>VWZU01016443.1:393896-432763 GCA_013397095.1 Sterrhoptilus dennistouni | reverse complement strand
GAGGGGATTGATCCCGGTGTCTGGCGCCTTCCTGCTCCTGCCCATCCTGCTCCAAGGGCTTGGGAGGGCACCTGTGCTTGTCCTGCTGTCAGTTCCCTGTGCTGTCAGTTCCCTTGTCTTCGCAAGAATGCTTCAGTTGTTTCTTGTACCACATGCAACCACTTAGCCTTTGAGGAAGAAAAGTGTCCCCAAAAAAGGGAAGAATCCGAGCGACAAAGTGACCGCAGACATTTCTGTTCCTGTGCATTCGTTGCTCAAAGGCCAGTGAAGTTAAGAGCATAATAATGAGTGCTTTCAGTAATGGTGTTTTCAGTCTTTTTCGGGTGTCAGTGTGCATAAACACTGGGCTCTCCAAGTAGGGCATGGCCCTCACAACAGGAGGTTTTGAGCAGAGACAATATGCCAAGGCCATTTCAAAAGCACCACACTCTATCACTGCTGGCAGTGAAAAGACAACACCTGGGATTTTTGCCCTCAAGTGCGGCTAGTATTTTTTTTCCTTCAAGCACTTATAGAACAGTTTTGAGGATACAGATGTCAAGGAATTCCTGGCAGCATGTCCCAGGCAGGAAACAAGTTGATGGTATTGAGAATAGGTGTAAAAAAATATTCTCAGTTTTCAAGGGAATCCACGTTGTGTATGGGGTAAGCCTTCATGCTCATGAGGTATCAGAGAGATTACGTAAAATTATTTTTGGTTATGGTTTTCAGGAGGTATATTATCTGGTGATTTTGTGTACCTGAGTGACACTTTTTCGAATGTGCTGGTATCTACAAGGGTCAAAGTTGCCTTAGATAAATATGAAATTGCCTTTCTTCTGATTTGGTTCAGGCTTAGTAAGTTGCATTTGCAGGCTGTTCTTGTGATTAACTCATTATAATACAAATGGAAATCCTAGCCAAGGTGAGATTTGTAAAATGTGAAGTGAAAACAGCATGGTCAGAGTAAAAGCAGGCAGTGATTGATTTTGTTTTCTAAAACAGGAGTCTTCTTTTAAAAGTTTGGGAGATGCTGAATTAAAGAATTCAACGAAGCGATTTGTTCAGAAGGACACGCCTCCATTCCAGATACGCGCTCAATCAAGACTCTCTGGAAGTCTTAGGCAAGAAGATTTGCTTTTATCTGAAGGAGACACTTGAAGTCAATACGATAAGTGTCAAACTAAGCTGTTAATACTGAGGTGTGTTTCCAAGGCCCAACCATGTCAGCATCAGGACTGTTAGGCCACATGCATTATGCACATCACACAAACATTTGGACTGATCTGATGCACCTCCATAAAGCCTGCAACTTATTCCACTAAAGCACACAATCATATTCCTATTTGGGGACCCTCATGCACTAGGTGCATGTTATACATGTTTTATTTTAACATGTTTCTTCCTGATTTGAGATGCTGACTTCAATTGGCAATTCATGGTGAGATTCATGAATCTCATGAAAGCAAAATGTAGCAAAGGATCCTTTTATGTTGTGTGAAAGGGCAATTGCTGAGGCAATAGCTTAGGGAAAACCACTAGCTGGCCAAGAACATCTGCATTCTGCTCAATATGGTTTGTGTTAATGCACAAGCACTATAAAACAAAGGAAGTATTTTAATAAGTTGCATTTTTTACTTTGGACTTTTCTTTTGCAGTTTATTTTGTTGCTGAAGTCCTAAAAAAAAAGGATTGCTTTATATGGTATTGCTGGATTCCACTTATTGAAGATGGAGTTACTTAACTGACATGGACTGAACTATTTTCTAGTTACGGTCTGAGACTTGACATTAGCAATTGTCATAACAATAATTCTCAGGTGCAGAAACACCCTCTTCAGTTCACTTCAGCAAGATTCATTATTTCTACTATACCACTATATAGTGTTCTCCTATACCATTACATTAATTTTTTAGTCCTGGTATTGACAAGCTATGATGAACCAGTGCTTGATATTTCCATGCCGTTCTGTAATGCAGTAACATGTGTACATTTGAGAAACTGAGAGCTGTATTGCATCCTCCTGTTAGAGGAATGTAACCTTAGCCATGCAGAGTGAACTAATCATGTGTACAAATTTTCCCCATCATCATCTGCAATCAGTGGAAAGACTCCTGTTCACTTTCACGTGGCTGTAGTCCAAAGCCCGTGGGAATGCCTTTGTCTTTGATACTTCTTTGAAAGGTTTTTTTTTTTGGGCTGAAAAATCAGAAGAGTGGAAATGTCTCTATGTCTGAATCCACCCCTTTTCACATCCTTGGGATGCTACTGCATGTATTCTCTCGGTTATTTCCCACTAAGGGCTGCTACTGTGTGCAGGACATGTATTTGCTGTAGTAGCACAAAATTTTGTAATTTCTTACTGCTCAAAAAATGAGAAGCAATTTTAGCACAGATCTTCAAAGGCCATCTTATAATGAGGCTGCAAAGCAATGTGCTCATTTACATTTATATTAGGAAACCACTGGCTTGACTTCGCTTTCAGCATCAAAAGTCTGCCGAAGCAGATGAGACACACAACTTTATAAGGTTGTTTACTTCGTTTCAGATTTCTTTCACAGTTTATTATTTCTTTGACTGGTTTTCCAGTTTCATGTTCCACCCTAACTGCATATTTAACATTCAGATCCTACTGCTTGTATTCTGGAGAGTATGTATCTTTAAACTGTTGCGTCTGGATGTTGCAAAGGTTCCAGAATCATTGATTATCTTTCTTCTTTATTTGTGTTTCAATATCAGAGCGATGCTCAGTAACCTAAGACAGTGGCTTTTACTCTCCCTCCATGCTCTGCAGAAAAGGACTGCCAGTGACCATATGCAAACAGGATTGGAAAATTCGAAAAAAAACCAAAACCAACCAAACCTTATACCTGATTAATTTCTTCCTACGCAGTTGTGAGAAGCCACACTATCAGTGTGTGGCTGCTCACAAAAGACCATTGTGGCACACACCTTGCAGACTTGAAGGCAGAAGAGCAAGTCCTAGGTCTCATTTCAGAAAGTTAAATTTAATTCCTGCCAAGCTGACTTATGATAAACTGGAGCAGAGCTTTGAAAGCAACTCAGTACCTTGTACACTCCATGGCAAACAGCCACAAAAGTCCTTGCTGTTGCAGGAAGCAAATCTCCCACTGCTTTTGCAGAACAATGGGCAGGCATAACAAAAATGTTTGCAGCTTGAGTGGCCTGCTAGGTTGTAGGATGGGTGGGGTTTGAAAAAGGGTCCCCTTGCCAAGATTCAAGAGCAATTCCCTTAATTCTGATGGTCCTTAGTTGGAAATACTGATTTTTTCCCCCTGTACTATTAATTGCAGCGTTTCTGGAAAGACTGCAAAAGAAAATGATGGGAGAAATAAACTGGGTTTGGGGGAGGTCTGAATTCTGCCTTCACAAGTTTTCCCAGGAAGAAGTAGATCTGTCCCAGGGGCTCAATTATCTGTGCGCTTCAGTGTTCTCTCAGTTTCTGTGACTCCCTTTGCTCTGGTTTTGCACAGTAGTTCAGAGAGAAAGAAAGCATCAACTCCACACTAATTGCACTTCCTCTGACACCAGCAATGCAAATTTTTTCCAACATCCCCTTGAAATCTTATCAGGGCATGCCTGAATGAAATAAAATTAATTGAATTATTTTGGTATAGCTTTCACTTTAACTATGTCAGTGTTAAGATTCAAAGGACCTACTTTTTATTTCAAGGGCCACTTACACTTCTTTGGCAAAGAAACTGCAGTGATAAAAATGTATCTTCCATCACATAGTGTAAGTGTGAACAGGAATCAGCAACACAGAATTTTCATGAACTAATAAAATAAAATTTCACACATAACAAAACTGGTTTTGGACATAATACTAAGGTATTTTGATATTTATATAAATGGCATTGCATAGTCTCTGAAAATTTCCACAATATCATACACTATACTACAGAAGAGATCAACTTCAAAGCAACAGTTATTTTTTTTCAAAATGTCCCAGTATTGTGTCAGTTAAATTTCCTTCTGTTTTTCTCAACAATTTGCCTATTAGCTTTCTGATTCCTTTTTTTTTCAATTTAAGTGAAATGATTAGGTGAAAGGAATGTTTTAGATCTAAGTGAAAAGGCCTATTAAAATATTTGTCCTTTTTAAAATATATATTCAGCAAAATAATTTGAACAGAGGAACAGCTTCAGTGAAACCTAAATTATTAAATTATGTTTAAAGCAAAACGGACTTATGGAGGCTTTTGTGGAACAGATCTGAACACAAGTACATTTTAAAGCACTTTCATGAATCATGGTCTTAAATATGTGCCTAAATTCTATTTACTTCACTGAGACTCAAGGATGTTGCTTTCTGTGTACACTAAAGCACCTTATCAGAATTCTTCTTGGAAGGTTGTCACCACTAAGTTAGCTTTCTGATTCCTTCATGATGAACATCCTATGTAATGACAGATTTATATGGAATTTGGCTTTGAGCATGGCCATCATCCAGTTCAGCAATAGTTGTCTTCTAGGGACAAAAGCAAATTCCCTCCTAAATACATTTCCCATTCGGTAGATCTGAGAAAGAAATCCTTTTTATTTAAAAGTGTATTTACTTCTTAACAGGGATGGACAGATTCATACTGACCTCAGTCACTTCTGGTTTAATGAACTGTCAGGTGTCAAATACTCCCCATTTTTATAGCCAGGGGTACCCACGTGGGAGTGCCAGTAACCTCTGCATATTTGTCTCAATAGAACAGAATTGTCTGACCAATATAATATAGGAAAGATCAGTCTCCAAGATTTGCAAAGTTCTTGTCTCCTTGAAACACTTCAGTCTAAAGTGTTGCAAATACGTGTGCTTATATATATACATGTGTGTGTGTGTGTGTGTATCTGGTGTGCAGAGAGAAATGTTTGTTTATAATACACAGACTTTCTGTTCCATTTTTGTGCCACAGAACTACTTCTAAGCATCTTGGATGGGTATAGTAGACCTCAAGGATTCAATAGTTCAAGTTTTGTTCAAATGCTCCTTACAGAGAACCTTAATTGAAATACGGCTTTAAAAATATTCTTAATTCTAGTCTCATTATAAGGTCTTTTCTCAAGATTCTGATGGTATCTACCAAAAACTAGTAGGATAAAATGGCTTATTGAGCTTCAAAACGTACCAGTCAAAATCAGAAAATGAACCAAGTAGCACCTTAGTCTAATGTAATTTTTCCCTGTAAATATTAAGAGAGCAAAATCTGATTTAGTGGCCAGTGGTTTGAAGAGACTTTTATGGGTTGATATGCCAAACCCCAGAGGCTGAAGAGGTTAGAATAATAACTAAAAATACCTGGTATTACTGGGAGTAGTAGTATGTGTATAAGCTGTGTACTTCTCCAGCCTGCAGTTGGGATCAAACTGCACAGCTTGGAGAAATTTCTGAGCAGATATATCTGCTAGTTAGAGAGGCAAAATCTTAAACTCAGAACTCTTAACTAATTCTATTCTGCCAGTTCCAGAGGCAAAGCCTTTAGAATTCTCCACTCACATTCCATCAGCCACATCAGAAAAGCTTGTACTGTAGTAGTATTAATCTTTTGAAATGTGCTCATATGTTTAAAGCCATCTTTTTTCACCTGAAAATTCCCCTGGCAACGAGAGCGAGCATTTAGAGCAAGCATGCTGTGGGCATTTCCACAGCACGTCACACCCACATTGCATCCTTGAATAAGGATCAGAGCTTTAAGCTTGTGTGCTTCCATTTCATACTGCCTGACTGGAATTCCATTTCTAAACAAACATTCCAAAGCATAGTTTATTACACTTCTGTTAAAATATTTCAAATTTAAATGACAACAAAAAGAAAACATTTATTGCTGTAATACATAATAACAAGTGGATATTATTATTTTTAAGTACTTTAAAAACCCTAAGAACTAAAATAGTTTGATGATTACAGAGATGTTAGTATGTGATTATACAGTGTTTTAATCTATATTCATTTTATACACAAAATAAAGTTCATGAAACAGTAAGCAGCAACTCTGTTATGCAAGTGTATTAGCTACAATTAGCAGCCTGATCCAGAAAATGCTGAGCACCCTCATACTTAGACCAGTCAGTGTGAGAAGATGGTCAGCAGCCTTCTAGGATGGGGCCCAAATGATGCACTGGAAGGAGTATGTGATGGGAATGACAGTATTTTAATGGACATTTTCTTATGGAATCTCTAAGAAAATACATTTTCATAGTCATCGATAAGCACCAGCTCACAACACTGCATGTGGCTGCATCACTTGCACATTACATTTCCTGACAAACTGCATATACAATACATCTAGAATTCTCAGTATAGAGAGAACTGCAGCACTTACAAATTACCACAGGGAAAATACAGTTTATAGTAGCATTTCCAACAGTGACGTTGCAACATTACTTTAGCGACTATGTTCCTTATGCAAAGGAAAAATAAAAAGTAGTCAGTGACATACTTCCTGAAATGTTAATACTGGCTTTCAGGTGTTAACAATCTAAAGTGCTTTCATGTTTCATACAGTTTTAAAAATTTTCAGTTTATACAAAAAAAAAAAAAAAGAAAAAATTTAAAAAAAGGAAAAAAAAAGGAAAAAAAAAGAAATCCAAATATTTATAAATTTATTCTATGCATTTGTGAATGTACAATTTAGTCTATTCCTGTTTCCTCACCAAAAAAATTGGCATTGCCATCTCCCAAATCTCTCTTTTGAAACCAAGTCTGTGAGTTTGTTCCTTGAATATAAGCATCCAGAAAATAGCAAATTCCAGGGATATCACTTGGAAAATTTGGTGGAAGCTCCTCTCTTGATCGCGGTGTGAACACAAAACCTGGGTATTCCTTTAACAACCTAGAATAAAAATGAATGAATAATCTTGATTAAAAATTAATCAGTCACTAATAAGTGCAGATATTTTCTTCACATATGGCAAGGAGAATCCAATTTAGTTTTTATAGTTATTTACTAGAAATATAAAAAATAATGTTTATTTGCTAACTTTGATAACTTATTAACTTGTGCAACAGTTAAAATAACAGTATTGCCTCTTTTTTTTTCTTGTCAGTGTTTTGCATATAGGTGCTATGTTAGCTGCAAATATTTTCAAAAATTATTTAGTGCTGAAAGCTAGCTCACATCTGCACACCAAATGCACCATAATTACTATTTCAAAGAATGGAATTCTGTGAACCTTATTAGTTAAACTAGACCCTCTTACCAATTCTAATATTATTTGCTTTTTTACAGATTGAAACAGACTGCTAATCTGTAGGGATAAATGTTGATAACTCGTACCAAAACTTTCAAACAATTACTGCCATATACAGGAGTTGTGCAAGGGGCCATAATGTTATTGGTGTGTCTTTAGAATTGGTAAATGAATCAATGTGAAAAAAACCACCAGACTGTGAAAAAAAACACCAAACAAAATGGAGGTTAACACCTCTTTCACTCAGAAAAAAACCCCAACAAACTCCACAACAACAACAGTTTACCCATTAATCAAATTGCCGATTTTCTAGGGGTGTGATTCAAAATGATTTTCCATATGAGTGGAACGGAAAAACAATCACAGTTGACCAGCACTGCTTCTGTTGACATAACATAAGCACTGATGATGCTAATGCTCTCTCTGTGTTTTCAGAGTGCATGATCAAAAGCATTACTTGCTCTGTGCTCTAGTACCTGTAATACTTTTTCTAAATCATCTATCCAAGATCATCTAAAGCTTGGCACTGCCTATGTCACATAACACATGCTGCAGGGGATGTCAGGAAGGATCCTGTGCCAAATTCTCTGTCTGATGTTGGATGCAGAACCTTGCCACAAGGCATTATCAGATATGTGGCAGTGGGTACAAGCTGAGTAGGAACCACAGGCTACAGTCCAGGCTACAGTGAGGGTAGCAGAGCTTCCTTAAAAGGTTAAAATATATATATAATTTTGCTTATTTTACTCAGACGAAAAACCAACCGGAAGTAACAGGCTACTACAGTGACTACTGCAGGTGGACATTTTACCTACTGCACTGTACCTGTAAGTTGTTGGGCTGACATTTATTTTTCTAGGTATACTGCAAGACTCAAACTTATTGGCAAGGGTTACATTATTTCCAAAGAGGCAGTAACGAGGCATTTTAACCCCAACAACTCCAGCAAAGACGGATCCAGAATGAAGGCCAATACGCATCTTTAAACAAAAGAAAGAAAACAGCATTTATTAGGTAAAATAGAATTGGTAAAGTCAATTTTATAAATTATTCTTAATTAAAAAAGAAAAAAAGAATGGGCTGCATTCTTTCCCTCATGTACATTAAACATGTGTAGAGATGTTTTCTTCAGAACAGCATTCTGACTAAATAATGGCATGATGTCAGAAAGCTTCTATACCTGCCCTACATACAAACTACTCTTTACATATCAAGAGGGTATCATACCATTATGAAGAAGTTGCAGTTTCTAACTTTGAGTGTAAAAGCAGAAAAACCTGCAACAAAACCAAAATCTGCCCACATAGTAAAGGTGGTTGAAATATGTGTGTTGAAATATAAGTCTGATTCAAAGTATGCCATTTGCAGTCACACCTTTTTTTTCTTGGCAATTGCTCTGTAAAATGACAGTAGATTGTGTGACAAATTTACTGCTTTGCACAATAGCCAATGGTTTCATGAAGCATTTAGTTAAAATAGATGCATGCTTTCATTACAAAGAGACAGTTTCCTTCTAAGAAGTTTCTGTTGGGTACTTACACAATACAACATTTTTCTCCTTATTTTAAAATAATTTTTAAAATGTAGTAGTAGCATTTGCATGTAAATTATAAACTTGTTATAATATTGCCAGGATGTTTCCAGATTTTTTAAGTGTAATTTAATTTGATACTGCAAAATACAAAAAGAACAACATTTATTTATAATACAATACAATGCTGTTCTCTGTGATAAATGTGGAGCATATCATCCTCTTAATAACCATTTTCTTTGTCTTGGAATACAACTATTCCTTAATCCAAAATTTAAAAAAAAAAAAAAAAAAGCATTAAGCTTTCTGGAGGAACAAATGAACAGTAAATGTTAAAAATTAGCAAATTAAAGACATAATGAACTGAGACACCTCTATTAAAAATATCAGGATGCCATTCCAGGCCATTTGAACTAAGGCGAAGTTCCACATCATTTTTCATGCACACAGGCCTTTCTTTTTCTTTCTCAATAAGAGATAATCCTATATGAAAATTTCATTACATATGTAAGTTCTCACTGAAAGGAAGCCATAAATATAATTACCACTGAATTTAACAGTTGCTTTGACAGCATTAACACCATTATCTTATGGTGGTTCAGTATCTGACTGTGAAACAAGAACAGCAATGGAATCCTTTAAAGATGTGTGGATTACTACAGTCAGAACGTCTTTGGGCATTCATATTCATAGCTTCTGCGTCAAAAGACTTGGAAGTCTAATTTGGAAAGAGGATTAGTCATTTCCTTAGAAAAGAGAATATTTCATGCCACTGACAGTTTTATTGCTACTGAAACAAGAACTGCAGTGGGTCAGATTGCACCTATTGACTTCACTGCATTTGTCTTTTGGGTTGATTTTCAGATCTCTATTTCACCTTTACCACTTCACAAAACTCTCATCCATAGATCTAAAAAGATCAGCTTCTCCAGCCACAGTCTCTTGATTCCCCAAATTCTTTAAGTTAATGAAATGATGTGAAATTTCCTTGAGACAAAATCCCAGAAAGCAACTAAACAAAAATACAATCAAATATATGACCTTGATAGGCTCTCCATGGGGAGACACCACCTCGTCTGAGAGTTCCATCATCTTCAGGGCCATCAGTGCTATTTGAACAGCATGTGTTTCACTTTCTTTGTGTAAGCCTCCAGCAACACAGTAGGCATCTCCAATGGTCTCAACCTAAAACAGGCATATTTGTTCCTTACTCTTAGACCGTTTAATAAATATAAAAAGAACAGCATAACTTCAGTAAGAATTACATACAATTCTTGACCAAGTCTTAGTTTTGCTGCAAAATTGTTTAAGTGCTGGAAAAATCCTGCAGTATCATGCAAAAGGAAAAATTACACAACTTCTATTTATTGCTGGGCATAATTCTAAAATACTTTTCCATTTTCATTTACTGCCAGGCTACATCAAATAGCTATTTTACTCCCGAGTCACAGCACTGTCATTGAAATTAAATTTTTAAATGACCTCTTAAGTTTTGATGGGGTTTTTTTCTTGGCTGAATGAACAACTGTTTATGTTGACTTTTTTTGTTTGTTTTGTGATTTCATTTGAAAAAAATTTATGGCAAAATAATTTTTGGACCTCTATTATCTTCTATCTCACATAGTCTTAACTTCCTTTCCTGCCCCAGAATCCCACAGAAAAGCAATGAATTGTGTACCTTGTAGACATCTAGCTCTCCACACTGGTAATCAAATCGAGTATAAAGCTCATTCAGCATGGTGATAACCTGCATAGGTGAGCATTGGGAACAGATGGCAGTGAATCCAACAATGTCAGAAAAAAGCATTGTGACATTATTAAATTTCTTGGCTTGTACAACTTGTCCCTGCCACAGCTGCTGAGCAACTTCTCCAGGAAAAATTGAAAACAGAAGATCTACAGTCTTCTTCTTCTCTTCTTCAAGTGCTTGATGGGCTTGCTCAAGGGTTGCTTTTAGCTTTCCTAACCTCTTCTTTAGTCCATCCTGGGCTCTGGCCTGCTCTCCTATCAGAACAACATCTCTTAAAGCATTGTGAATGGGAATATCAGAGAGGTACAATCCACGCCCTGTAAAATCTTCTAGTCTGTCCACACAGGGAGATCCCAAGAACAGAATGGCACTGGATTCAAAAATATAGATCATTTGGCCTTTAAGATCCATTACCTGAAACAGTTAAAAGAAACAAGAATTCATGTAAAACAAGCATGGCAATGGCCTAGAAACAAGAAGTTTTAGAGAAAATACATTTTGCTAAAATGTAAGAAAACCACATCTGGTCCGTAATTCTTATATTTTCATTTAGTTGCTTAGGGAAAATGGGGTGCTGAATCACAGAGCCATCAAGTAAGTTAATTCTTATTCAGTCCTCTGGTACAAGAGGACTCCAGCTTCAGGATAAACACCTAATTATGTCTAAGTATCTGTTTATCTTAGGGAGAAAAGAAAGCCAAAAAGAATAATTTTGTGCATTTCAGCAAGTGATAAATGTGTTCTTACAGTGACCTCTGAATTTCTACTAATAAGCAGTTCACGCACCACTTTCTCCATAAGATAAAGTGAGAAAATCTGCTTCAGTTTTGTCATAGGATGTTCAGTACTCACTTCAATTTAAAATTAAAGGCAGAAATGGCAGGACTATCCATTTAGTTTATCCATTTATCCAGACTAAAAAAGTTTTGTGTGAAGTGTTTTTATGTCCCTTCTGTAGTTAGTTGTGTAATATGAAAGGTGCTGCAGAGCTTAGCTTAACATGGCTTTGAAAGACTTTTTCAATAAAATCTGTTCCTTACTAACAGGATATTTACTAATAAAATCTGTTCCTTACTAATGCCTACTTTGCATATGCAAGCACATGCAAAATCAAAGCCGACTCTACTACCCCTTGTAATCATTCTAGTGCAGAAATGGATCTGAGATGAAGTAGCTACAGCTTTTAATACCAGCCACATTAGTAACTGGGTAAAACTTTTTTTACCATTCTTCATTTAAGTTGTTGGAGTGTTGAGCTTGGACTGCTAATTCATCCTGGAGTGCCTCAGGTGCATATAAGCTGGAATTCAGCTGGGACCAGGAACGAATAAAAACAGTCATTGAATACTCAATGTTTTTACTGTCCCAGGTCATTTGTCGCAGACCGAGCTCTAGCAAAGATAGTAGTAACCCCATCAGCTGAAATTAAGTGGAACCTTTGGTGATTATATCTGATGAAAATATCAGAGTATCAGAGATATCAAAACACCAAAGGCTGAATGATCACAGAAAACATCTGTTTATTCTCCCCATACCTAGAGCTGTTCCCAAATGACTCAAGGGTACTTTTCCTGCCACTGTCTTTGTGCTGAAGATGCCCTTATTCTCAGCAGCATGGCATACCACTGACTTTATCTCAGTATTTCAAATTATTCAAATAAAATCAAATTTTCAGTCAGATTTTACTTGTGTAGAAGTCCTAAAGCAGTTTTGACTGAACATTGGCTTCAGAATCTGAATTACATTTGACTACCCAAATAAAATTACTATACAGTTGTATCAGATGTTCAGATTTAGAAAATGCACCATGTTTTGTGGCTATTTTAACTCCATCTGAAGAAAACAAATTCCTTGTAGAAATAATGGTGATAGAAAGTCTCTTACCATGGACGGTTTCATATCAGTATTATCCCATCTTCTAACTCGTACAGTAAACTGCATATTTAGCATTGTCATGATTCCACTAAAAGTGCAGCTTACTTTGGGGGTAAGAATTTCAAAATACTCTTCAAAATTTGGCTTAGCTTGAAATTCTCTCCTGGTCAAAAGTCTTCTTATCCCATTTCCAATTTGAAGAACTGACATATCCTTGTCAAACATAAAATGAAATGGGAAAGTCTTACAGAACACAGAGGCAGGAATCACAAGTGAAGACTGTGGTTTACATGGAGATAAAGAAGGTTTTGTACTTTTAACTTGTATAGAATACAGCAAATAAGGCTGATTAGCAAACTCAGTGCAGTCATTATGGAAACAAGGAGGCATGAGCATCACTTCCACCTCAGTTTCATACAAAATATGAGCTGCTGCTTTAATGATACCAGGTAGAATAAGACTTGTGATTTTCTTAGGAAAGAAATAATAAACATTTAAGAAGTCCTGATCTTTCTCCAGGCATAATATGGAGGCATCTTCAAGTCTGTCCTTTTTTCCTGCTTCTTGGCTGTGGCTCTGCTTCAGCAGAGTAGTGAAACTATTCAAGAAGTCCTTAAGAGTACCTCCAATAACCCCTAATATGTGTTCATCCTCTTCATAGCATATTTTGAATAGCTCTTCACCAAGAGATTCCCGTAGAGACTCCACGGGAACACCTGCACAGAACCACATCTTAGTCAGAACTGCACTCATGATCATCCTGAATCACAGGCTAACTGCCACTAGGCCAAAACACACTATCAATTTCCTTCCCTGATGCAGCATTGACACCTGAGAGCACTCTCATTTAGGAGTCCTGGAAACAAGGCCTGGAAATGAGGGGACAATTGGTTGTAGTTTAGAAAGATCCAAGACTCAGTGTTCTTTGTAGAGATGCAGACAACATGGATGCAAGTTTTGGCACAAGGTTTAACTCAACTCTCTTAGATTGATATAAAGGAATAAAATAAGAAGTTAAAAACTAACATAGGAATAGAACAGGATCTGCAGATATAAGTACTGTGCATAATCCAGTACATTCAATGACCCTGGGAATATTTTGGAGCACTGAGGCCAACTGGCATTGAATGGCTCACATCTTTGCTAGTAAATTTGTTTTATCCAGATGGCTGCATGCAGGGAATGTTCCATTTCCCCAACTGTTACTGGGAATCCTTTGAAAAAGTTTTGTCTCTCACAGACCAAAGTAACTCTCTCTCACACTCTCTCACTGTGTGCCTAAACCAGTTTAACAGTTACATATTACAAATTATAGAGTTCTCTTCTGACACACAACAGTCTTAAGAATATGACATAACATATTAGCAGCAAGACTAATTTATATAAAATATAATATTATATATTTATAGAATAGATACTCTTTATATAAATATATTTTATTAAACAAGCTTACATTACCTGCTGCATTGGCATGATCACTGATTATTTTTTCAAAATCTTCTCTATCACCAGTTTTTCTGCAAAGATCATAAAATATATAAATAAACCCCCTAATTTATCAAGATAAATATGGCAAAAATAGTAAGTACAGATGTTACCTACCTTTTCTTTAAAGTGTATATACCCAGTTCTGCTGATCAAATAGGAAACTTTTAATTCATTCACAAGGGGGTCTTGGTACGATCTTAGATTATTCTGTGCATCTCTGGTAAATTAAAGTTTTGGTGGTCTGAGCTCCAATTATGGATTTCGGTCAAATGCTATTGCCCGTCATTGTAACAGTCCTGGGTTTTTATTTGGCTTGCAGTTTTTTTCCTTGAAGCCAAAACTACATTTCCAATATACTGTATAATATAATTAGAATTTATATTCAAGCATTTTTTGGAATTACACTGCATTTAATTCAAAAGAGGTGAGAACGTATTTCTGCTTTAAGAGGAAATACAAATAACAACCATTAACTTCAAAACTACGTGTTCATTGGTAGTAATGCAGATATTTGACACAAAACTGAAGCCCTCTGAGTTCTCTGAGGACAATAAATGTCAAAATGAATGTTTGACTCAAAGTTATGAGAACAACATATAGCTTAGATTAACCTCCATATAAGCAATAAACTCCTGATACATGCCTTCTGAATTTCTTCACTTGGAATATCATAGGTATATTTATATGCAAAAGCAATACAGACATTTAGATTTGATTTACATTTGCATTATTGCCTCCTTCAGAATATCACAGTAATTTTTTCTTTTCAACTAATACTCCAGGGAAGCAACACATAATTAAAGAATGGGAAAACATTCATAGCAATAAGCCAGTCAGCAATTGCAAAGCACATCTGACCCGCTATCTTTGGTTCAGTCAATGTATGTAAAGTGCTTTAAAAATATCAAGTATAATTTAAAAGATACATTGCAATTATCTATTCTTATCATGGTGAGCAACAGTGTAGTTTCCAACTTGATTATTTTTCTTCACTTCAGAAAGCAGATTTAAACTGATGGGCTTGTGTTTTCAGGTGCATTCAATAAACTGAATCCTCAGTGTATCATGAGATGCTATGAAATTCTTACTCCTTACAAGGCTCAAATGATTAATACAGGATTAGTACTAAGAAGTGCTGGAAATTGAGCTGAGTTCCTCAGAAACAGAAACCAGAAGCCAAGCGAGCTCAGGAAAACATCCAACTCAGTATGTGTAGTGTATGAGTGTTCACTGTATCAGTAACCAAACTCTTTTGTACAATACTAATTGTATTTAAAACTCCTTCCCTGGGATCTTAGAAACACTGGGCTAGATCCGTATACAACCATATCTATTGTTCCATCTACGCCAAGCAGTCTCTGAGCTCTTCTGAAGTCCCTGCCTGTTTGCCTGTACAGTTTGCCCTTTAAGTCAACTTTGTGAGCGATGTAAATATTTGTGAATATTTAAAAATAAACTAAATCATTGCTAGCTTACGTTACATGAAATGTTACACACCATTTTGACAAGATAATTGAATATAAATTCCAGAAGTCTTGACTCCCGGTCACCACCCCATTCCTGTCTGAAAAACATTTCTGCAGTGAAGTTAGTTACAAACCCATCACACTTACATACCTGGCTTCTTTTACTCTGTGTTTTGCAAGTGTTCTCTGCAGTGCAAGATTTAGCCTTTCAAACTAGGGAAAAAAATAAATATGTCACATGTATCTATGTCATTGCTGAAAATCATGAGACAGCATTTCTATACACAGAATTATTTTGCCATCCTTGGGACTAACAACTTTTTTTCAAGACAGTATCGTTGTTAGAAAAAGCATGTCACTTCTGTGCTTATGGGGTTTACTTTATATTCATCTCTTCACCTCCAGTACCACTATAATTAAGACCCTCAATTCACGTGCACCAGGCCTTGTGAATTTTAAATACAGTGATGTTCTTTACCTCCAAGTTTTCAGATGGCAACAAAGACAGTGCTGCTAAGAAATAAGTATAACTAACACGGCTTTCTATTATTACACATCCCACCCACCAAAAAAAACCACAATGTACCATGGTTTGAATACAAAATCATTTTAAAGAAAAATGACAATTTTCGCTGTGTATGCCACGACCCCAAACATCCTCCAGATGAAAATCTAGTCACTGTAGATAGCCTTTATAAAAGGATTCTCTAATAAAAGACACTTTAGAGCATAATGAATATTTGCCTTAAAATACTGCAATCCCATGATGCCATATCCCTTCTGCAGTTCCTAATTGGAACAGATGGAACATTTTCCAAATATGCATATTTCAAATTGTTAGGGCCAGTAAAGCTGTCAGATGTATGTGGTCTCTGATATTCAAAACCCAAATTTCCCACACAGATAGGGTTATAGAATAGTACTATACTGCATAACAGAATTCAGCTGTGAGGCTTCCTGTGGCCTGGCTTTTCTTTGGTTCTCATTCCCTGAAGAAACTAGCAGCTTTTACTGCATCTTTTACTTTTTGTATTTCCAGGAGGAAAGTTTGCACAAAGAAAATATCACGTGAAAGAAAGGCAATATATTCTGGAAATGTTTTCCAAGGAAAAATCCAAAGTGAATTATATACATATATACATATCTATGTATATACCATATACCATATATATGAACACAACATAAATTACATCTGTGTAGAAACTGATACAGTAAGTGGAATGTCATCCAATCCATTACCTATAAACAAGCAATGGTGTCCATATTTCTGTAAAGAAACAAAGCAAATTAAACAACAACATGCACTACATTGTATCTCAAATTTAATCAAAAAGTTGTCTGGATGCACTTTGTCCTGGACTTCCATGCATAGCTCGCTGTTTCCATGAGACGTTCACAAATCAATAGGGGTGATGATGCAGCCCCATTTTGGAGCTTCCAGTTGGAAGGAAGATGAAGTTACTCAATGACATTTAAGTAAGGTAAATTATTTAAGCAATGAAAAATATGTTTCTAAACAGGCAAAGCCCTTTTACAGAAAAGTAGGATTAGAAAGACACTTAGGGCTTGACCCCAAGTCAGCATGAGACAGACTTGGACAAAGCTCTAATGAATATGACTTGAATAATTGTAAATAGTAACAATGATAACCTTGAGTTTCACTGGTTCCCAGGGTACATGGCCATAATATCTTCACTTTGCCAAGCTTTGTCCCAGCTGATGAATTAGCCTATCGAAATTATGTAATAGGCAACTGCATATATTTATACTACTCTTTAAAGAGAAAAAAATACCAGTTATTAAAAATCCCACCAACAACTATATACTAGAAAAGTAATACAGCAAACATGACACACCCTGGAAGGGGTGCTTTACCAGTTCATTTTTGGGTTACAAGTCTTTTCCTTTATAAATTTAGATATTAGTTTAAAGGTTTAAAGGGATGCATTCCATCTATATAAATGCAGCAGAGGTTAAAAGGAGTTTTTCAAAACTTAATTATCCAAAGGTTTAGTGAATGGGTAATAGATGAAGAGCTGCATAACCAGATCTGCAAATAGATTTACCAAAACTCCAGCATTTTAAGTAAGGTACACTGGATGTCCAAGTAATGGAATTGTAATTAAATGAGTGTACAGAATTGCCCATTTGCTATTTGTAGTCCCAGTATGTCAGTCAGCCCTTCAAACTTCCCACTGAGTTTGAGACAAGGCCAAGAGTTGGATGCTACAGAGCTGCAATTTTCATGTTCTTTTTACAGAGATAAACCATGCTATTCATCTCCACTTAAGCAAGCCTGCACTGGGCCTGTTTTCAGTTAAGTTGAGCAGAGACATAAGAGTATCTCTGTGGTAAACATGAACAGTAATGGTTTTATAAATAGTATGACAGGAGGTTAGAATCACAGCAGATGGAAACATCTATTTTAATTTTTTTGTGATAATGACTAATGCACTTAGCAGTTTGGATTCAGTTAGGTGAACTGATGAGTTGACCACATAATTTACATAATTAGGTAACAAGGCAGAATTTCTATTACTATATCTCTATGTAAAAAAAAAAAAGGTCGAAAAATAGATGGATTGAAAAAGACCAGTTAAAAAGATCAGTAGAAAGTTGAAAACACAAGGCAAAAATGAAGGAAATACGGTGGAAGGAATGGTGTGTACAACACAGAGTGTGGCAAAATTACATCCAGAAGGAATGGTAGTGGATTTAAACTATGGAGAACTATGTAAGAACACAAACTTTTAAATCAAAGCTACTTTCTAAGGCTTAAATCTAAAGGCAGGCATAGAATGCTACTTTAACATTTATAGTTAAATACTATTAAAGTTTTATCTATTTAGTATCTATTTACCTCAGGAAAGATTAGTTTGCAGATGCTTTCAGTGAGTGTGTGCAGGTACACTCTACTTCTGCTCGTTTTCCTCTGTGGAAGGTCTCCTTGACCATCTTTTTCATGAACTTCCTTGCAGATGGGCAAAGCTGCCCTAGAGCTGTTTTCTGTGCAGTCCTTGTCATGTTCCTCAGTAATGTGACCTTGAGTCAGTAAGGAGAAAGGACATTCTCCTGTGATCTTCAAGTCTTTCAGTTTTGTACAGAACATACTGTACGAAGTCTCTCTCTTGAGATTAGGAGTATTTAGCTCTGTGTTTAATAGTTCTCTTCTGTTTACTAACAAGAGCAGAAGATGCCAGAATAAGAAGTTGATAAGGCAACCACTGTGGAAGGTTATTGGTAGCTATAAATCACCACAGGAAAAAAACATTGTGCCCCTACAAAACAAGAAAGGAAAAAAGAATGATAAACATTTATTTTCTCTTTTAAATCCCCATGATGTGCCAGTATTATCTTAAGTACATTAAAACAATGGCTTTTTGAGGACTTAGCTCAGGATAGCACTTACTCTCATCCTATTTTAAGCATATCTATTGACTGCAGTGCTTCAGGTAACTCAAGCTGCATGCATGGTTAAGTTTTGTATGAGTTGGGACTCAGGTGATTAAGGCAGAGGACTTGTCTTACCTGATACATATATTTGGTCACATTGATGGATGGGGTTTCTGAAAGAGTGGAATTCCAATGAGGAAACCTTTTTGATTTTTTATAAGTAGCTATTAAAAACTATCTTATACGGCACAATGAAACAGATTAGTTATGAATACTTAAATCTAAATTTACTTGATGTCCAAGATATCCTCTATGTAATAGAGAAACATATGACTTAAGTTAGTGCGTGTACTTCTTAAACCGTAAACCATCCAAGACCAAAGGTTAGAGTTTCTTATAAAAACAACTGACTGGTGACAACTCACATCTTGGGAATTTGACCACACAACTGTAGCTGCTTGGAAACCCTAAGGGATTTTTATGCTTTTGAAGGTGGCATTTTCCAAACAGCACATTAAAAAAAAAAGGCTGCACTTGTTATTTTAGCAATGGTTCCATTTGTTACAGGGTCAAAGCCCAGCCAAAACTTAATTTGACTACTGCTGCAAAACACAAAAATGTTTGTACAAACACATCAGCAACAAAAGGAGGGCTAAGGAGAATCTCCATCCTTTACTGGATGCAAGAGGAAACAGTGGCAAAGGATGTGGAAAAGGCTGAGGTACTTGGTGCCTTCTTTGCCTCAGTCTTTAATAGCAAGAACAGTTGCCCTCAGGATACCAAGATTCTGTGCTGGAAGACAGAGAGAGAGCAGAATGATGCTTCTATAAACCAGGAGAAAATGGTCAGTGACCAGCTACACAATTTAAGATACACAAGTCCATGGGGCCAGATGGGATTCACCCAAGGGTGTAAAGGGAACTGGCAGAAGAGCTCATCAAATCATCTTCCATTATTTACCAGCAGTCCTGGCTAAATGGGGAGGTTGACAGGAGGTTAGTTAAGATAATGTCCATTCACCAGAAGTCAGAGGGAGGATACGACCTGACAGCCTGACTTCAATCAGGCTCACTCAGGCAGGGAAGGTCATGGAGCAGATCATCTTGAGTGCCATCACACAACACACGCAGGACAACCAGGGGATCAGGCACAGCCAGCACAAGTTTAGGAAAGGCAGGTCCTGCCTGACAAGTCTACTTAGTGGATGAAGGAAAAGGATAAGGTCTACCCAGACCCAAATAAAGCCTTTGACACCATTTCCCACAACATTCTGGAGAAGTTGGCTGCTCATGGCTTTCACAAGCATACCCTTCGCCAAGCAAAGAACTGACTGGTTGACTAAGCAGGATGACTAAGAGAGTGCTGGTGAATGAAGTTAAATCCAGTTGGCAATCACTAGTGGAGTTCCCCAGGGCTCAGTACTGGGGCCAGACCTGGTTAATATCTTTATCAACGACCTGGACAAGGGGATTGAGTGCACCCTCAGTCAGTTTGCAGGCAGCACAAAGCTGGGTGAGAATGTTGATCTGCTGCAGAGGGATATGGACAGGATGGATCTATGCACTGAAGCCAGTCATATGAGAATCAACAAGACCAAGTGATTGTTCCTGCCCTTGGGTCACAACAGCCCCATGCAGCGCTACTGGCTGAAGGAGAGTGATTGGAAAACTGCCTGGCAGAAAAGGACCAGGTGCTGGGGGTGCTGGTCAACAGCAGCTGAACACGAGCCAGTGTGTGCCCATGTGGCCAAGAAGGCCAATGGCATCCTGGCCTGCAGCAGCAATAATGTGGCCAGCAGGACCAGGGCCAGCATTGTCCCTCCCCTGTACTCAGCACTGATGAGATCACACCTTGAACCCTGCCTTGTCCTGGGCCCCTCACTGAAAGAAGAACATTGAGGTGCTGGAGCATGTCTAGAGAAGAGCAACAGAGCTGGTGAAGGGGCTGGGGTACAAGTTTTATGAGGAGCAGCTGCGGAAGTTGGGTGTGTTCATCCTGAAGAAAAGGACGCTCAGCAAAGACCTTACTGCTTTTAAAAGGTAGCTGTAGCAAGGTGAGGGTCAGTCTCTTCTCCCAGGTAACAAGTGTCAAAATGAGAAGAACCAGGCTCCAGTTTTAACAAGCGAGGTTTAGACTGGATACTAAAAAACATTTCTTCAAAGAAAGGGTGCTCAAAAATTGGAATAGGCTGCCCAGGGAAGCAATAGAATTATTATCCTTGGAGATATTTAAAAGATGTGTAGATGTGGCACTTAGGGACATGGTTTAGTGAAGATGATTTATTCCAGTTAGGCAATCTGAAAAAGGCTCTTTCTTTCATTTTCTATTGACTGTATCTCATTGAATCAGATCCTCTCATCCTCATATAATACTCTTTAAAAATAATCCTCGAGAGCTTTTGGCGACTCTGGAAGCAGCTAAGTATTACATTTTTCTCTCAGGAGATACAACAACTACTTCTCCCAAAGGACTAGGGCTTTAATAAGCCTGTGCATTACACCATTTGTTTCTGCCCCTGAGACACCCTAAGGGTATTTGGGTTCACACAGCAACTGTATCAGGGTTAAAAATAACTAATTCCCTGATACAGGTTATCAGCTGCTGCTTTTGAAAGAGCTGGAATGAACGGCACAGCAGAGGAGTGCTGCAGACACAGCACAAATGGCAGGGATAAAAGGAGAAAGAGGCAGGAGCTACTTTGACTGGACCTGCTGCTGAAAAAAATGTTTGGCAGAAAAGGCCCTTTTAAAGTATGCTGTAATACTGATGGTGTCAGACCAGGTTCTAGGGGTTATCTATCAAAATTAACGTCTTATTTTAAGAATCAATAAACATAATGCTAAGAACAAGAAGCTGAAGAATGTTTACATAACATTTATATTTCTGATTTCAGTTTTTGCATGGCAACTCATTTGTTCCTGCTGAATGGACATCAGCAATGCTTCATTTTTTATTGCTGATAGCAATAATACTACACTGGGTAGCAAATAAGGCAGTGAAAAATTTAAAGCAAGAACCATACTCCAAATACATAAATACACATAATATTTCTTACTGTAAGCATTGTTTTTTTACACATATATGCATAAATATTTTTATTCAGAAGCCATTACATACCCAATATTACTATACTAAGAAAGAAAAGCAGAAAAGAACCATATTTTCTGTAGTTGGACTGATCTGTACACTGAAGTAAACATACATATAGACATGCACCATTGTCAAAACTAAAAATATTATGGCTCTCATGGATCTTACATATATACTCACATGTTTTGTTGAATTTTGGCTTTAAATTTCAAGATAAATTTTGAATTTATAAAATAACTACTGAAACTTCTTAAGTGAAGTATATCAGCACTTTGAAAGGAAAAAAAAACCCTCTGAAATATATTTTGGTGAAAAAAAAAATAGAATTAAACATTTAAAACATCTCACAGGGAATGGAACATTACAATTAGACATGCTGCTATTTTAAACAGTCTTTTTAAAAGTTTCTCAGTAAGAAATGTAAGAATGACTTAATGGCTAAATTAGATAACAAAAAATATTTACTGCATTTGCACTAATGCAAGAACAAAGAAAGTGACCTTCAGCAACTACCAATGATTTTCATGGGTTTTCTGTTTCTTTCAGTTTTGTGGGTTTGTTTTTTGGTTTTTTTTCCTGCTGATGAAATTATTTCTCTATTTTGAGAAAACAATAATCTGGAACTATTTGGGGTTCACTTCTGTACTAGCATATTAAATTACATCTATTGTGATAGGAAAAATATCCAGGCAGGCAGCATCAGTTCTGCATTGTTTTATACCTGAAAAGTCTCTAGAAGCTGCCAAATGAGAAGAAGTCCCATAAGATGGTCATGGGACAAGATTTTTCAGGGGCATAATGGGTGCTGATGTGAAGATCAAGTCAACCAAGCTGCTGGACATGCAGCAACTGTGTCTGCAGTTTCTTTTTGTGATGCCATCCTTTGTGCTGCACAACACCTACACTCAGCTTCTTCCTGCCCTGGTAGGGTCTGGAATCTTTGCCCTTGATCTCAACACGACACTGGGCTCCTGCCAGTTGCTAGTTATGAATACATCATCATTGATTTACAAGAACGTGGATGTCCATGATGTTTCTAGCAATAATACTGTTGTACAAAACCAGTATCAGATCTTCTAAGTCCAAATAATGAAAACACAGTTCCTAAAAAATGTTTTCTGAGGAACCATTTTCTAAGCATTCTGAAGTTCTTGTTTTCCCAGAAACAAACCATATGGTTCTTTGATCCTAGTTCAAAACTATTACCACTTTAACAGGTATAACAATTTTCAAGCAGCGGTCAGTTCAAAACTCTCCCTCTAACCTCTGCAATGACAAAACCCCTTAAATCACATCTTTAAATAAACAAAGTGGAAAACCTAATTCCATGACACTTCAGAGGACTTAAATACTGAAAAACCTCTATGTACAGACTAGGTCTTCTTTTATTAAAACATCAAGTTTGCATCTGGTATCCTAAATGCATCTTGCACTTAATTCAAGTAATATTCAGAAAAAAAGTCTATTGTATTGCATGAAAATCTGTCTCACTCATACAGTAATTAGAGAGTGGTGTTAAAGCCTGACAGGAGAAAGATAATGAATCCCCAGTGTAGAGATGACATAAGGAATTTCAGCAGTAAAATGGACCTTAAAAAGAGATGATACTACACATCACAGGTTAAGTCAAACTTCTGCAGATGTCTTTCAGGAATGAGGAACACCAGCCCTCCCACTGTTCACCATGTCTCTAGACATTTTCTGACCATAACAAAAAAAAATAAAAGTTTCTGGTTTTGATTCCTCTCCAAACATGGAGAGAGGTCATCCCAGGGGAGCAGGGCAGTGTCTAATGTGAATTCTCCATCTCTGCCATATTAATTGATGTCGTAGTTACCTTGGGAAACAAATTGCAAATTAAAATTAAATAATCTGCTGTGAGATCAAGCTACAAGCAACCACTTAGGGTCTGACTGAGTACAACATGGCACTGTGCCACTCAGAAAAATGAAGACGACTTTACAGAGTATAGTCATAGCTGCAGAATAATTTAACAGTGCTCAAAATGCTCCGTACAAACATTTCATTCTGAGTTTACATCTATACTTGTCTCACAGTCAAAATGCATTCCTCTATGTTTATTTTTACTATCTGCTTCTGAATATTTCCTTTATTATAACATTTCTTGACATTGTCATGCAACACAGATCAATATATCAATCATACTATAAAACTCCTAATATTAACACAGACATTTATAGGAATTAAGCAATACCACCTATCAACAGTAGCTCAAGGTAGTTTATAATCTTAATTTATGGACATGGCACTAAAATTAAAAGCAATATTAAATACTTTTCTCTTATGACAAGCAGAGTAAGAATATGGTATGATGGCATGTAATTTTTTATTTTAAATCATACATATCACTTTGTTAGTTGAACTGCTGCATGTTGAGCAGTAATTTTAAAAAAATTAGTTTGTTTTGCAGCAGTCAAATGATATCACTCACTGAATCTAACTTTCTCTAGTACAAGAGTGATTGCAGCACTTGCAGGATTGGTGTGAAAGCCTTTGCCTCCACAGAAGCAGCTGTTAACTTTCTTTTTTTAAGAAAGGGGTTTACTCTTCCCACTCAGCTCTAATTTCTATGGGGTTCAAAAATCATTGCCTTTTGCCCCTTGCTAATCAGTGCCTCTGAGGAGAGCAAGGCAGGAGCCGTTCTTTTTCTGCACGGGCAAAACACAACCAGCTTCTAGTGAGGCAGGTTAGGACCCAGCACCTTCCCTATCAGTAGCAGCTCATTTCTGTTTCAGCTGCTGTGCCCATCAGCTAACAAACATAGCTAAAATAACTAAATCTTATCATTTTTGTAAGTGATATGAAGTACAATATCTGCACAATATTTTTTCTAATTCAAGTGCTGTGAGTAGCAACAAAACCTAAGCCCTGGTGATTGGTCCGTTTCCAAGGATCTTAAGGAGGTTTCTAAAATAGTAAGAGAAAACATCTCAAATCCACATCAACATATAAGCTCGTATTTTAAGAAGCCCAAGCAAGTATTTATTAGTCTTATTAAATCCTGTACAAATAAGTTAACCTTTTATTGTTTGATTCATTGTTAGTTTAAACATGTCCTGGGTACACACACCTTCAAAGCATTAATTTGTTTGGATATTGCAAAGCCAAGGAGTTGAGGTCTAGAAATCCCTTAATATACACGACCATTCAATCCTAAATCATTACCACCTTGTGCAGAGATGGGCTTTACTTAACTTACAAAGTAGTACTTTTCTTTCCTGAAAGACTCTAGGGTTTTTCACAGTACATATTTTAGCTACATGAGCAGATGAAAAAATTGTTGTTATCCTCTCTACAGATCAGGATAAGATGTGATATGGGACTGTGGACTTCACAATAATTTACTGGTGCCCAAGAAATTACTAGAATCAGCAATCTCAAATTCCAGCTCCCAAAAGGAATATGCTTTGCCAGGCATTAACTTTTCTGCTTGTTCACCCAAAATTTCCATCCTCCTTTCTTTCAAGTCAATCCTGGTTCTGATCTAAGAGCAGTCTTTTACCATTTTTTCTCCAAAGCACTAAAATTGCTATTGTGGGCTGCACAAGCCTAGTTCCAATGTTCTCACTCTCTGTTTAGGGCTATTTCTAATACAAATAGTCAAAATTTTTCTGTAAGTCACAGCATACTTTTGATAATAAGGAAATATCACAGCACACAACAGAACTTACTGAATTAATGGAATTACAGTGATTACCAAACAAAGTAAAAGATAGTAAAGCAGCTATGATAAAATAATACAAATCACACCAATCAATCATTGTTTTAACAGTCCAAACATTTTAGTAAATCCAAATTCAGTGTTGCAACTCATCCCAGTGATTGTCCTATATGACAATATGACTGCTTAGGACAAGTTAATAATCTAGACCTTGCCTACAAGAAATCTTCCCCCCCACATAATACGGAATTTCCTCACCTTTCTACCATTCTTTTCCTGTATAAATTGTTGTAAGAAGCAGAGAAACACAATCAAGTGTTTCCTCTATGCGCCAAGTTGAATAGATTATGATTTGTAACATTAGACAGCTACCAAGCCAGGAGATGAAGAAAATTATTACCTTTGTTTTCTGAGAAAAAACCCAAACTATCTAATTTTTTATCTCGTCATCTGCCTTGAAAATTAGTTTCACAGAATACATGTCAACATCAGAACTACTAATATGTCTTATTTTAAGGTCACCAGGCAGGCATTTCTGCTGCTTTAAAATATTAGCATTTGTGTAGTAACACCAAACATTATATCTTAATATTGAAACCAGTGTTCTTGAGGACAGGGCAAAACCCTCATTTTAAAGTATCACTGAATTTCTTACAGTGGTTTTGTGACTGACTCATTTTCCTGTAATGATCTGAAGCAAGTCCCTTGATCCAAACATACCCCTGGGAGAAGCCCAGACTCCAGATGTGAAAGTTGTGTTGCAGCCACATCTCTGGTTTCAATTAAGAGTGCAAAGGGGAACCTTAATTACTACACCCCTGTTCTGGCACGTAGCTAAAGGAAGGACCGATTCCCAAATGCTGCTGATAAAATACGTATTTGCCATTTTAAGTATCACATTAAGTACTTTTGTAGGGTAAATATTTTCCTATGCTAGGACCGAATAACAGGGAGGCATGCTGAGAAGACAGCGTGGGAAAAATATTCTCTTCCTGTGAGTCAAAACCTCTGTGAAAACTCTCCCCAGCAAGCCCAGCAGGCAGGCTCACAGCACCTGATCCTCTGCTCCCTCTGTCACACACTCAGGATGAACTGGCAGCCCTTGATCGTGGCACCTCCACATGCCCTCACCCCTGGCCCAGAGCCCCAGCTGAGCTACTCCCCATGGAGACACCCCTGAGAGGTCCCTACACTGCACTGCTCATGGCCATCTTTAACTGAGGCAGATATAAAGACACCTCAACAAAAATTAGAAACCTACTGTACACAACAGCATTATTCAAGTTTTGGGCTTGCATTTTTTTTTGAAAAATCTTGATACTGAACTGACATAACTGATGAGACCTTCAGCGATCAGGGTGCCCAGATGAGGAAGCATTTGAAGGAGAGGAGATGCTGCAGTGAGGGCAAGCAATCCAAAGCATCTGGAAAATATTCTCACACTTTAAATTAATATCTTTTTAAATACAGCATAATCTGCATTTGCAATCCCTGGAAGTACAGTCCTTTCATAAAACTTGAAAGAGAAAAGCTAAGAAAAATAAATGCATGTGTTCTTTTTAAGAATTAAAACTCATCCTGAGGACATGCAGTGGTCGTGACAGTCAGCAGGAGTTAAACATAAAAATCAAAGTGTTGCCCCATAGCCAATGGAATTTAATTAGAATCCACAAAAGAAGAAGCACTGACGGTCTAGCACATGAAGTCATTGTTAATTGTTGTGCTTACTGATTCCTTCCAAATACCTACTTACAGCTCAATCTCTCAAATTTATCAATGCACAGCAGTTCACTAATTTAACTTGACCTTTAAATGTCTGCAAAAGTTGATTTTCATTTATTTCACAGATGAAAAATACATTTAAGCAGCAAATAAACTAAAAAATAATAGTAATTATTTTGTGACAAAAGTGGAATCTTATAACTTTTTATCCCATACCATTAGTGAAATCTTTAGCTAGTATTCATGACTTAGCCAGCATTGCTTCATCTATTTTTTAATAAATAAAACAACGAACTGTTTAACAACTCCAAATTGCTAAAGCATGAAGTAACTTCTGTTTTGAGCACCATGGTCTGGATTAATTGTGAAGCATCTTTCAGAGATGATGAAAAATTTCCCCTACTTCTTGAAAGACATTTGTCTGGCTGAGATTTGTACCTGCAGGTATTCTTGCTGAAGTTGATGTAACTGTTTACGCAACTGACATATAGGTTTGCATAAATATTATTTTCCCAAATATACTGGAGCATGGTAGAGCAATATAAAACATTGATTGTAGTGTCTAATGATAGCACATATAATTAAATATTCCCTTTGTGTTCACAGCTTTAAATTATAATGAACAGTACATTTTATAAATAAAAGTACCAAAAGTATAATGAATAAAAGGACTAAAAGTTTCCATGAACTCCACAGATCTTAGAGAAATGTCTGAAAAGTAGGTCTGTAGAAAGAGAAGTGTTTCATTAGCACATTGCAGTTGCAGAGTTTTCTGACTGGGTATTTGCCACCTGTCACTTCTGTTTACAATGTCTACAAAATCATTTTCATGCTGAAAATCACTGATAACTACCTTTCATATTTATTCATAGCTAAGCCCTCATGCCAACTCCTGTTGAAGTCAATAGCAGATTTCTGGATATAGCAGGAATAGGATTAAAACTAAAAGGTCTGTCACTGCTGTCACTGAAATACTGATTTGCATGTTTTCTTATTTTTGAACCAAAATATGACCTTGGCTTTTTAATGTTGGATTTTTGCAGATAAATGTGCAGATGCAATAATCACAGAACTTGAGGTCATTTGAGATCACAGAAAGGTTAAAAACTATGCATGGGAAGGTAATAACAGGAACTTCTAATTACCAAAAATGCTTTGTCCTGTGCATTGAGGTCATGTCCTTGTACTTGTTCTGAAAAAACATAATAATTGAAGATGTGAAATCAACCCAAATAGATGGCTGAATGGGTGTTTTCATAGCCATCATACAGATACTGATTCTGCTTTACATAGGTCCCTGCAAATAAAAGCAGCTCTGAAGTAGCAGAGAAATCAGCTACTTTCCCAATTGTTCTCTTCCACGGTATTTGCACAGCAGGACAAGGAGGCACCTTCCTTTTTGATTAAATGCCTACAGATGGTTTCTGCTACAAAACATGTTTAAAAATAATTGGAATTGCTGATTTAGCCCATGTGCAGTGTAAATTAGCACCTTCCTTTTTTATTTCACTGATTGGCCTGTCATTTTGCACACAATGGCACAGGCACATACAGTTATTCATAGCCCACCTCCTTCAAAATCTGCTCTTCTAAAAAAGATTTGAGTACACAAAAGCAGTGCATCTTACCTTTGAAAAGATTATCAGCACATCCAGAGAGACTGAGTGCTCTAGGAATACATTACAATACCACTTTGAGTATCTTGTTTAGGTGCTTTCTAATACTCTTCTGCAAAATAAAGCAGTTAGGCATTTGAAGCAGAGAAAGCTAGGTAAATATGTGAATTTATATTGTCTTGAAAAACATAGGCTTCTTTTTTCACTAAAATGATAAACTAAGTAAAGATGAGAGCTTTTGTGAAATATTGAGTTTGCAAATGTGGTATTAAGAGGAATTAATCTTGTTAATCATAACAAATAAGGGCTTAATGGCTAACATTAGCCTGTTAGTGTATACCACCTGTGTAACAAAACTGAAGATTAAATAAATTCAGAAGCAGATTTTGGCTTCCCGTTGAATGTTCAATCTATGATGCTTGTTATTGTCTCCCGTGCAATTGCTGAAGTTATGACAGCTACTGATCTTTCAAATCCTTCCGTTCCATTTATTCAACTCTTCTTTTAAGCATGTGAAAGAAATCAAATTGCACAGAATGTTTTTCAGCTTACTTTTGCACAGGGAAAGTCAGCACATGTAAATGAGATCAGAAGGGAGAAGGAATGCAAAATGAACTCAGAGCTGACTGCCACGTTCACCACATATTTTGTAATAACTTCCCCTTGGCCCTGGTGGCAGTTTGAGGTAAAGAGTGAGGGGAAAATGTGGCCCTGTGGAAAAGCAAGCTAAAAATATTTATGGGAGATTCAGCTTTGACATATCTAAATCATATCAGGCTATTGAGATATACAAATGTGAGCTCCTTTATAAAGAAACTTCACAAGTAATTAAAATGTAGCTTCTTGTTTTAAGTGACAATCAGAGGATCACTGAGGCATTGATCATGCCCGTCAAGGAAAAGAAGTGATTTATAATGCTACATTTCCAAACGCTCACCAGTGATAAACAATAAAAAAAGATACATCCTTACAGCTAAAATGTATCAAATAATAGAAGCCTTGGTCAGTGCTGCTCCTCCAGTTAGAACAGATACATTTAGAAAGATTTAGCATGTTTCAAGCTATGCATTATGAGGATTCAAGTATTTTAGCTGTTGAACTGAAGCCTCTTGTAACAATATCAAAGTTGAATATTCAAATAGAACAAAAATAATATCATCCAGCTTTTTGAAACTCTCTTTCAGTTTTGGATATTTTTGTGCCAGAGTGCTGGTTACAGACTGGCACAGAAATAGATGCTTAGCTTGCAATGCTTGCAAATTCCACTGACATTCACCAATTTCTGTGGCAGGTGTTTCAGACAAACAGAGATTAAACAGATTAAGAGATACCGAAGAATGGAAAGCCAAGAAAAAGTTAACAAAGATCAGTGCATTAACTTTGATCAGATGTATCAATTGCCAGTCTCTAATTAGAGGTACAAATTCAGGGTTTACTTACTGAGGCAAATTAAATGTATTTTAACCATAATTCTCCTGCTGCTTTTTTGTGACTTTTTGTGCAAGGCCCTCGGGTCTTTCTCTCATTAGGTAAACACATGTGCATTTAATGAACCACAGGGTAGCCTTCCTGGAGTTATTCCAGGCAGAGTATCTAGAATTGCCCACATTTCTTCACTTCACAACCTGTAAAACTGCACTGGCTGCAAAGATGTTAACATCACAGTATTCTTACCGAAGTCTGAAAGATGACAGCTCGTCTCCACTTCTCAGATTGCAGTTTTTCTATTTTTTTTTTAATTTATTTTGCAGCATGTGTGCATTTTTTTATGTGAAAGATAAAACAAAGAGAGATACAGACAGAATAAAGGATCAAGAAATAAAGAACAGAAGACACTCTATAGAAGAAGATGAGGATCAAATAATCCATAAGAAATAAGGAAAAACAGAGGCAATAAAACAAAACTATTTGTAATGGAATGGACAGTTCTCTTAGTGATAAAGTGCTTTCTCTCTACTACAAATCCACTGAGGTTTGGTAGGTTCTTATGCAAATAATTTTTCCGTAATCTGTCAGTATAGCCCACAGAACATGACATGCTATTTCATTGAACTTCCCAGCAGTATTTTAGGATATTTTTTTGTTTGTTGTTTCTATGTTTCAACCAACCCTCCTGGTTATACATTACTCTCTGTTGCACAATTAAGGAAGGGTATGTGTTTATTACTTGATTTGTCCATCAAGATTCAATTTCTAGTTTCAATGATTTGCCACACTAGCATCTATTGGGGGGCTAGGAATGACATACCTTGTTTTGCATCATTGTTTAATGAGGCTGCCCTATGTCAATAAAGAAGTAAAAACTACCTATGTTATTTTCTAGTATTTTGTTTTAAATGGCCATGATTTGTAACATAAAGACTTGAAGGCTAAGTGTCCATTGTTACTGATCTAAGGTTTCATTTCATAATTTTACATTTTCTTTTTTCAAAGTTATTTCACTTGTGTTTTATAGTATGTCTATAAGTAGCCTTTTGAAATACCAGGCCTTCTGAAATACCAGTTAGTGCTGGACATGTATCTGAGATCCCAGGATGGAAACATTACTTACCTGGCTTCCTTTAAGGCCCTGACCTGCATTCCAGTTGAGGCAACATGAAAGTGGTGTCAGCAATAACCACAAGCAGACCTTCCTCCCACTGCCACTATAGAAGGTAAGGAACCGTACGGGCATCCAGTTCTTAGTTCAAGGTGTGGCTATTTATGATTCAGTGCTGGGAGGCTTTGGGCTTCAGGCAAAATGAGCACAGAACACAGCTGAGCATCTTGGTCTGGAGGAGCTCCCAAATGGGAGCAACAGCCAAAGAAAAGTTGCAACAGAATCATCTCAGTTTTACTTTGTTGAGAATCTAATGATATTATAAAATCAAATGTTACTGATAAACATCTTTGTCTCAACACTTCAGCTACCCAGAGACCTAAGGCTCCCTATAAGTGTAGGGGTGTACCACACCAAAGGTCCTTCAAGTACAATTTCCCACCAAAATGTTAATGAATAACCATCCTGTATGGGCTGTTTTTTAAATCTGTAAAATGGAAATCCACCACTGAACACCTGTTTTCTTTCATTATATTAGGAAACTACATTCATTTCAAAAAGGGAGCCATATAACAGGATGTCTCCAACTTGCTGTTGGAGATACTAGGGCTGTGAATAATAGCTCCAAGCAGCAAAGAACACAGTTCAGCTGCTTCAGAGGTGAAAGAGCAGAGCAACTGGCCAGTGAACTGTGGCAGAAAACCTAAAAATGAACCAAAACCATATTCTGGCCATAGCAAGTGCATATGTATTCCGAGGAGTACTCAAATAGGTTTTGAATGTCATTTGAATATTGTCTTGAAGAGATATGCTCCTTTGAGTGGACAGTTAAAATTATTGCTCACTGGACCCTTGAAAAAAGAAATCATGTAACAAATAATAGGTTCCACCTCTGTACTTGTTTACGTGCACAGGAAAAGGATGCTACATAGCAAGTTCCCCCTTTTCTGAGGGAGTGAAGGCTGAGAAGCCATGAGAAAAGCTGGGGCAGAGCAAGGGAATGAGATGCAGGAGTTCCTGGAGGATGTAAAGCAGAGACCTACGTTTAAGGATAAAGAAAGGTAGTATCTCCTTCACAAGGAATTTCCTGCCAAGATGAAGACATCATTTTAATCATTTTGGCATTCTAGAGCATTTTGAAGCACCACCACTTGCAGAGTGCACTCTCAACAGGTAAAAATAACACAGGGAGAAAAGAGAGTCTGCTGCACTGTGTATAGTCTTCGTTTATATGCGGTCAGACATACTGGACATTTCTGCTTACACTTTTGTGATGTGGAAAATACAAAATGTTTATTTTAAATACTTGTACCTGACAAGCTTTAACAAATCACAAGCACTAACTTTACAAGTATCTTGTGACAATGGAGAAATTAAGTTCTCACAGTATCACAAGTATCTTCGCAGCATATTCATGTTGTAAACCTTTGCTCTGGGTTTTCAACTATTTATAAAAGGCACCTAAATCCCACGATGCCCACACTATGTTGAACTGACATTAGGATTGCATTCCTAAGTAAAGCAGCTTCACTGCTAAAAGACAGAGTGCCAAACCTAAGTTTAAAGATTGGAATGCATTTACTAATATTTTACTAAAGATTATGAGTGTTTTCCATTACTGTAGCGTAACAGTTGGGAAAGAAAACATTGAGTATTTGTTATATAAACCCATAGAGCTGCCTTTTTTGGCATATTTATTCCAGCATTAAATAGATCAGCCATTTACAATATAGTAACTTACAACAACAGCAATAAAATTTAACTTTTTTTTTAACACATTAACCCCATTAGATGCTTTTCTGCCACTACCACTCTCTCATTGCAGTTTATCATCTTATTTTTCCATATACCAATTTACTGCTAACAAAATTCTGCCCACAACACAGGCAGGGATAGATGTTCTATTTTAGTTTTTGCTATGGGTAAATCATATGGTAAGCCCTGTATCCTATCAGTAGTCCTTGCTCTTCACTGCTTCAAATCCTATTTGAAAAGATACTTTTTCCTTTTAATTCCCCTCTATCATTTGAACCCATTTTTGCTTAGAAGTTATTACTACTCAGAACTGCAAATAATTTTCAAAGAGCAACTCAAAGAAAGATCTCATGAAACCACATTTCATATATTAAGCAACCACTAAAGCCACTTTTTACTGGCATTTCTGAGTGCCAGTCTCTAATCTGCCATGAGAATAGTCAGTGACATGATGCCCACCTCTATCTCATGCCTGGTATAGCTGCACACTTGAAACTGTGACTAGCCATGCCTCTGTTGGTTCTAAAATTTACTACTGTTATGGTCAACGACTTTTTCCACATATAGTTGACAATCATGATGCCTCTCCCACAGATCTGGAGTATGTGACACACAGGGCTAAGTGTGAACCTGATCAAAGCTGATACCAATTTTCAGATCAGGGGCAGATTTGCAGTGTCACACTACAAATATGGTCTCTGTCTCCTGAGCACATCAAAAGGTTTTGTAAACTGTGCCTAATTTGAGATGAAGACTGGTCTCCTCTGTCATTTCACTGCCACCACACAAGCAAATGTTGTCTGCAAAGGGAAATGTTTCATTACCTTCTAACATTCATGAAGGCCTCACTATTTAGATCACAACATGCGAAAATTCTTACAGAACTTTTGTTTACACTTAAATACTGGTATTTAACCTTCTGTGAGGTCATCCTTGGGCACGTTGCTCAGCAGAGAAATAGTGCCACTGATACCCTCTCTCTCTCTATTGCTGTTGGTAGGCCTATTACTTGATTATTTTAACCCAGAAGGCTCCAATTCAGAGCAGGGCCATAACGAAATAATACAGCAAAAGATGATGTCTGACCTGAAGGGTTTGCCTGCTGAACGCCTAAGACAAAAAAAAAAAGGGATATGAAAGGAGCATAACAATGCCTCCTTTTTAACTGGGGAAATAAGGCATGCTGGAGGTCACAAAAGAAAGACTGCAGCCGAGTTAAGAATTGAATCCAGATGTCTTAGCACAAGTTAAGAGGTTGCACAAGTTTGCTGGGCAGTTTAGTAGATCTGGGTGATTTAGAAAAGTCATGTTTGACCTTATAAAAATTGGCAGCCAGATTTTAAAAGCAACAATGGGATGGAAATACTTTACACAGTGAAATTCTAATAGATTTTGCAGACAAGATGCATAAGAGGGTGCAGGTGCTAAATGTACAAGCAGAACAAGGCAGGTATCGTCACATTAAATCTTCATGGCTAATGCACAGGTATAATGTCATTCTGTTATTTCTGAAGGCTCCATAATTCCTTAAAGGAAATGCATTTCCTCTTGGCTGATTTTTAATACCATGCAACTTGTTTGGGAACCTTTACCTGTATCAAAATAAGCATTTAATTCAATCCATAGTTAATTGTAATTATTTCTGTCATGATTTCCTGAAGTTTTTGAGAAAAAAAAAATCTGTTCCATATTGACCAAAAGCCTTCTAAGTTACTTAAGCCACAAGACTCTCACCCTTCATACCATCCTTTCCATGGGAAAATTTTAAAATCCTACCTAAATATGCCTTGTGAGCTCCATGGACTAAAGGCTCTATTTTCACTAAAATTTAAAAAAATTATCAGTCCGCCCAAGATTCTTCTCATCAGATGCTAATGGTTTTGCACTTCCAGCTTGCCAGTGCAAAGAGACAAGAGACAACTATGAAGACAATTTTGGCAAAAACAACAAAAAAGGAAATTTAAAGTAAGATTGATACATGCTTTCTCTGAAGACATGGAAATTTTGCCATTTTTAGCAGTTCTATTTAAAACAGGAACTGCACTGAGTATTTTAGGCTCCTGGATGCCTGCAGTCAGGGCTAGGGAGAAACACGGCTATCCGTGTGCGCAGATGCCACTCCCTATTAACCAGAAGGCAGCACCTGAGTATATTGTATTGCGTTTTCAAATCATAGAAATCATTATGAGCAAACATAAAAAGCCAATTTTTTCCCCATAACAAACTAGAAATATTGCTGAGGTGTTCCTCTGTTGTAGTCAGGCTTTTACTAATGCTCTTTCGTGTGTGAAGAGTTTCTGTATTTGCCGAGAAGGGTAATCAGCTTTCCCTGAACAATTTTTGTCAGTCTGCATCTGTATCAAGTGCCAAGTGAAATACAAGGTTAAAATGAAATGAAGCACACGTTTACCTTGGTCAGCATTAGAAAGGCAGTCATCGCTGTACAACACACTTCTGTCTAATATACTATTGAGAAATTTATTTCTGTGCTATTTTTCATTAAAAGCGGAGAGTAAAGTAGCGACTACTATATGTGGCATCACGGAAACCATAAGTTTTACTGCACTCTCTGGAATCAGTGACATTCTAGAATTACACCAGGAGAATTCCCACAAAATACATTTTCCACAAAAGCATGATATATTTTTGTTCTGAATAACTCAGAACTGGGCTGAGGAACAGATTCACTTCAAAAATATATGTTTCTTTCAATTTTCATTTGTGGAAGGGAAAATAATCAAAGAATTTTAGCATGCTGCCTTCTAACAAGAATTTTTAACTTTATTCACAGGGAGGCAATTGGATGACTTGCATGGGATATTCCCTGCAGCTCTCTAATACAAATAGCTGTCTAAGGGCTAGATTCCACAATGCTTGATAACATCTTTGGAAGTGGTTCCAGTCTCCTCCAAGATGATACACACGTCCTGTTTCTAGATTACAACCACACAATTAAAGCTCTTCCCCAGAGCCACTGCATGGCTGACCTATTTTCTATATGGACTTAGCTGAAACAATCAATGGGTATAGCCATGCGTGAAGTGTGAGGCATAGCCAAACCATCCCAAGGGAGAGTTCCAGACAGCTCCATGCCCCACAGCCCCCTGCAGAATCTCCAGGCATTTTTCCCCTTGCCTTAGGGCAGAGAAAAAAGTGGCCTTGTCACTCAAGCAGGGACAGCACAGCACTCTGTTTACAGGCAGATAATTGTGCATAGGAAGTGCAGACAGGGGCTCTCATGAAAGAAATGCTCTCTCAGAAATGACATGTAAGGGCACAGCTTGTTTATCATCTGGGCTCAGTGTGCTCCCTGTAAGGAAGAGGTCTCCTCGGGCTGACTCGCACGAGGGGGCTCGTTTGAATGCTCCTGCTGGCAGGGCACCATTCTCTTGGAACAGCTACTTCGAGTGTGAATATTGAATATGCGAGAAGAAAATCAATTCACAAATTGACTTTAAGTAATACAAAGAAACTAATTTAAAGAGTCAGAGCAGTAAGATCAAGAATAATGTGTACCGCAATACTGCCAAGTTCAAGTAGCTGGGAGAGTGTTTAAAAGTAGCAGTGAAGATCTGAACCGTGGAAGGGGGCATTTGAATCAAATGAGAATGTCAGTTAAAACACGATTAAATCTCAATTAAATCGGAAAGCAGTAATATTCTTAGCAAGGGCATCTATTCCACTTAACAAAACTATCATATAATAGGAAACATGAACGAAAAACAAGTGGAAGTGACTATCACAAAATACTATGCTCTGACAGGGTGGGATTCTCCTAAAGACTGAAGGCCTGTGGAGGCCCTGAAGCTCACAGAGGTGCTTGGGGTCTGAATCAATGAACAGGACGTGATGAGGCCTCTCTGTGGTGAAGTAAAACTAATCTGTACAGATGGTATTTGCTCTGGCTTAGGTGATGAAGCAGCAGAACAACTGAGAGCAGTGAAACGTGAACTCCTACAAAAAGGGAGTAGATGTCAGCTTGCTCCAGACACCACATCTACAAAAATAAATATCCTGTGTGGTGAGCCACTTCCTAGCACTGACCTGCAACTGCCATCACCCGAGGAGGACAACCAAAAAAATGGAAGAACAGCGTGTAACCAAATGACCTGCAGTCAGTACCTAGGTTAATTACAGACATTAACATGGTTTTTTCAACTGTCCCAAAGCATGTGAACCTATAAACGAAAACCTTATAAAACATCTGCTGTTTCTAGCAAGTTTTGCTGCCTTTATTAGAAAAAATTTAATTTGTTGTTTACACCATAGCTAGAAGCCCCAGTCAATTTAAGCACATACTTAAATCCTACTGTAATTTTAAAATTAAACAGATACTAACATTTTGTTCTGGATAGTGTTGCTTTGTTGAACAATAACCAATGCCTTGAACTGACTTAAAAATATGGTATGTTTAATGATAAACTTGAATCTCTACTAGTCATACAATTGCTCATGAAAGACACACTGAACATACAGTCATACAATAGACAAACATCATGCAGCCATATCTCAAATGGTGAAGACGTGCCAGAAAGAATATTCAAAGTAATGTCAAATATGAGATTTGGCCCTAATTTAATTTCAAATGCTAAAAATCTTAATTGCAATGGCAAACATCTAAATAAATGCAGCAAATTTTAGAAGACATGTAGACAATAAAGGTCTTTATAACCTAAATAGTAAAAAATGTGCAAGGAATCCCAGCAAAGATGGCAGCTCTCCAATGGCCCAAATTTCACTTGTTAATAAAATGTGCAATCTGAAATGTAATGATTTCTAAGTAACATTACAACAAAATACTTTAAATTATGTCCTGTAGTTTCCAATAATTTTTTAAAATAAGATTTCTTTTTACATATACATAACTTTTCTCAAATTATTATGCTTTTATAAAGAAAAACTAAAACCTGTTGTTACTCTACAAAGCAGATACAAAATAGAGCCAGTACTTCCTTACACATATATCCTTGTTGATAATTTAGAACATAGCATATGCTTGCTTAGATTACTGAGGTGCTTGATTTTTAGTTTTTGGGAATTCTTTAAAGTACGATACTATTTACAGTATTTTTTGTTAACAACTCATAGCATTTAAAAGGAAAATAGCTCTGTTTGCTACAGACTCTATCTTGGCTTCTTGGATTACTTATTTTGAGTCTTGGTATTTTATTTTTTTTTTTAGAATTTTAAACAGATGGCCTTCACACTCATAATAGCACTGATATTTTATTTTTTTATGGCATGACATAACCAGGTTTTGACTACTACTGATATTTGGCATATTAGATTTTATTATAAACTCTTACTTGTGTTTTGATTTCACTATGGGATCTGTTTTGAAACAGACTGTCATAGTAGGCTAAGGACAGATTTTATTAAAGAAAGCATTAATCCCAATAAGACAAGTATTCTCAACTTGAGTACTTACTTTTACAGACCCTGACTTCTCATTTTTAGTGTTTCATCAAAAATTTGATTCATTGAGTACTCAGCAAGTGAACCAGTGGAAGAGAGGACAGTGAGACCTCAGTGAAACACTGATGTTAAAGAAGGTAAAAACCCCACTGTAGATCTAAATTCCTTACCTTCTCCTCCAATGTTTGCCTGATGATCTTGCATTGTCATGACTCATAATAACTGCAAGCTACATATTTCCACAAGAAAAAGAAGTACAACCAGGAAATCTCAATATGCGTTTTCCTTCTCTCTCCTTCCATACTTTTCCTGCCTGTTTGGATGAGCACAATTTCAGCAAATGCCTTTTTCTTTTTTTTTTTTT
>VWZU01016443.1:362664-382144 GCA_013397095.1 Sterrhoptilus dennistouni | reverse complement strand
TTTTTTTTTTTTTTTACACCTAGGTATTCTATGCTTTTTTAATACTCTTTGGTTGCATTTTTAAATTCTTTATAACTACTCTGTGAATTTTCCTAGTTAACATCTGATTGAATTAGGCAACCTTACAAGCCAGCCTACTTGTGTGTGATGGAAACATGTCTGCAGTCAGATTATCATTTAAATAGTATATTCCCAGTACTTACCTACACTCAGGAAAAAGTCTGACAAAATCTGCTCTTCCTGTTTGTGTAGCATACACTTAGCCAAAGTCTTGTTCCTTTACTCACGTGTACAGATAGACAATCCAGTTTCTGGACAAGTCCATAATGGATGGATTATTTATAAGAGCTTCTAAATGTAAAAAAAATTATCTACTTGCTGCGTTCATGAATGAGCTGAAAATCTGAACATTTATCAAAATGATCCTTTTTTGCTAGCAGCCACAGCTTTAGAATTGCCAAAACTGAGATGTTGCATTTCTTTCTTTTAATCCTAATGTTGTCAAAGAGCTGACAATAACTATTCACAAACAGAGTTTAATGTAGCATTTTAAGAGTTTGTTAGTAAAGGAGGTCAATTCAAGTTTCTTCGACCAAGCCAGACTACTGCAAATCTCTTCATTGAAGCTTCTGTAGGATTAGAAAAGCTAGTTGTTGTGGCCACAAAATATATTATCTCTTAGTAGGCCATGAATTAACAGAGCAACTTTGAATTTCAAATAGTCATTATATTAAATCAACAAGAAATTTATTTTAAAGAGCATGACAAATTTTCTGAAATTATTCATATTGCCTTTTTGCAGGCAATTCATGTTGCCAATATTGCAGGCTGAAAGAAAAACAATCAAATCACAAACCACCGAAAGTTTAGCAAAAAGTATTGTTTAAAGGGCATGTGCCTGCTGATCTCTGAAATGTGAAAACTTTGTGTCTTACCTATAGAGAATACTAGGTTTTATGGAAAATACTGATTACCTAATGTGTGAGTCATAGCTTTGGCTTCTGTTAAGTAATAGAAATTTTTATCCAGTAGAATTTTTATTATCACTGGTATACCAGAACAAAAAAAAAAGTATAATTGTCAGAGCTTTGGCTAAATTTAAAAGGACACGGATTTACTAGAAGCAGAAAAAGTAAAAATTAAACAGAACTGACAGAAAATGAGAAGTGTGAAAAGGAGGGAGGATAAGAAATAATTCAGACTATTTTTAGTTCTACTTTTTGATCTCCTCTATTGACTCTGTCAAATATCACCAGCAGAAAAATTATCTGTAAAATTTCACAGAATGAAAACATGGGTCAAATATAGATACAATGTATAAAGGGAATTTATTGTAATTTTTCCTTCCTGCTGTAGTTTAACACATAGATAGAGATATTTTGAAATGTTTTTGAGAAATGGCTGCATAATACAGTTTTATGGTCACTGAACTTCTTACATATTAGAAAAGCTCCATCTTTAACCTCCTGAGGGAATGGCACATAGGCAACTACTTTTTTAACTTGATTAGGGAAATACACTCAATTGTGTCATGAAAGTTTAGGAAGTGCAGTTGTGTATTTGGGACAAATCCTGGTTTTTTTACAATGTAGCAGATTGATCATCAGATTGTGACTGCCTCATCCTTGGCTGCTGTTTCCCTCCTGCCCCCCCCTTGCCTTGGAACTCTCAAGGCTTCTACCCACCAGAAAAACATTCTCCTCCTCCAATCTACATCTTCACAGACATCTCTCTTCCCATCTTAGCTGGGTGAAAGACTCTTTGTCTTTTCCCTTGTTTCCTCTAAAGAGGTAGGATACAACATGACAACATTATCATGTATTGCAATATCATGCAGCACATCGTGTCTCAGGTTCCAAGTCAAACAATTTTTCCATATGAATTCTGTTTTCCAAAAGGTGATTCACTGTGTCTTACTCTCATATGCACAGACTGGGAGCAATGTTTACATTTCTTTTATGCATGAGAATAAATATGCACATTGTAATGTGCTTTTTTCTAGGCAAAGGAATATTTCACAGGATTGAATGTAGCATTTTTTATGCAATGGGTTGACAGGTATTGTCTAAAGCAATTTAACTTTCCTGTCCCTAGATGATATCAGAACAATTAATTTATTTGTTACTTCAAAGGAAATATTTTTTACTTCTGCAGGCCCTAATATAGATAAACACTTGCATTTATCATATGAAGTGGAATTATTTGAAATATATTTGAAGTACATATGCTGATACTTCTCAATATTTTGTTAAATGAATTTGTATATACAAAATGTTTTAATATTCCTGATGTGATGTGTAGGAATGGGTATTGAGAGCTATAGCACAGGATGAGCCAGATTACAACTAAATGTTCACCTTGGCTGTTGTTTTATTTCTGCAGCTTTAGGCCCTTAGAAACTTTGCATCCGTTCTTCTGGCCTCAGGTCAGGTAATGACACCACATACTCAAAGTAATAGAGACTGACCATTCATTTGTGTTGATCTCTCTCAAGCAGCTGTTCTGGGCATTGCAGGCACATGAAATGCAGAGTATGTAACATATCACTTGATACTTCCATCTGACTTTTTGGCAAAAAAAAAAAGAGATTTCTGGTACATGAAAAAGGCTGCTGCTTATGAACTAAGCTCATGTTAGTAGCCTAGCTTCACACTCAGTTACCATATCCAAAAGCAAAAAGTGTAGAAAGCTGAGGTGCAAAACTCTCTTCACACCACTGACATGCTGGCTTCAGGGGCAGCCATGACACACACAGATAGGGCAGATGTAAGGCAATATGTAAATTCAATATCTACTCTCACTATTTAATTTTTACTGGATGCCATTCTTCATTCACTTCAGTAGTGCTACTCCTGGGATAGATGGATGATACACAAGAAAGATTGTTTCTTAGATAATAAACATGTATTTATTCAATAGCTCTTTGTTAGCTTTTTACCTTAAATATTAAAAAAAAAAAAAAGAAGGTTTACAAATGCTAGAGAAAGTAGCTTTGTTACAAATAAAATTTGAAAATTAATTACTTTGGCTATTTGATATGTTCTCTGTATGCAAACTTGTGAAAACAAGTTTTTACCATTCCAATTTTTTTGTTTGTTTTTTTGTTTACTGATTTATTTTTACGTTAGTTAACATGCATTTTTATGCCTATAAAATGTTGATGAGTATAGAAAGAAATACTAGTCTCCAATTTCCATAGATCTTATTAAGAGTTGACGTTAAGGATTTCTGAGATGAACCCTTTTTCCTTCAAGTAGTCTTTATCTCTTATTCCTTATCTCAGTGCCGGAACTCTCATAATCCCCTTTCCATGCTGTCCATATGTCCACAAAACATGACTTGATGTTGAAGGAGTATCCCCATCATATTACCTGATGCAAAGCTCTAGAGCTTCATATTAAGACCTTTCCATATAAATATCTTCCATGTAAACAAAGATTAAGTACTATGTCAAGCCTTGTATTGAAAAAAAATCTTGACTTCTTGACCTGTTTAGTAACAGGACGGCACATCCTGATGGCGCCAGGTGTTAATGCAGCTCTGTCAGGCATTCAATGACCCTGAGACTGCTGGCTTCAGTTCTGTACAAAGCTGCAGTCAGCTAGAGCTTCTTTATTTGCCATGCTTGAACAGGTATAAGATTGCAGATCCTGCCCTGCTGAAACAGATGTCAGTGAGATCAGGATCACACCTCTGTATTAGAATAGACTTTGGACAACACAGGTGAAAGACAGAGAAAAAGAAAAGAAACTTATTTTCTCTTTTTTTTTTTTTTGATAGCTCAGTTAAATCTGATTATTTTAACCATTATTTAGCATAATTTCCCCAATTTTGAGCTGTTTTGGCATTTGTACAGGTGCCACATGTGTTTTCAAGACTTGTCAATTCTACTTGCCCTTGCATAGGGGATCTGACATAAACTGTTTCCAGCTTCAAATCAGGCTTGTCAGCTGGGACATACACTCCAAATTTCTATCCCTTCTGGGGGCTAAGGGGAGATATAAGCCACCTAATCAGTGCTCTGAGAGATATCCCTGCCCTGCCAACAGGGAAAGCAAAAAACCTCCTTCGGCCAAAATGTTGTCATTGTCAGCTGGCTGTCTCTGTATCTTCCTATATTGCTGTGCTTGCTAAAATAAGCAACAGTAAGTTATGTAAGCTTCCACTTTACTTTATGAAACCTGAAGATAAAGGATTTGTTCATAAGTTTTTAAGATCCCTGTCTAAAAGGCAATAAATTTTCTTTTCCTGCCAAGAAGGTTGTTTTGGCTGCTCCAAAATGGTAGATGAACCAAGTCTACAATGAACAGAAGGAGACTGTCAGTCTGGATTGTTGGGTCCTAAGAACTATGCCAGCTTGACAGTCTGTATTATCCTCTGCTTCCTCATCCTTTCTCTCCCTTTCCTAGGTAGAGGAAATGAATTAGGTGAAGGAGTGAACATTTTATGTGGAAACACAGTGAAAACTAAGAACAGAGTATCACATAAAAATTCAAAATAGTAAGTTGCCACCAGTGTTATATTCCTGTCTTCTTTTGAGCACTGCCAAGTATTAACTAGAGAGCATTTATAAAAGGTATTTATTTCTAAGGAAGAAAGAAAAGGACAAAAGGTAGGAAATACTGTGTTAGTGTCCCTGTTATGCATTCTGTAAGGCTTCAAGAAGGTTGAGTTAAAACCGGAGGCTTTTATTTCCTTCCCTCAAAACAATGGAAAAATCTTTTGCCATTCTGGTAAACCTGTATGAGAAAAAGCAGGAAAGAAATAAAAGAAGTTCACTTCCTTGACTACTTGGGTCCATCTGGTAACTCTAGTTTTTATTATATAATAGAGGGGAAATATATATATATATACTGTAATATAAATATTTTAGTTCACACTGTTCTTTTTTTTTTTTCTTTTTTTTCCCCCTATGTATAAACTTCAAGGTAAAGTAAAAAGTGGAAGGTAATAGGTCAGATTTCCTTCTATGGTCCAGGGACATACTGAAATAAGCCTTACTGTTTATCCTTCTTACATCCTCCTGAAACAAATCTTTATTAATTCTCTGTTTGAAATAGAACACAATGTGTGTCCTCATAATGGGCCATATCCTGCTATCAATATTTTAACAGATCCCCCATGGACTGTAATATGGAGTTCGCTAAAAAATTGATGGCACCATTATGCGCAACTGCAAGTATATTTATAATTAAATTATTTTTCTTTGTATTCATTCAAATTTCTGTCTATGAGAAATTAAAGTGCCCTGGTTAAACTAATTAATTGTGAACACATTGTGTTGTGTTTATTTTGGCAATGTTTGCTTCAGTCTGAAAACCTGTCAGAAATGCTCATGCTTTTCTGCTGTGGATTAACACACAAAAGTTCAGCAGCTTAGGGCAGATTCAAAAGACAAATTACAGCAAATGTAATTTGCTCTGATTATAGGAAGCAATTGTTATAACTAAGTATAATATATGTACAAGTCGAGCCTTGTTGAATAAAGCTGCATAAAAGAGAGGAAGGAAGGCTAGCAATTGCAGAACAGTAAACTTTATTATAAAAACTGAAATAGAAGAATTTATGAAAAATTCCTATTCTTGGCCTTCTGACTTTCATCAAGGTTCAGAGAGCTGGGAAATAAAGTACATGAAGTTTCAGCAAATACCACAGAATCTCAACTCAAGAAGTATGTGCTTTAGAAAATAATTCTCCATGCCATTTAAAAACAAAAAAATTTATTGCAAAATATATCATGCAATTTATTTAAGTGGGAAGACTTTCCAAAATAAGAGAGAGATTAGGGTAAATTTCTGGGTTGTATTACATTGGACTAAGCCTTTTAGCTGCTGTTTTCCTTTATTAACCTGAATTTCTTATTTCTGAGCATTTCCCACCCCTGAGATGTGGGATTAATGAATTGCTAGCTGAATTTGAGCCCATTCTGTCTTTCGTTATGTTCTCTTTGTTTCTCTTGGTAGCTTTCCAAGGTTTTCTTTCCTTCCCTTCCTTTAGTCCTTTGCAGCTTTTGGAAATCTTAATTTACTCAATTCAAATTTGCTTTGAATTTGCTTTCAGAAACCACCTGGAAGATAAGCCTTCGGTAACTATCAATGCACAAGATGATCAAAACCTTTGTGAATATGATACTTTTAATTTTTTTCATCATGTGTGCTGGATAAAATTTAGGTTGTTAGACTTTCCTACTCCTTAAATACATATATAAGTCTGTTTTCATTTTTTTTTTCATGTGTTCAGAAACAGTATATCACTAGAGTAGGTGCATATATCTATAAATAGGGTTTATGCATATATCTATAAATAGAGTTTATACATATATTTTTAAGGACCTAATTTGGAATGGCTAGATTTTTATGTGTCTGTCTAAAAGTTTTTTCAGCCCATAACAAAAAGCAGGATGAGCCAATTGAGCAAAATAGAAGAATAGAAAGAACATCACCCTCCTGTAGTATTTTACAGAATATGGGAAGCTTTGGGCTAGGCTCTCTGAAATACTGAGTATCTTTCACACAAATAATAAAGTGGAGCATTCTAGACATCTTTATTTTAAGCAGAAAATCTCTTCTTTTCACAAAGTTTCTGACAGGAATGGAAAATGGCAGGTTATAAATGATGATTTTTGTAATCAGAATGGAAAACAGCTCCATCACAACTGCTCCTGTCTTTACTGTATTAAAGCTGGGCCTTGATATCCCTTCTTGGGTGCAGCAGGAGAACACATACAGCATTCCTTTTTATGCTGCAGTGCATTCAAATCATTATTCAGTAAATATTGCTGGAAGGATCTTCTGTAGTCACCACATTCAGTTTTCCTATTGACAATCAATGTATACAAATCCACTGGGCATGCGTTTCGCCAAGGTATTTCCTCCCAAAATCAGATTTAACTTTTCTATGGAAACTAGCCTAGTAATTTATGAGACAACAGGAGGCAAGCAAAATTCTTGTCATCTGTAATTCTCAGCAGTAAATCAAAATAAACATACAGGTTTATGAACTGTTTCTCTTGCTTTTTGCAGTGCTGCAGGACCAGTGTTGTCTTAGTTGTTGCTTCATGAATTCTTTGGTCTTGCAAACCAGAGAAGACACACAGAAGCTTAAAATATTTTCCTACTTATGTGTAGAGTTTATAAATATGTGTATAAGTGTTTATGTGTAGAACATTATCTAACCCATTTAGGCCAGGTTATAAATGAACTCTGTTTTCAACAAATTAAAGGATCCAATACCCCATCATAGAGGAAAGCTCTCTCTTTTTACAACTGCACAAATGTCAGTTGCTCAAAATGGGCAGAATGACTAAAGGATAATTGTCTGTTCCCCACCCTGGTGCATGAGAAGTGCTGCAGTGTGGGTGGTGTACTCTTGCCATGTATTTTTGGGCCACCAGTATGAGACATGCCACTCAGAAGATTATAAAAATATTTGCATCAATGTCTTTTTATGGAGTTTTTATCTTTATGTAGCTCCTTCAGTCTGCTTCTTGGTGTAAACCTGCAATATGAGAAAATATCTTAAAAAAGGAAAAAAAAAAAAAAAAAGGAAAAAAAAACCACTACCAAAATTAAATTTACACAACACAGTGAGGGTGAGCATGCCCAGTCTGGTTTGTTTATAGTTTCTTTCAGCAGATCTGCTTACAAGTGCTGTATGCTGATATGTCTCATTGATAAGAGACAGCACAGTAAGAAACAGAGCATGCAGGATTTTTCATAAGAGGCTTGAATTGAGCATTGTCCCATTTGTACTTACAGCTTAAAGATCAACTTGGTTTTTATGCTGTGACACAATACTAAGTCAATAGATTTAAAAAAAAATAATTGTAGTTTCAAGGCTGATGCACCAGTGTTTGTTATTGTTGAGACGCAGATTTTTTGCATGTGTAAATTTTGCACTAATATCATAAAATTGATTGAGGATGATGTTTAATACTATTAAGGAACATTTAGGAGTATTATACATTTCACATAAACTATTAGACTTCCTATCTTTAGTAAAGGCACTAAGTTTCTGGAATAAAGCTGATCCTACTAGATGCATGATGCTAAACCACACATCAGTATCATTTAAATGAACCATAATTATAGTTACAGTTGAATCCCAACACCTGCCTTAGCTGATTACAGTAAAAAAATCAACAAATAAGCATAACTTCAAAGGAATAAAAATTAAACCTACCAAATCCCTATGACTCCAGCAAGCTGTGGGAAACGGATTAGAAAATAGCTCAGTGAGTTATGTTGTGAGGCAGACAATATAATATTCCTTTTGTAATACATGGTAGAGGAGAGAAGCTTTAAAGCATGAGCTTGAAAGTGGAAATTCAGCTGGTGTTGAATTGTCCTTGGCTGGAGTAACAGCAAGAAAACAGATTTTGCATCTCTCCTGGTCCTCTATCCCAAATAAGTACAGGTAGACATATCTTACAACCGTCTGATGCCATCATGTAGACACCATGCAGACTTAGGAGGGCACAAAGAAAGCTTCCCAGTTTCCTGTATTTACCACCTCCTGAGATTGATTTTTGTCTGTTTGAGGCAAAATTACATGCTTCAGGTGTGGATGAAGTAGAAAGAATCCTAATAACCATTCTTGTAAATGTTTTAAGAGAAATAACACTAGTGTTATCTAGCACACAATCTTAATTTATTGATAGCAGTACATTTATCTTTTAACGCACCAGTCTAGGAAACACTGTGGATTTGAACAGGACAGAACTTTTTGTTTTTTAAGAATCTGATGCAGATTCTATATATCAATCATGTCTTAATTTGTCAGCTCTTATTCTAAACTTAACATTCAAGCAACACAGCAAAACCACCTTTGTTCTGAACTCAGTGGGATGTGAAATGCCAGCATAGCAGAAAAATACCATTTCTTCATGTAGAAACAGACCATCAGACCATCAAAGATGTCAGGATTAATATGAAGTGAGCTGTCAGAAGTACAATCTACACTGAAAAAGCAGATAAACAGATTTCAAAATGGGAGTTAAATGCTTCTTCATTTAAAATATTAAAGACCAGCTATAAGTTCATTACTGTGTCGGGAGTAAAAACTATGCCATCTGGTAGGACAGAAGATTTTCAGGCTCTAGTCACAGTGAATGAAGTTGGCTCTGCTGAAGACTGTCTACACTGCACATTGCAGTACAATGTAGAATTGCCAGAGTTATGTATAAGAGGATGCTGAATACTGGGAGGAATAAAGCCACATTGATTTCTACTTGCATTAATACATACTGCTTTTCACCATAGTGTTTGTGTATTAAAATTTCAGTTGGATTATCTTGGATGGAAATGTTGCTATAGTGTATCTAGTTTCCAGTCTAGTGCCAGCATGACTCTGTGCTGGGATATCCTGAACATGATTTCTTAAGCAAAATTAATACAGAGCATCATCTTGAGTATGTGCTACTGTAGTTATGTTAGAGCCAATTTACCTACACACTAGTAATCTGAATAAGTCTGTTTCTTGTCACAAACCCAGACTGAGGATGTTGCAGAGGAATTGCCCAGGCACCATCTCATGGGAACTATTAGCCTTTCCTGCTCGCAAGAAAAAAAAAAACAAACAAAAACAAGTGTGAAAAGCACACTTTTGTGCTTCCATAGATATTGAAAAACTGGAGTGTAAAGCCACCAGAACATTTGGCAGGCTGGAGCACATCGTGTGAAAAGCTGATAGACCTAAGTTTGTTCGGTCTGGAGAAGAAGTGGCTCATGAGGTTCTCACTGGTTTCTTTATTATTTCATAGAAGTCTATACAGGAGATGGAGCCAGAATCTTCACAGTGCAGACTGCAAAAAGTGACAAGATAACAGACACAAACATCATCCAGGTCATCAAACACAGAATAGTAAAAGGAAAAAACTCTTCACAGTGAGTGTGGTCAAACACTGCAGGAGGTGATCCAGAGATGCAGCAGGGTGTCCATCTTTGGAGATACTGAAAACTGCAGTGAGAGAGGACTTTGGAAATTATCTAACTGAAATTAGCCCCACTCTGAGCAAGGGTCTGGACGAGGTAACCACCATGAGCCCATTCACACTGAAATTATTCTGTGTGTCTGTGATTTTTAACGGACTATGGAATTTTACCTGGCCTTGAGACATACATACTCATATCCATGCATCTAAACCCTTTTACCCTCAGAAACTGATCATAGGGACACTAACACTGAGACAGTTCCTACCTCATGCTGTCAACTGAATCTGGGAAAAGGGTAGCTGAAGCAGGTCCAAACACCAGGGATGTTAGTAATGTTTAAAACAATGAAAGCTGATCACCCTTTGGTCAACCTTGGGGTCTGATTTCCCCCTTTAGCTATTACCTTGTGCATAATCATGCTAGTGAGAGTAAATAATATAGTTTAAAATCAGATGTGATCATCTAGGTGATTTCCTCCCATCTGCATGTTTTATATGTAAACCATTTGAACAGTTGCTATAGTGTCTCAATTCCATTAGTGGACTTTCTCCTATTAGAATGTAAATATGAATTAGTAAAGTTCCCCTAAGCATCACAAGTAGCTGAAAATGGCTATGTATATCATGAATATTTAGAATTCTTATCCTAAAAAACTCCCATGTTTTAATACTAATATGTGGGGTTTTTTTCATTTTCCTAAGGATGACTTGCTTTGAAAAAATATTGTCTAAAGAGAAAGTGTGGCAATTCATTTCTTTTGAAATACAAAGGTCTTTGGTACAAAGTATTTATGCACAAACTGGTTTGAAAGCCTTTTTTTTTTTTTTTCCAAGTTGTCATAGAGTCAAATTCTGCTTTCAGAGTGAAGCATGCTACACTGGAGTCAGCATACATGAAGTCTTAGAAAGTTTATAAACTTATGTTACAATTTGGTTCGAACGTTTTAGCACTTCTGCCTAGAATTTTTCAACAAATTAATCTCAATGCAAAGCTTTATTCTAACTGCTTTTTGATGCATTTTGTATCAGCAGCTGACTGGTACTCAGCATGCAACAGTCATGAATGGCTGACTTTGCAGTATGATCAGCAACCATTGTTTTTTGAGATAAAAGGCCCCTTGGGCTCAGCCTTGCAAAATACACAGTATTCTGGCTTCAGTCCTGCCAACTTGGTCAACATATACATGATGTGAAACATCTGAGTCAGCTCACAAAAATAATGAGGTTGCACTTGCATTCAGAGATAAACACACACTAAAACATCTCTCTGAGCACAGCGGGACTGGCTTTCTACCTTATGTGCTTATGCATGAGCATCAACTTGTCAACTGCTCTACCAAATCACAGTTTTACTCTTAGCAGAATGGCTGACAGCAGCTTGGGAATATGTGAGTTCCAATACGTGTCAAGAATTTGTGTTATTGTTTGCTAAGAAAATGAAAGAGGTCATACCCACAGTTGATACTGATGTGCAAGCATAGTCAATTGTCTGTATTGTAGATTCATACAGCACTGATCAAGTCAGAGAGTGTTTCCTGCATGTTAACAGCTAGCTAATAGTCCAAGCCCTTTTATAGTTGTAGTGAGAAAGATAAAGTAAGTTTAATAGTGTTGCAGCTACAGTGCTAGAAATACATGCTTTCCAGAGCAATGCTTGAAAACAGAAAATATGTGCTTGAATGCTCTTTCACAGCCAAAGTGTGAAGACCACTGTTCAGTGAAGATGCAGTCAGATCCTTCTTTCCTGGAATATATATACAAGCCATGATTTTGGTGCTTTTACACAGCTGCAACTTGTTTTTCCTCAGTTTTTTCTTTTGTTTAGGAGATGCACAATTTTGCATCAGACCAAAACAGACTACTGGGGCTAAAGTAACATAATGTATTTTACTCTGTCATATTACTTTTTGCTCTTATTGCAAATTTTAAAAGTGAACCACATCATTACATTTCATCAGTTGATATTATTAACCAACCTCAACTTCACATACAATGACATTGAAAGGACCATGCAAAGCCTGCTCTTTTGTCAGGTGCTCCCAACTGGCAATGCAAAGATTTAGAATATTTTACTGGTGTTTTTGAAATCCATGTATCTGATGAGGAATAGATGATGTGAATTGCTGCAATACAGGGTGCCTTTCCTGTCCTATCCTGCAAGGGCTGGCTGGATGTCCTACAGTAAGGGTGAGGGTTGCTGTGCACACTCCTCCTTTAGCACATTGGCCAAGGCATGCTTCCTGAGGGTACATTATAAATGTACTTTCAAATTTGAAGAGCATGGTGATGAATTAGGATATACACTGCAGAAGAGGGTGCTGACTCTAAGTTAGCAAGTCACAGACCTTTGCTGCTGACTCCACCATCCATTAAGAAAATGCTTGATCTCTCTCTCTCTCATCTGACATTTCAGAGTACACTGTGGGAAAGAGAAGTTCCAATTGAAATTGAAGCCAAGTAAAACAGAAGAGAAAAATGTTTTCTGTGAACTGAAAAACTGGGTTAGAACTTTGTGTAGATGGAAGGGGCTCCAGAGGGTCAAACTTCTGAAATCCTTCATACAGTTTGACAAATAACTGAAAATAACAATGAACTTAAAACTTCCTTATTTTATTTTTTTAATAACTTTTGCAGTTCTGGTACAGCTTAGGATAATTACCACTGTTTAAAATAAATCACTTGTCCATAGTATGATTAAAAATAGAATAAAATAAAATCCCAACAACCCTCCTTAAGTCACTTGGTTAAGAAAACAGTGTACTTACTTATTTCCATGTAATATACATATTTTTTTTAACATTTTAATATCACCAAGTACATTTCTGTGCCTATAGCTATATAAAGAGCTAATAATAGCTAAATAGCTATATAATAATATATATTAGCTATTAAATATAATAAATATTTAGCTAATAATAGCTAATAATAGCTGTATAATATCTATTATATGCTATTGCTGAGTCTGTAGTGGATACTGATAACAGAATTTGATAACAATTATAGAGTATCACCCAATTATCTGGAATATATATACTGAGTTGTCTGAGACAAGCTACTTAATAAATCTGTAAAAAAATTCATTGTGATTGCTAAAAATTTGCAAAGGAAACATTGTAGCACATTTATGGCAATGAGACATATTGAATGATGTACATTCTGAATATTTCTTCTTCTTATTTGTAGCTTTTATTTACATTGAGTAATTGCACAGCAGGCCTCAGGGATAGCAAAATGAAAATTAAAATATTGGCAGGTCCCCTGGTAATGATCCTAATGGATGACATGCACAAGCACTAAGAAATAGGACTTTTAAGATTATTTTAATTCGCTTATATACTAAATTTAAAACAAGAAAATATGTCTGGGCAAAGAATTCTGAATATGCTAGTGCTCATTTAGGGTTGCAAGTTCAAGGGCAGAGTTTGGGTCTTATCCTTAATTTGCCAAGAAGTGTGGAACCAAATGATCCTCGAGGTATCTTCCAACCTGATATTCTATCATATGATTTTCTGTCAGTAAATGGCTTGTGTCAGAATACCCCTGGCCTAGAAATGAACTGTTCTTTGTTTGCACTGACTGAGCTGAAGATATTCCTCAAATCCATATTCAAAGATCATTAATATAAGAACTCCTCCACAGTGCCCCTGGGAAACCATCGGGTATCAGGTAAAGAACAATCCTATTTGTCAAATTTTTAAAATTTATGTGTTAGTTTACTGGAGGGCAGGATGTTTTTAAGTATTAACATAACAATTCAATCTTGCAGCACTTCTCTGCCCCTTCTCAAAGCTGTTTTAAGTTGACAAACTCAGAATGGGAAAGGAGTCACCCTCAGACCAATCACTGAAGAAGTCTTACCATGGGAGTTTAACCATATCACAGAGAGGATGAGAGGCTGGAGCACTTCTCTTAGGAGGAAAAGCTGAGGGAGCTGGGTCTGTTCAGCCTTGAGAAGAGATGACTGAAGAAGAGGGGATCTTATCAAGGCATACAAATACTTTAAGGGCAGCTGTTCAGTTTGGGACCAGACTCTTCCCAGGGGTGCTCAGTGACAGGATAAGGGGCAATGAGCACAAACTGAAACACAGGCAGTTCCATCTGAAAATGAGGAAAAACCTCTTTCCCTGTAGGGTGACAGCACTGGAACAGGTTGCCCAGAGAGGCTGTGGACTCTTCTTCCATGGAGATACCCAAACATCATTTGGATGCAATCTTGTACAACCTGGTGAGCCTGTTTTAGCAGGACGGTTGGACTAGATGATCTCCAGAGGTCCTTTCCATCCTCACCCATTCTGTGATTCACTGAGAAGGGACAAATGCAAAATAAAGTCTTTGTATGAGGGAAAAATGCAAGAAAACCTTTGTCTAAGCAAAGACAAATTTATATTCACATAAATTTCCATTTAGTCAGGTACAAAATCAATGCAACTTAATTTAAAATAGTATTAACCAGTTAAAAATAATACTTCTTAATGAAACCCAGAGAACATAGCATTGAAATTGTGCCCAGGAAGACTACTTTTTCTGTGGTTTTTTTTTTCATTTTTCATCAGGAATATCAAAACACTGCATTTCTTTTCATATTGTTTGACTTGAATCGGAATACTGTATTTCATTTGACTGTCTCCGAATGTTTAACATTTGTCATTTCAGTACTTTCAGGGGTGAGGGAGAGGTCTGCAGTGGTGCCACAGGTATTGTGTTATGGAAGAAAATGTCTAATTTATTTCATCTATACTGACATTCCTGGTTGAACTATTGCCTTCAAGAAAGCTAGGGCAGATTACTCTCTGCCTGAACATCAGAGTGCATAGGAGAGTTAGCACAGCTGACTGTGAATCCTGGAAGAAGAAAACTCAGATTTTGGTACACCTGGGCTGCTCAGGGGGCTCAGGGGGCTGTAGCTGAGTCAGTATTCATCTCACCATCTTTTGTACTGACAAAATGTGTCTGTGGTGGCAGTAACTTGGCGCATGTTGACATCATCTGCCAAATTCAGGAAATACCTGGGAGGGAGCACACAGAGTTCTCTGTTGCCATGGCTACCTGCACTGCCATGCTCTGAAACCAGTGTCGGTATTTTGGTCTTTTGTTCATGTCTGCAGTGGAATAAACCTGAAAATAATAACAAAAAAATAAATTTCATTTTACATACTTGTTGTTCTCTGGATTATGGGAAGTTATGAAACCATAATTTGTCTTAAAAAAGAAAAATCACCATGCAAGGCACTAACATGCCAGAGTTGATTTCCACTTTTGTTTAAACTGTATAAACGGTTTATTCAAGATTTGCAAACATTGTTTCTTGATTACAACGGAATTTTTCACTTGCAGCTCTTAAAACACGACACAATTAAATATAACATGAGTACCATTCAACCCACATAAAAATAATCATAATCTGACAAAGTGCTAAGTAAACTTTATTAGTCCTTTCGACAGACCAAGTGAGACTACCCAGAGGCTTTCTTAAGATACTGTGTAGTAAAGCCCATTAAGGAAAGAATTTACTGAAACTGATATAGCAATATGTAGTCAGAGAGGGATATAGGGCCTTATTGGTGACATAGGATGAGAAAATACAAAAATATGCAACGGATTATAAAAACATGATAGAGAAACTTCCCTTTAAGTTGTTGATGAAGTGTTAGGCTTAAATAGTTCCTAGATGCATGTCAGGAAAGCAGCTATGGGAATATTAAATTTTACTACTCTACAGAACAGCTGTCAACTTTGGGCTGCATATTTTGTAGCTAATTGATTGTTATAGTCCAATACTTGAGAGAGCCAGACTCTGTGACAGGACACAGAGACAAGGGTCCTGTGCAACAGTGTTCTGCCTTCCTGGGAGCACTGTGAAACTGGGACAATCCCTCTCCTTCTGCAACAGTATACTGCAATGTAGTCAATTTATTATTATCTGGTTTTGTCTTTTTTAAACATTGAAAGTAGTCTGATAAGTCAGAATAAAAAATGGCAATTTTCAAAGAAAAAAACTCAACACGTATTCTGGACCTGATCTGTAACTTGCCTCAGTCCCTGCTTTTTGACTATTCATCTCTTAATTAAAGTATTAAGACTCAATTAGATTGGCTTCTATTTAGTAAAATCCTGGGAAACTGTGATTTTAGAGTATCATCAGTATACATAAAAGAGCTCAGAATAAAACAAAGTACCAGCCATGTAATTGACTTGTTGAGCTATTTAGGGAAATAAAGATATATCATAGGAGAAACTCCTGTCTGGTGATCACAGTGGAGAATATCAGATATGTAAATAACAATCTTCATGGAAAATCTCGCAGAAAGATTTCTGATTTTTTCTGCTGATTCTTTCTAAAACTGATTTTTTTCAAGCCAAGTTCCTACTTCCTAGAGCTATTGTCTCAGTAAAAGTGAAAAAAACTTGATAGTACCCAGCTGAGTACTTCCACAAGCCTGCTGGTATTTGAGGTAAGTGAGGGGAATACACAAGAAAATACACTAAGATAAATTAAAAATTTACACCTTCAGACAAGTCCATGTCCTCTGCTGCTTTAACATCTAAGTCTAGCGCTAAAACTTGAATTGCCTACTCTATCTACAGTATAAAGCATGTTAGTATAATCAGTTTCAGGAAAAAAAAAAAGAAATTGACTCATGGAGTCAGGTTTTGCTTTGCCTCTGACAGAGTTGTGCAGTGCATATGTTGCTGTAAACTTGTATCGAGAAAGTTGTAAGTGTGATTTAGGGAATTTAAAATAACTATAGTTGAATCAAAGAGCTTTGTTGGCAACTATTATGGCACGTTATTTCAGTGAAAAAAATACTGGTGAGAACTGGGGAAAGGTTTTCACAATAATTAGATGTAATAATAGAAGTAGCTGGCACAGCAATGTTGCATTTTAATTTCCCTACAGTTATTTTTGCACTTAAATGCCCCCCAATCCAGCAGATAATGGGCAGATCCAAAAGCAAGCAGTTTGCCTCCTCAAAGGCATGGATATAAAACTGGCTGGTTTATACCTGCAGTTTGTGAGATGGCTTCATTCCTGGAGCACTGTTCAAAGCACCGTGCAAGGCATCAGCTCAAAGACTGCTGAGACTAAATCCTGTCCCCCAGCAAGGGCTGTCAACTCTTTCATGTAAAAATGACATGGACTGTTCCTGTGGAAATGAGCTGCCTGTGAATGAGGATCAAATATGAGAGACTTACTTTCTGCTTCCAGTTTTTCATCAAATACATCTGGAAATTTGAATCCAATCAGTATTTCCTACTACTAATTAATGTTTCCGACTGAGTTAAAGCGTAACATCTTCAGTCTAGCAAAACTGCTATTCAGGGACAGCAAATTCACTTTTAATCTATAAATTTATGGTATTGGCTGAGCTTCATTCCAAAACCACAAATCCTGGATGACTTCACTTGATATTAAAGGTTGTATATCATCATACAAGCAGTGAGTATGTAAAAGCTCCCAGTGAGAAAGGAGAGAGGCACATAAAATATTACCAACCAGTGTGGAAAAAATTAGGCAGATTTTTCCCATAGTACCATTTGTTCTCCTTTGCTTCATATAGATATAGGAATTTTATTTACAGAAATGAGTTTGGGGTAAAATCTACAAAGAAACTTAATGAAATGCGTCTGGTAGCTTTGGAAAGATGGGGCTCATCATTGACTCTTTGGTACAGGGTGGAACCTGCCTGGGGTTGTTGGGCACTGCCAGAATTACAGTGATCATATTCCAGAGAATAAGAATTGGAAATGGGATAAGGGGAATATAACTAGTACTGCTTCCACTGCCTGTGCAAACCTCCTTATTGAAGCTCATAGAAGAAGGCACATAAAATAACTTTGATGATCAGGCTATATATATATTTATCTGTGACATTTCTCTGTCAGAGGATCAAATGATTATACTAAACAAAACTGTGAGTGGTATTTATTTTCACATCTATTTTAAGAATATGTAGCAATGCATGCCAGGATTTCTCAGTTTTCATTTATTGTTTTGACATCAGCACGCAAAAGTGGGTGTCTTACACCACCATATCACAAACAACAGATGATATTGCATGGTCACTGTGGAAACTGCATTTCTGAAAAAGAGGTTCATATTTGTACTTTTTTAATGAAGATAAACCACAGCACTTTTTTCAGTGTGCATACTGTAACTTTGGTGCCAGATTGCCAAAGTTATAAGTAAAAAGAAGGTGCAAAAAATAGCTGGGATTCTTTTTTGTTTTTTTCTTTTTCTTTTCTTCTTTTTTTTAAGTCATTAACATCATTCAAAGCTTAAAAACTGTAATAGTCTACATGAAAGAAACAGACTTTCCAGGAAGAAGGTGACAGTTCACTGGTAAAAGTACATTCCTTAATGCACTTTTACAGCAGAAAGCACTAACTGATTTTGATGGAAAGTGGTCACCTGATATAGGAAGTAGATTCAAAAATACACATTTTCCTTCATTTGGGATGTTCTAGGTATTGATTCAGTGGTGGTGTTCAGAGATGGTGAAAAGCCTGATGGTGTAGTTACAGGATAGGTTGTTCACCATACAGCAAAGTTCAGCAGCGTTGTAATAAAGGCACAACACTGAATTAGAAAATATTCTCTGATGGGTAATACAGACTCCACACTGGCCAAGGAAGTGTCAGGAGGCTGCTGTAGATTTAAATAACCCTCTCCTATTTACTTTTTAAATTATTGAAGAGGAGAGGTTTCAGTTCAGTTGACAGAGGCTGAAGGAAGTCTCTCTCCTTAGCTGGTGCCTTTGTGAAATTCTGGAATAGATGAGCAGAGCCAGGTCTTCTTATCAATCAGTTGCTGCCAGCTATGGTTGCACAGGTATAGAGTGTTTCTATTGCTGCACAGGACTGGACTTCTTGACACAGGGTTGTCGTGATTTAATGATGCAGGTCCACTCCAAAGAACTGAAAAGGCAGATATGAAAAATACACTTTGAAGAGGATGTCTGTGGAGTAGTCTGCAATTACATTTCAACAACGTGATGTGACCATCTCCACTGTGGCCAGGTGCTTTGTTTTTCCCTCTTTTGATGAGTCTTTTTTTAGCACATTGAGTCAGATAAGGCCAAAGCCCTGTTGTATGGAATCTGCATCTACACTGTTGAATGTGACGCTGAGCTGGTAGAAAGAAGAAAGTGGTGTCAGTAGGATGTGCCTCTTTGGCAGGGCAGTCTCTGAGAAGCAGGATCAATTCTCCAGTGGCGTGGTAATGCATGCCTCTGGTGTCTCAAGTAACAGCTCCTTTCAGTGATGCAGGGTCACGTATGTGTGCACTGAGGAATTTTTAGAGTCAAAGCATGTAGCCCTGTAATTCACTTTGGTGCTTGTCCACTGCAGCAGGAAAAATATTCTTATGTCCTGAAATTTCTTTTATGCTGCGCATAGATTGCTGGGGCTCCTCAAACAAAAATCCTAGCACAATGAACAAGCAAACAAGGCAAAACAAAACAAAACACCAAAACAAAACCAAAACAAAAAATCCAAACCAAAACAAGAACAACAACGAAAAAAACAAACCCAACCAGAGGAAGGAAGGAA
>VWZU01016443.1:349242-362624 GCA_013397095.1 Sterrhoptilus dennistouni | reverse complement strand
GAAAGAAAGAAAGAAAGAAAGAAAGAAAGAAAGAAAGAAAGAAAGAAAGAAAGAAAGAAAGAAAGAAAGAAAGAAAGAAAGAAAGAAAGAAAGAAAGAAAGAAAGAAAGAAAGAAAGAAAAGAAAGAAAGAAAGAAAGAAAGAAAAAGAAAGGAAGGTATGAAGGATTCTTCATATGTTAAGAACTTGCTATAAATTCTTCGGAATGATTTGGTGGCAGAACTGTTTTCCAGTCTTTCACAGCATCTTCAGAAAAGGAATCTGTGTGAAAAGTGGTACCACAAGGTTTCAGGCAGGTATTAGCACTATAGAAGTGGGGGTTTTATTTTTTAATCACTGCACTGAATGTCTGTGGTTTTGAAAAAAATAAAATTGCAGCAATGTGAGCTTTCCTATCAGTAGAGATTTTATGGCAACTGCCTGGTGACCATAAATTCAACAATTCATTTGGATGTGACTTTGTTCTTTTTTGCAAGCAGTTTTTGTCTTAAAATCTATTTGACAAAACAACAAAAAAAGACCAAAATAGAAGCATTACCTTTATTTCAATTCTCAATAATGGTATGATGAATTAGAAGATATGAAGATATTGAAGCCTTTAATTTGACAAATTATGCACCCACCACTGCATGTTAAATGTTAAGCAGTAGCTGTGAAAATGGCCTTTCATTGAGATTGTGCTTTACTTAGTAAATATTTGATGTATGCCATCTTAGATGGAGTACCTCACTGTAAATTTCTTCTGCTTCCTACGGGCTAAAAGGCTAAAGAGCCTTAACAGCAATTTTAAACATAGCTCTGTTATTCCAGACTTGCTTAAGAGTTATCTTGCAAAAGATGGTAAAGACCATTCTGGAATGTAGCAGCTAACAAAGACCTGCAGCAAATTCAGGACAGACCAGACATCTTATACTTTTAATGAGTGCCACAGGGATAGGAGACTTGATCTGAAGTGGAACTAGAAATGTAAATTCTATTTAAGTCTTTAAGTATTATTTTCCAACAACTTGCTCAGTCCCTCAAGCTCATTGCACATTATTTCTGACTTTAAGGTCTTTGCAGACACAGCCATGCTACAATAGTCCAGATCTATCTCAGTTTTCAGCTGTCTCCAGCCACTTCTTGCATGTGCCTTGTAGCAGATGATAACCCTTTTTTTCATAGCCAAGGGGCTACACCAGAAAGTTGACCTAGTGTCAGATCATCCTGAATCTGGAGGAGTTACAATTCAAATTTTCCTCTTTGCATTAGAATACTATTCCCACAGGCTAAATTCTCTGTTACTCTGAGACAGATGCTTTTTTTCCCTTGGTTGAACTGACCCACAGTGCAGGAAACTCCATTGGATCAGAGAGTCCCAAGATGAAAGCTGTTTTACATTATGCAGTAAATTAATGTGGACAGCTCCAAGTGAAAGGGCCAATGATTTATGCTGGACTGTGTTACATCCACAACTCATGGCCACAGTTACCGGAACTTTATTTCTGGTCCTGGAGTGGTTTTTTTTCAATTTTTGAGTTTTGCAAATCCTGATCTGTTTTAGTACAAAACTGTGCTGACATTGCAGGCTACATCTACTCAGACCACAGTTAATAGGTAGTTAGCAGTTAAACTTTTTAATAGAATAGTGTTTGGGTTTGGTGTGCACTGGACATATTAATGGATGGCAGGCAAACTTAATAATCTCTGGCTCATTTCATGTATAATAGGCTGCTCTATTATAACTGTAGTATAGCTGTGCTTATGCAAGTGTGGTTGTGTCCTGTTTAGGCTGTGAACATTCTGCTTTTGCTTGTGGACATATTGATTCACTCTGAGTCATTCCTTCTCCTGTCAGAGTTGCCAACAGTGATAATTACTCTGAAAACAAACAGAACTGGGCTCAAGGCTGCCACATTTTATTCTGTGGTTTCTGAGGCAGGCAATCATATATGAGAAGTTATATGCCAGCCCTCTCTGATTCTCCTGGGGAAAGTTTGGCCACTTACACCACAAAGGCATTTTAAATGCTTCTGATCCTTGCTAATACACTCCCAAAGGAGCGCAGAGCTGTAACAGGGGCAGGAAGCTGAAACCAGGCTATTGTAAGATACACACTTTTGTGATTCCTCTTAGGCTGATCAATTTATGAATCTTTAAACCAATTAAGGTGGTTCTTCTTTCCTAGCAGAACGCTGATTGGAGGATTGTCCCAATCCTTTGCTACTGAAAATGGTAGGAAAATTTCTTCTGATTTTCTGAAGTTATGCAGATTAAGTTTTGGCTTTTCAAATTTTCCTCTGCTGTTAATATAATTCTCATATAATTTCAGTAGTTCTTTTCTTCCTTGGTATTACATAAGACACATCAGCAAGTATGTCTAAAAAGCGCACTCAGTTTTTGTTGTGCAAAGTTAAGTAAATCAATCTAGTACATGCCTCTCTGGACATTCCACACCACCCCATCACTAATTCTAACACCAAGTTTGCATACGTGTTTTAACTAAAACTCCATCAGTCTCAAAAATGTGTTTTAATCTGGGTACATTAAGAAATTGGTTCCTTGCATATCTCTGCTGTTTCACAAGCTTGTTCTCATATCCATCGTATGCCAAACTCACTGACTATGCAGCCATCCACAAAGTCTTGTGCTCGGGCTCATATGGAAACTGAGGCACATATGGAACATTAGCTCAAGCTCCACTATATGCATAATAGCCTTTGATATTCACTGCCAAATATCAGTATAAATAAAACATCCAGTGTTTTATCATTTTGCATAACAAGCAGAATTTTAGGATTGTGGAAGTAAATGTTTGCCAGGATTAAAAGCAGCACACTTGAGACTTATGTTGTTGAATTTCACTCTGAATCTATTAACTTACCTTAGGTAGTCCTGCCACTTTAAAAAAGTCTTCAGATTTTGTCTCTCTCAATGAATGTCTTTCTATCATTACTTAACATCTTACCATTCAGATTCAGTTATAATTTTCACTTAAAAAAAAAAAAAAAGAAGCAAAGGAAGTATGAATATTGGAGAATGTCACTTAAAATAAGTTTCAAAAAATGGCATTTTTTTACCATCCTTGGGGGGATAAATGTTCTAAAATGGTCATTATCAGCAAACTTGACAGCTGAATTGTGTGTGTTAGTTTTAAAGCTAAAAGAAGTCAAGAAATTATCTTTTTTTATTCTTCCACCAAGTAAAAATAGAACTCTGTTGTATCAGTTGATAGAAAAAAGTATGTTCATGACCAGCATGAGAGAACTTAGTTCTTATAAGATTCTGTCTGAGAACTGTTGTTCTGCTTCATGGAAAAATCTTAAAGGGTCTGAGACAGGAAAGTTAATGCTCACCTTCATATTGAACAAGTCCTTTCAGATTTTCTCCAACATGCTAGACTCATGTCGCCTCATGTGCACATCTTTATACTAAATTGAAGGGAGTACAGTGTGTAATTTCTTTACAAAAGTAATTACACTGTACCCCAGCCAAACTTGAGCAGAAGATTGGCATTTTATCAAGTTATATATTCAGAATAATGAAATTCAGTGAAAAAATACAAGTTGCTGTCTTTGACAGGATGGGTGATATTTAAAGTCTATGAAAAGTAGAGTTAAATGTGAAAGTCTGGATTCTTGATACTGCAGCTAGCTTGGAAATTTGGATAGAGCACTGTGAAAGCAGCTATGGCTTGGCTCTTCTCTTTAGTCAGTTAACTACATAAATGCCAATGGACTATGTTCCCATATTTCACACATATTTTTGCTACAGCTCAGGATAAATGCAGAAATCTAAAGGAAAGCTGTAAAGTACAGGCTGGCAGAGGAAATACTTGCTAGAGTAACTAATGAAAAGGCTGAATATTATCTGGCTAAAACACCAAACTTCTCTGTTTCTGTTTCTGCTGTCTTATTGGTGAGTTGCAAAGTTCTGACTCTAAATGTGAAGATGAAAGTTGCAGAAAATATTAGCGCTTGATCATCAATACTAGCAATAAGCTAATACTCAGGAAGAGAGCAAAAGGTAGAGGTGTGTGTTGGGTTAACCCTGGCTGGATGCCATGTACCCAGTAAACCAACTCTATCACTCCCCTCGACACCTGGACAGAAGAGAGAAAATAAAACAAAAGGCTCATGAGCTGAGATGAGGACAGCCAGAGATCACTCATCGATTATCATAATGGGCAAAGCAGGTTCGATTTGGGGAAATTAATTTTAAACCCTATTAACAATCAAAACCAGAGCAGCATAATGAGAAGTAGAGCAAATCTCAGAACTCCTCACTTTGTCCTCTGGCCCATCTCTACCTCCTCCCCAACAGTGGCTCAGGGAGGTTATGGTCAGTTCATCCCATGCAGTTTCTGCAATTGTTCAAGGAGAGGAGTCCTTCCCCTGCTTCAGCCTGGGGTCCCTCCCACAGAAACCAGCTCTCCATGAACTGCTCCAGTGTGAGACAATCCTTACAATAGTTACTGTTAATCACTATTGAGGGTGCACTTGTGCATGAGTGTTGACCATGGACATGGGTAAAAGTGGAAAAAGTAGCATTGCTCATATAACATATATAGGACTCAAATAACATGATACAGATAGCTTGAATGATAGTAAATTCATTGTGAGTTTTTAGAATTAAATTCAGATTTATTGCTGAAGGAATACTTTAGTATTCTGGAAAGCTATATACTTCATGTGTAAATGGACTGATACCCTATGTAAGAGAGTATCTATGCACAAATTCAGTGTGCATAGATATTCTCTTTTGAGTATTGAGCATTGTATATTTCAATTTTGAGCATTGTATATTTCAAATTTGAGCATTGTATATTTCAACAAAAGAATAGGAAGTAGAACTATTTCTTGATTGAATTATACACCACACAGTATGTATTGACACCATAGTTGCCAAAACATATATATTCGGGCCTCCAAGCTTTCCACATAAATGAAGAAAAAAGTCAAACATTCAAAGAGAAAAGAGAAATAGAGATTTTAGGTAAGCTAGTCCAATATAATATTAACATACATTAATGTATCTAAAATTCCACACATGGTGCACTAATTGAATGGCTACCTACTTAAGCAGTAAGCAACAAGATGGAAAATACAGGGACCAAGTATTTATAAATCACTGGAGAAGCAGGATTTATTTTTTCCATTTTCTAAGCAACATTAACCTTCCTTTCTATATAATGTTACGTGGCCAGGATTGAAAAATCCTGCTGTCAAATATTTTACATCTTTCAGAAGCAGACAAGCAGAGATGTCCAAAAATATTGTAATACCAGACTTTATCAGAATGTGGTGACTTTAACTGTAGATTGGGCCTTGTGCACCTGTCAAGGCTTGCTGTCTTTCTCCTGTGGAAACACAGACATGAGGAAAGGTGAAGTAAAGGAAACCCAGCACAAACCCAGTCTCACTTCACCCTGTGCACCATAGGGTATGCATGTGAGCTCTGCATTTGGTGTTTGGTAGAGCACCTGGGTTTACTCTTAACTCCTGTGGTATTAACAAAAGAGCAAAGCATCTCTTTACATATGCAGGACCCAAACGTATTTTAAAATCTGCCACAGAGTACTTGTTTACGAAGAATGTTTGAATGACCTGTAGATCTCGATTTTTTTCAAATGAGTTTTGAAGGGCTGTGAAAAAGAGGGGGCTGACCATGTCTCCATTCTGCTACACAGTATTTTTGGCACTTCCTGCCCACTAAATGCCTGAAGCTGGAAAAGGCTGTTATCTTTCCTACCAGTAATCTCTTTCTAAAATTTTTAAACTTATAAATAAGATATCTAAAGACATCAGGTTACTCTTTAGAAAGGAAAGTAGGCTATAATCTTTGAATCTACATCGTAGTCTGAAGAGTTCTTCTGCCACATTACAGGAACATCCTCTTCAGTGGTATAAGACTGTCTGCTGAGGCTCTAATGTTGCCCTTCAAAAGGCAACAGCCCCTAGGGGAGAACTCTGCAGTACCCTCCCCAAGTGAACTGGGCAATGTTCCCAGAGTCCTTGGGACGGGGAGAAGTCTCAGACTCTCCTTCCAGCCAGCAGGAAGTGCTGGATGTGATTGTAAATAAAAGCATCTTTCTGGGATACCTATTGCCCCATGTGTTGTACAGGAGAACCTTGGGCTTTAATTTAGCTCCAGGTTCCAAAGGACACTATCCCTAAGAAAGCTGCAAGCTAACTCTAAAATAAACTACTGTATTTAAACATTAAGGTTAAATGTTCAACTTTTAAATCGTTTGTGAGACTGGTGGAAGATCCCAACATGTTCTGTGTTTTGTAAGCTGGCAGAAGTCAGTCTGTTTGTAGTTGGATCTTCTTTGTTTGTACACAATCAGCAAGTACTTGGTGTGATGTTTCTCTCTGGATGCAAGAGAAGTTTGTTATCTTTTTTGTAACAAAACTTGTAAATGTTTACAGACAAACTTGCCCCAGTTAAAATAAACTGGCTTAGTGTTACATCTTTCATTAGATCGCTGCAGCTCCTCTGTATACAAGTTCCCAGCCAGATATTTTTAGGAAAACGAAGATTCATTGTAAAAGTAATTCTCTTCACTGTTCTATATTAACATGCAATTGAGAAAGAAAAGAAAACTATTATCATGGTCAGATTGTCCTGTGAGACAAGTATTATTTCACCAATGGAAAAATTGAGTATTCCATTATTATCTCTGTAAATGTATTCTGAAATTATCTCAAAATAACCTAATTGTTAGAGAAGTTGATGACAATCAACTGCCTTCAGAGCAATGTGAGCTGTTCAGAAAATATTAATTTCCTTTTAAATCCTAAATTGATCTGTCTCATTGTTCAGGCTGTAGTCCAGACCACCCTTAAAAACCCATTATGTTTCTCTTGATTTTTTTTTTTAAACTTGTGTTTTGTTGACACAGATGTCAAAAAATCTGCTCTACAGTTTAATTCCATTATGTCAATATCCCTCTTTCAAATAATCGCTGAGTTGACAGACATCAATAATTTAGCAAGTATCTGAGAGGAATATTTAGGAATATGTCAATATCACTCATTGTTCAAAGCCTCTAAAAATCCCTGAGGGCAGGGTAGATCTGATTTATGTGAAGACTGAGATGAAGAGAATTATGTCATGTAAGCCAATGATGTTTGTTCCAAGCAAATTACAGAGTCATTGTGTTTCAAATATTCAGCAACAGAATAATTATGTTTCCACTTGGGATGTGAAGGCAGGATTACTGCTGCTTTGCCATAGTTCCAAATCCCATTTCCAATGATATCTAGGCTATTCATATTCTAATTCTTGGAATTGCTCATGTTCTGTGCAAGTGCTTTCACATTTCTATTAGTAGTAACAGAAAATAGATTACCAACAGAGCTTTAATCATTATTATGATATGTCATTTTTCTGTCTAGATTCCTTAAGCATATCAGCCTTACCTATGAATGAGAAAAACTTTTAAAAATTCAGGGTACAATCTATTGCATACAACAGTGTGTTCAACAAAATTATGAACCAACAGAAAACCAAAATTTCTTAGAGCCATCATGTGCATTAGCCTGAACTTTGACAGTAATGTGAAGACTTGGGAGTCAATGCTGGAAATTACATTGAAGGCTGACCTTACAAACATGGTTCAAAGATACTTCTTCCTCTTTTACCACTGCAAGACAATTCCATTTTAGATCATAAGTCTGTCTTTGGAACAACCTTAGAAACATGCTGATGTTCAAAGGGGATCAAAATAGAATCAAATTCAAATTTACCTAAATATATATCAACTGAATGAAACATAAATATGTTAACTGATGCCTTAATGCTTATACTCAGACGTACTATGCTTTCATAATTCAGAGCATTTTGAAATCCATAAACAGTTAGACTTTTTTTATGCTTTTTTGATGATTTTTTTTATGCCTGTTATTTGTGCAAAGTAGTATTAGGTCTCAAGGTTAATAGGTGCCTGTAACAGACTGGTTGTTTGTCACTACCATTTGCTCAGAGTTTGACCTTCTCATTGAATGGGTTTTTTTTAGGATTCATCAAAAGACAGCTTGTGTAACAATATGTGACTTTCCTCCTCAGTTCAGTTTGCCTTCTTTTCTTTCTTATTTCTCTGCTACAGATATGTATGTTTTATGTGTTCTATGCTCATCTGCAAATCACTTGATCTTCTAGTTTCTGTTTGGCTTTTTTCTGTTATTGTACAAATTGTGTTTAATTTTGCCTTTCAATTTCTTCTCTCTTGTTCCCTTTTTCTTCCTGTACTTCGGAAGGACTTAGGAACTTGACTCCAATTAGCAAGTAGGTGCCTTGTGCTTGGAAGTCAATTTATTTTGCATCTTTGTCAGATGACTATATGTGAACCATGAAACATCTTGCTTGGTTTCATGCTTTAAAGTTTCATTGTATGCAGTAGTACAACCAAATAACAAAAAATATCAAAAGTTGTGTTAGATATAGCTTTGAAAAGTTCTGAAACCAGATTGCTTTCAAAAAAGTTTTATTAGATTTAAAACTTACCAAGCAATGAAAACTTAGTAAGTTTTACAATCTTTCTTGTAAAAACTACACTTGAATCTAACCTAGATATTATTGCCTACTCTTATTTTAACTCTTGTTAAAAATGCCTGTATTGTCTGAGATTACCTTTATTACTATCTTGTTCAAATCAGAGATTCCCAAAGCCCACAAGAAGCATAGCAGCACTACAGAATGTTTCCACTCATTTGCTTTTTAGAGGTGCTTCTACAGGAACATTTATTTTCAGAAATAAACAGAATTTAAAATAAAATAAAATAAAATATAACAAAACAAAGGAAATAGACCAGAGACACTTGAGTTCTTCACCTGCTGATTAGTTGCACAAGTTTATGCTTAATTGCTTCAAATTGCCTAGGCTATAAAGCACAATTGTTAAATTTCTGCTGTTCTACTGAAACTATGAGGAAAACAGGGTACTGTGCCAATTTAGATCAGCAGAAAACTCAGCATAATATCATCAAATTATTTTTTAACAGTTTGACTTCCATTTAATCAACACGTAAGGAAAGCAGGACAGTTTAATAAACATTCAGAACAGCAATGTTTTGAAAAATATAATTCAATTTTGTATTAAAACTCCTGTAATTGAGTTATGTCTGTTTACTAGATTTCTGCCAAAACTATCAGGCATCAGGAGGCTTTGCAGTAACACAAGCATAGCAGTTCTAAGTTGTCAAGGAGTTTGATGCAGTTACTCGATGGGAATATTTACATAAATGAATTATGTGAAGCAATTTTTGCTATTAAAAAAATCCGGAAACTGCAGACAAAACCTTTTTGCTTCACTTGGGGATTCATTATTAAAGCTGGAAAGCAATTCAGTCTCCATTTCTTAGCTATTACAATGAACATTTAGGACAGGGAGCAGATTTTCTGAGGACACAAAGAGCAGTGAACAATAAAAACCCATGCTCATATATATAATGCAACTTCCTCTCCTGCATGTGCCTTTATAATGTGCATCCTGATACAGTGAGAGATAGGGTAACATTGCTGATAACTTGTCTTCAAAGCCAGGCTTTTGCAGGAGAGTAAGATGAAAAACTTAGCCAGATTTCTGTGTACTGTGAAGCAGTGGGAACACCATGCTGGACTCTGTGTTCACAATCAGAGAAGCTGGAGAAGGTGTGGTGGATGAGTGGCATTGAGAAGGCTGATATAGACTTTGATACAGTGGCATTGAGAAGACTCTGTTAAATAAGTAATATTCTAGAGCAATCAAAGAAGAAAATATCAGTTTGCTGGAAAAGCAGATTTCAAATTCTCATCTACTTACATCAGATGTTTCTACATTGAAGTCTTTTGTACAATCAAGAAGACACAGCACAGTAATCTTCAGGCCACAGAAACCACTGGGCCTCTTGCTCAAGTTTTCATTTACTTGCTCAAAATGAACTCTGAATTCAGCCCCAGCTGCTCAGGGCTTGGTCCAGTTTCATTTCAAGGTCTCTGAGGACAGAATTGCCAGAGCCTTACTGAGCAGGAAACCTGCTCTAGTGTTTGAGCATCCTTCTGGTAAAAACGTTCTGCCAGTGTTTGGCCAGAAACTTCTCTCCTAATTTCTGACCATTCTTTCTTGTCCTCCCATTATGCATGATTGTAACGAGCTTGGCTCCATCTTTTCTGTAGTTTTTCACGGGTACTGGAAAATTGTTAGTAGCAAAACAGCTTTTCCAAGATGAACACACACAGTTCTCTCAGCCTTCCCTTGTGCCTTGTGCTCTAGCCTCTGATGATCTTGGTGACACTTATCTTGTGGCAGTTTATCACCATCTTTTTTTGTATAGCAAGAGCTCCAAACTCAATGTAGTATTTGGGGTGTGATCTAACAAATACTGAGTGAGGGTGAACAGTCACCTTCCTTGATAATCTGTCTGTGTTCTGCCTAGTAAGTTCAACTTACTAGGCTGATAGCTTTTGCTGCTGTCAGGGAGCACAGCTGATGTGTGTTTAGGTTGCTGTCTACCAGGATTTCCAGTTCCTTTTCTGAAAACTGCTAATCAGATGGTCAGTGTCCAGCCTTTAACAATGCAGAGAGCTGGATCATGACAGGCACAGGACTCTGCCTTTGACCTTTTTGCATTCTGTGAGTTCTGTGTCTGCCCAGTTTGGCAGTCAATCTAGGTCCCTCTGAACAGCTGTGCTGTTCTTTAGTGTATCATTTTCTTCATCAGTCTTGTTTCATCCATGGTTTTGTTGAAGCTACAAAGCAGGAGTTCACAGGATAGACCCTTGAGGATATCCATTTTAAGCTGAATTTCAGGAGAGACCATCATGCAGTGCTCTCATGACCCAGGAAGTTTTTCATATATCTAATCAGGCATTGACCCAGAAAATGAAGTTTCCATCTTGGATATCATGGAAGATGGTGTAAAAAATGCCTTGCTGAAGCTAAGATAGACATCATAGACAACTCTTTGATCACCCGCTCATCTAGACATTTTATTGTAGAAGGCAAACAGGTCTGTAAAGCATAATCTAGTGTTGGTAAACATCTATTAACTACTTACAGTCACCTGCTGAGAAGCTGAATTCTTTGCCTCCTGGCTGTCCAGATAAGCAAAGACCTTGCTGTGGTTTTGGAACTCAGATCCATTATATACCACCTGAGACAACCTTGCCCTACCAGTGGGCAAAATTCCAATTAGTTATAACACCTCTAGGGATGAGCAAACAGTTTCAGAGTGTACCCACTCTCACTGTGAGAGAATTTTTTTTTCTTGTTACTAGTTGGCATTCTCTTGCTGCAATTTGTGATCATTTTTTTTGTCAATGCAGTTTATTATACAATGGTCAATAGCTAGGAAACAAAAAAATGCTGAAGACAGGGCTGTGCCTGAAAATGAAAGCTTTAGAATCTCAACCCCTGAGTGGAGTAGTCTAATTTTGCTGTATATCTGATCAGAAGTGGCATTTTCACCAGTTCAACTCCACTGGAACAAATTTCTCAGACATACTAATTTTTTAGTGGACATAATTCTTATTGTGGTGTTATTAGACTGTGTCTTTAAGGGTACAACTTTGCAGTTTGGTAACAACTACTAAAAATCAGTCAAACCAGATTTTCTCTCCTATTTACACTTGTATATTATTGAGTCCATTTTCTCTGATTGCAACACAGTCATTAAGACTGCTGGTTAAGCCTTTCACTCTCCACAGCTTTTATTAAACCAATTGCATTGTTTGATAGGAATTTCTAGACCTCCCACTAGCTAATATTTAATCAAAAAAGTGGAACCACTACTTACCCTTGAAAATGTCTACCAAACAATCAACAGGTCATCCTGACACTACACACCTCCAGGAAAGATCAACTGCTCTCCAGAATATTGTGTGGAGGCTCTGCTTCTACTCAAGTCTGTTTTACACTGGTGGAATTGAGTAGAGAATTTTCTGCCACTTCTTCTAATGTCTCTTCAGCACATATGATAGAAGCCACAATTACTACTGTAGTGTGAGGGTTTATTCCTTATTCACTATCCAAATAGAAAATTGCTTCCAGTCTTATTTCAGGGTGGGTTTTTTTAGCAACCCATCTCTAAGTTTAATTTCTGACTCACCAGACATTTAAGTAGTATAAACATTTGCTCTTTTCTGTGATATTTGACCATTTATCTGTAGCCTAACCTTAAAATATTTGCTTTAGTGAAAACCTGCATACTTAAGTCACTGCATGTGCCATACAGTCCTCCCCTCTGGTTTGTGTTGTTTCTAAATTGCCTGTTGCACAATCAACAAAGAGTATGCTTTTTCTGGCAGAATTTACACATTAAATCTATAGAAACAATGTTAGTCTAGTATGTATTGATATGAGACGGGCTGAGAAATGAAAAAGATGCATTTTTCCCATCCTCTTAATAATTTTAAAATCTGGTTTCTAGAAAGTGATGGACTTATTCTGTTTCTTTACATGAAATATAGTCCCTTTTATTTTGCTGGTAAATGTGTTAAAGAAAAGAAGCTCAGTGTTTTCAAATAAAAATTACGTAAGTCCTATGATTTTTGCCATTTATTTCCCGCTTCTGCTAACTGGACTATGGCCAGAATTTAGCTCTTGAGTTTCAATTCCTCTTACTTCTTTCCTATTTTCTAGCTTTGAGAACAACTATTATTCCTCTTTAGTATTTATCCTGACAGATGCCAGCAGAGTAACCAACTGTGCACCTTTACCTGCTGCTTCAGAGCAACAGTAACTAGTGAATTTATGGTCAGAAACTAATTTTCTCACAAAACTTTCACTTAACATTAACTCATACTCCTTTTTCAGCATACCTTTCACCAAGTTTGAACTGGGCAAACTAGTAATCACATAGTCTGACAAGGAAACACTATCATGTGTCTATCCCACGTACAGATGGGGGATCTTGATCTGTCCTACATAAAGAGAATGGCGAGCAATGTCACATACTTCTCTCTCTTTTGTTTTGGCTGTCTAAGAGCAAGCTAAAACCCAGCTAAATATCGAAGAACTACACCTCTGTTGCCTCAGTTGGCAAGCTGAAAAGAGCAGGCAGGCTGACTCATATATGACCTGATTTCTTTCTTGTCATTTGGCAGCATGTAGCTTGGAAGTGGAACTAATACAAGCATCAGGGCCTATAAGAGAAGAGGAAGCTGGAATGAGATAAAGCTTGACCAGCCCCTTTGGTATTTTAGCCCTTCTGCATCCAATATAGTAAAAAAGCTTAGGGTTTACAAACTCTCATCCACAGCAGAAGAATCCCTTCCAACAAGCTACTTGGCATTTCTGTGATGAGGCCACGAGAGAGACTGAGCAGCATTGCACAAAATTCTCATGATACACTGTTGGATCGTGCATAAACAGTACTATCTCCTTGCTGTGCTGGTATTTTTCTGATTTCAGAAACTGAACAA
>VWZU01016443.1:290735-340204 GCA_013397095.1 Sterrhoptilus dennistouni | reverse complement strand
AATTATGATAAAGGTGGGCTTTTTTTTTTTTTTTTTTTTTTTTTTTTTTTTTTTTCCCCCCAGATTTGACTTTTGTCCAGTTGGGAAGATTTTTGTTCCCTAATTGGAAAAATCTCATGTGAGAACAAAGAAAAAGACTGGGAGCTAGGAGAAAAACATTTACAAATAAAGATTTAATTCATGTGTTTTAAATAAAGAGATCACTGAAAGAGGATGTAAGTTTTGAAGTACCTAAAAGGCTATTGCATAGAGCTAAGGCACTGTTCTCCATGTCCTCCAAGGACAAAAAAGAATAGGTTTCAGTCTGCAAACTAATTAATAGCAGGAATACATTTTTAATGGTAGGGAAGCACTAAAGAGATTCCCTGGAGACCCAGTAGAACCTCTATCCTTGGAAGGTTTTCACTGAACTGACAGGAGTATTGGGTGATTATACACTGATAAGAGGATGGTCTACATTGCTTATTGAGGTATATTCTGATCTTCCATTTGTTCCGTTGCTATTTTCCTCTCCTCAAAGTAAGAGAAGAAACATTTTTCCCCTTTTACTTTGGCTTATTCTGACTATTCTTTCATGAATTTATTTAAGTTGTTAATCTATTTGCCAACTTTCCACTACTTTCCAGATCTGAAGAAGTTATGTGTGAGGTGTGGACATTCTCTAAGATAACAGCTGTCCCTGACTGACAGATCTCTAAACTATGCAGAAAAGGGATCCTCCAAACCAATTTAAATAGTAGGGAAGTATATGGTAGTCAGATGAATGTTTTGACTGTCTAATTGTTGTATTATTTACACAATGAGTTCTACATACTTTGATCATATTAGTCCAAATATTTCCATGCAAAGATCTTCACACAAAACTAAATGCAGTATGTCAACTAAATTGCACTAAATCAATTATATTCTATCTGTTTTCTTACCCCAGGACTTCCATTTCTGCATCAGTCCAACTCAGGTAGGGCCATGTGGTGCTCTAAAGCAATGAGCACATGCTCAATACACCAGTTTTAAAAAGCAGCTAACATAAGAAGAACATTTTGATCAAAGCATTTAAAATTTTGGCCTGAGTTGATTTTTTTTTTTTAAATGCCAAAAAATGTTTCTTAATTTAGGCCCTTAAAAGACATAGATTTGCTTTCCAATATCCTGGATTTGACAGACAGTGGAAGACACCCATAGGATATGTGGGTGCTGGCAGTGAAGCCAGACCAGACACTTCCAATATAGGTGTCTATATATGGATTAAACTGCCTCTCTTGAGGCACCCAAATTTGAAAATGATTGGCTGCAATCCCCACTGAAACAGCTCACGCCGTTCTCTTCGTGGACTGTGTGCCAAAGTTCTAGTAGCAATTGTTTTAACTGGAAAGAGTTCAGTTTTCATTTTTTGTGAGAGAAAACTGGCCAGTCCCAATTATGGAAACAAATCTTCAGCATAAAACTTTTAAAAAACACAGAAATTCTCCTGGGGAAGTTACTAGCAGGGCAAAACTAGCTTTTCCAGAAGAGCTGACAGTTGTTTACATTTTAATGTGGAGGAATCCAGCAAGTCTGCAAGTTTATTTTTAGTAGCTGTAAACTGAGTTATTTAACTCCTTTTTTTCTGTGACTGGAGCTGAGACATAAAAATGATTAACACAATGGCCAACTGGTGCCTGAGCTTATGCTAGAGTTCAGCTGATGATGAATACTGTGTAAATAAGAAAGCAGTAGGATTCTTTCACATCATATTTCTTGTGATGCCTCATCTAAATATTTGCAATCTGACAGCCTCTGTGCTGAGAATAGCTCTGGTTGCCACATAAAATGCTGGGCTGCCATCTCTGAGCAGGATGAATCTGCTTCCTTCCTTGTGGAGCTAATCTGGCAAAGAATAGTTTGTTACCAGTGTCCTGGCTTCATCGCTGGAGCACAAGTCCTGCCAGATCCAGCTATGAAAGCTGTGGCAGCTGCTCTCTCAGGGCTGTGAGTGAGCTAGCAAAAGTCAAAAGTAATCCAAGCTTCCCTGCAGGAGAATTATGAGAGACCTCCTCCACTCAGTGTCCCCAGTGGTGCAGAACTGTGAGTAGTACTCCCCAGCATGGTCCTAGGGAAACCATTGCAGGCAGCTTGAGCTGCTCCCTGCTCTCAGGAAAGCCAGCAGTTCAACGCTGCTACATTTAGTCCTGTGTGCTTGTCAGAGAAAGGACTTTGCTGCACTAAATTAATTCCTTTCTAAGTCTGAAGCACCCTCCTTTAAGACAGCAAACTTGCAAAGCTCTCCAGGTGTAGAACTGGAATTCTGGTGTAAAATCAGAATTGCCTCAATTATAAGTCAATCCAGTCACAGGAGGTCAATTGGGAGATCTTGTTTTCCAAAAGAACTAAGCTGCTTTTTCCTCCAAAACCACCATTAGGGATTGCATCCAGGGAGCAGTCAGAACAGCAAGTGTCAAATCATTTCACTAAGGAACCATACCAGGAAAATGTGTTAATGTAGGCATAAAGGAAGAAACATTTCTAAATGGTGCATATTGAGGAAGATAAACCATTCACCATGCTATCATGTGTATAAGGTCAAAATACCAGCTTTAATCAAAAGAAGATGAGAGGCAGTCACATAACTTAAAATGGATGGCTAGTACCTGCACGGTTTGGCTTCTGCTGTAAACTAAGATGCAGACTTCTGCCCTTTTCTCTGGCACATTATTCAACTTCAGAGTCTGTTTCTGCATATATCTCCCAAGTCATGCAATTTAATTAGCTAGCCTCCAAGGGGGCTGGAAAAATATTTATGAAATACTTGCAGATGCTTTTGATCTGGGAGGCACAACAGAAAGGCAAAGCAGTATTTACATGGGGTTTGACAAGAATTGCAAGCAAACTTTGTGTTTTGTTTTAAAGGGAAAGCTGAATCACAGTGCAAAGTATTGGACTATTCTGGCAGAAAGCACAGAAAAATATCTAGCATATTTGGTAACCAAACCCTTTATTGACACAGGTCTTATAGGTCTTTCGCATTTCTCACTGTAATGACAAAATCTATTCAAAGTTTGTCAGAAATAAATGCTTTTTGAAATCATGCTTATGTTAGGATAAAGCCTCTAATATGTCACTGGTTCTGTACACATCATCACATAAGGATTCTGCAGGGAATTTTGTATTGCATATCTTATACAGCCTATTAAAGGCAAAGAGGACAATTTGGATAGATCAGTCATTTTCTTATCTCACTAACAAAGCCTTTATTGGTGAGACCCGTATCAATCAAGCAATCCCTGAATTACTGCTCTGTGAAAGAAGTTAATATTAACAGGCTAATGTTATCTGTGTATTTCTTTGTTCTTTTCACATGCATTCCGAATAACAAAAGAATAGGCAAACTGTTGTTAAGGATCAAATATTAATCCGCTGTGGCATGTGAAATTTTGACAAGGAAATATACAGCATTTTCTGGGGTTTTCTTTGTCTCTAAACTTAATAGTGAGACATGAAAGACAGGTGAAGAAACCTGATGTTTCTATAAGTTTGGGGCTTTTTCTTTCTCTGTTTAGCAAAAAAACCCACCACCTGTTGTTGGAATTGCCAACAGTTATGAGCTGAAGAGTTCAACATAGTCTGACAGATACTGGCAACACCACTCAATATAATTCTTGCCAGGTCACTGTCTGCACTGTCATTTTAGTCCCAGAGTCTTGTCTATTGCCCTATATAAGTGGGTTCCTACATATCTTCAATTGGCAGTGGCCTTCCCACTGTTTAAGGGATGAGGCTGATGGATATGAACTCTGAAATTATAAAAAGCTGTATTTGGTAATAATAAATTACTTGCCCAAAATAACAGTAAATCCAACAGGAACCTGATGTTCATATCATGTTAGATCATGCATATCCATGTAAGCCAAACTCTCCCATACTGTCTGAAAGGAGGGCAGACTCGTCTCTAAACGTTGGAAAGCTCTGGTCTGGTCTTATTTAGTGAAAAGCCATCATACCACAAAGTCTCAGTACTGAGATTTTAGAATGAAAAAGGGAAAGGGGCTGCATATTTGAGTAGCCCAGGACAGAAGTTTTAACTGGAAGGAAAGCCTGCTATAACCATCACCAAGTTTAAATTATACCAAGTGTAAATCTGTACCTGTTTTAATACTTCATCCCTCAAACTTCAGTTGAGGAACTTCAAAACAAGTGTGTTGTAGGATGGATTTAAAAATCACTTCCAGTCAAAGGATTTCTCCCTGTGAAGAGCAGTTCAAAAGGATTTACTGTGTAATACCCATTTAGACCAACCTGACCACACAGGACATCACAATCAGTAAGAAAATTTCTTTGTAGCTTTTAGAAAACTTTCTATCGAAGTATTTCCTGTCTATTTTCTTTACTGAAGATTAACTAAATTCAGTATTCGGGCAAGCGTTTATACATCAAATGCAAAACAACAGTATTCTGAAATGATTGGGGTAACTTTTCGTCAGAAAAGGACAAGAAGAGCACTGTGTTTGTGGGAGTTCTGCATAGTAAAACTACTTCTTTAAATTGAAAAGAGTTCCAGGGTCTCCCTAACAAGCTAATGGGTGATAAATAGTAAGCTATTCAAATCTAAAAAAAACCAAAAAACCCTGACAGATGGAATCTATGCGATTTAAATTAGGTTTGATCCAATAATGAAAAAAATGACTGTGCCAACTGTCAAATGCAAAGCTGCCATTCCTGGTAGGAAAAAAATCTCTTGTCTGAGGCTAACTTAGGCAGCACTAAAAGATTCTTATTGTTTGGAATGCACATTTAGCAGAACAATAAGATGAGAACATTATCATGTAAGTGCACAATTTAGGATTTATCAAAGGACTCTTTAAATTTCAAGGTAATGAGAAACAAATTACTAGAATATGGATAAACTTTTGCATTGTACAGGCAATCTTACTATCTCAGAAAATACTGCAAATACACAGGGTAAGAGCTATCAAACTAATTCTGTACTCTTTTAATACAAGAGCACCATTCTCTACATTCATAACTGTTTAATGTCTAATTATTGTCTTTTATAACTTATGTACTTCTAAGATGAAATCACTTGAGCAATAAAAAGGTCCCGAGATTAACCCTCTGCTACTTAGTGCACTGCTTGGCCTTCATTAAAATAGAGTAAAACAGTCAGAAGATGGTAGTCAGGATGCATTTAAGCATACATTCAGTTTGTGGAAGAGGGAAAAATAAGCAACTGTAGAAAATTTTCTAGGAGATAAAATAAATTTAGCATTCATCTATTCCAAAGCCTAAATACCCACAGCAGGGAAGCAGAGAAGCTGAAATGGGAAGGAGGATTATTACTGCATGGCTTTGACTGGCTGGTTAGAGAAGTGTATAAGAAAAAAATGAAATATGAAAGAGGGCAATATTTAGATGGTAAGCTCACAAGTGGGTCACTCGCAGACTCAGGTAATGGACTGGGAAAAAAATAGATGGACTCCTAGTGTGAAGAACTGTAAAACCTGTAGACGTGGTTTTCTGCCTGAAAGAATTTTTGCTCCTTTTCACCTCTGTTAGCTGGTCTAAAGATTTTAGTTCTATCCCTAAATCTTGCCAATTTCTTTACTGCTCCTTCACTGCTTTTATATATCAAAGCTACTTCTCTCCCACACTGTATCAGGGCAGGCACTGTGGGCAGCAAGACTTCCACTTTGCTGGGCAGCACAGACAACTGCACAAATCCTATGTAGTCTTGTGTTGTTTTGCATGAAGCCACTGGTTAAAGACCATAAATACTGTAATTGTGAAATTAATATTTCAGCTGTACCTACAGAGATACACATCTTTTGGTGTAGATATTATTAATAGAATAAAAAGCAGTAAGTGGCTACTTATATAAGAACTGAAACCAGCGGTATTTTTATTAGGCAGGTAATATTCTATTTTGAAATTCAGTAGTTCAAATTATATTGCAAACTGGGCCTCTTTGGAGATTTTTTATTAAAATATCACATGCATAGATAGAAAATATTTTCTATTTTCCTGGTCCTCTCTTATATCTCTCCATGGACACAACTGAAAGGCCTGTGTGCCACAACAATCCTCCTAATGAGTATTAGAAAATGATATTTCTTAATAGTTTAGTCTATCTAATGTAACTTGCAGTAGGATTTGCTTGTATGTGAGATGCAAAGGATATAAATAAAAGTCAGAGGAAAAAAGATATGCCAATGAAAATCAAGTAAGGGCCTCAGCCTTTCCCTTAACTCCCAAAATCCTGAGTGATGGTGTTCAAGGGTCTGAAGGCTCCACTGGGTAATAGTTTTGCTGTGTAAGGCACTACATCAGCACGTAAGGAGACAGTTCCTGCCCTGGAGGGCTTGTCTGTTTAACCAAATTAAATTCAGCTTGCATTCCCTTTAATGTGACCTTTCTTCATTTTAAAAGGCTGTGCAATGTACCATGCTGGAGACAAGTTCTCTGTGATATTTTTATTTTGAATCAATGTTTCAGTGAAGTATTGCCTTTTGGGTCTCTCTCTTAACCAATACATACTGCATGAATTTTTCATGACCTTACAGCAAGTAATAGTGTCACATGCTGGCACATACACCAAGTAGTTTTATTTTTATTTAAATACATGGACACAAATCAAGGTTTTTCTGAAACAGAAGAAACACCATTTACTCTTTTCTGTGTCTCTTAGTGACACAGGAATAGCAAAATTACTCCAGCAGAAGTGGTTTGCTTACCATTCCAATCCCTCTGCTTCACTAAAAGGGCAGGAGGCTTCTTTCAGACATCCAAGTGTAGGTATGGTGTTACTTCTCTGAGGGAAGGTGAACAAATTTTCACAGAATGTCTTGCATGGACATTTTAGAAAGAGAGAGATCACAAGGGAGATGACAGGGGAAAGCATAATTACTGCACACAAAACTCTCCTGCTCGCTTTTGTGTAGTGTGAGTTGTGCCATGCCCTCCAGCACATACCACACAATGTCAGCAGCTGTGTGTAACAATGGGGCCACACGTTCTTAGTAAGGTCTTGGTGTCAGGATTTGTATTCATTTCTTCAATTTTTCTGCTCATCAGGAACATACGTCATCTCTATTCTGATTAACAAGGGGGTTTACACAGCCTTGAGGGAGAGTCATGAAATAAGAATTAGCACAGCATTAACTGCTAGCTAGTGATAGGGTGTGGAGCAGGACCTGATTTAGTGGGATTATGTAGAGTGTAAATCAGAGCATTATTGAGACTCAGAGGATGAACTAAATCCTGGAATATATACTCTGAAATGTATCTCCTGAAATTTATGTCTCACTGAAATAAAAATAATAAAGAAAAGATTCTTTGTACCTAGAGCCGAGTTTAATTCCTGTCTAGCTCCACATTCTAAAAATCCACTCTATGAGGTTTATAAGCACCTCTAGTGTTATAGCAAAGATTTTAAGAGGTTAAATTAAAAGCTGCAAATGGAAATTGCAAGAGCATAAATGACTGTTGATACTGCTAATCTTTCTAAAGGCTTAACAGGAACAATCTTTCTTATATGTTCTCTTATCTTTTCATACCAATTGAGGTTTTGTCTGAGTACTAGCCCGGAAAACCTCTGTAGGCAGAGATTAAATTAATTGTTAATATCGGAAAACTATTTTCAATCTGCTGAAAGGTTTTAAAACCATAGTTCAGTGATTATATTTCATTCCCTATGCCCTGAGGCCTGTCTCCTTCAGGAGGTGGGGAGGTGTCAAAATGAAAATACCACTGATTAAGTATCAAATGTGTTTGCTCATGACTGTTCCCCCACAAATAAATGCCCTGAAGCAATATAATGCTTGGGCTTGAAACACATCAGTTTTACCCTCTGTATCATTAAAGCTAAACAGCTCAGCTGGGTCATCACACTGGGGCAATTCTATTGCCCTCAGTATCAGTGCTATTACCCAGGATCTCCTGGCCATTCTCCGTTATCAGAGGTGATATACAAGGCTTTCCATCTGACAACAGACCCTGGACTTCAGCTCCAAAATTGTTAACAAGGCATTGCAAACTCCCGTACTGTATAAAAATCTTCTAATTAATGGATGAGCGTATAATTAGGAAGCATTGCTCTGAAACTTAAAAAAAACCAAAACCATGCATTTAGTCACAAATTCCTCCGCAGTTTATCAAAAGTAGATAACTGGCTACTGAAACACTGGGGTAAGGATCAGTGCTTTGCCCAATCTAAAGGCTGATCTATAAGTACCAATACATGAACTGATTGCAGTTAATCATGGTCTGCTGCAACAGAGAGACAAAAACATCAGCAGCTGTTAAGGAGATGGCAACATAACCATTCCATTTATCTGTCAAAGTATCTCTCTTAGTGATTCTTATTTTCTTGAAGTACTTCTGGTATCAACCTTGAGTATCTGTTAGAAGCAGAAAATACATGGATCTGCTGTCTACCAACCCTATCACTTGCATGCAGAAGAATAAGTCTGAGATTATTAAGGTTCCTTCTAGTCTTAAAATTGATTTTTCAAGAACTTGTCTGCGTCTGATCTTAAATTTAAATCTTTTATTTCTGCAGACAGGTATTTGTGCATACCTGAACAATGGAACAGATGAAATGGAAATTCTGCCAGGCATGCATGGTAATAGCCTTTTTCTGTATCAATTATCTTTGATTGCATGGAAGCCACATGATAACAAGTTTTATTCTAGTCAATGTTCTGAAATTCCCAGACAGCAGGCAAAACTCCAGTTTCTGTTCTTTTAATGGATGTTTGGGAAACTCAGTAGCACATAAACACAGAAAGGGAGATGAGGGTGATTCTGTCCTCTTTCCTCAGAACATGAATGGAAGTGTTTCCTGAGAACCCATGACTTCTTTTTTGCATGTTAAATACAAAAAATAATACCAAAATGGAGCTCTTGTTTCTCAACCCTCATTCCTGAACATAGGAAAATCATAACAATATTTTCTGAAGTCAGACTGTAAATCTTTGATAAGAAATTTCCTTGAGCCTGAAGCAAATGATTGCAATTAATAGATTGTCACTACCTTCATGGGTTTCCCCAGAGATGCCAATCACTGCAGCATCACTAATTTGAAAGGAAACAGACAGCTGTAAATCATCTGCATTGTTTGCCAGATAATTTTAGAATACAGGAGGAGAAAGGAAAATATTAAAAACAAAGGGTCTTTTATGCCAAGACATCCTTCCCTGCACATACTTTATATTCCATATCAACTTCAATGCCTGTATCATTCCAAATTGGACACTCTTCACAAAAGGCAGATGTTTAGCATTACAAAAAAAAAAAAAAAAAAAAAAANAAAAAAAAAAAAAAAAATCAGGTGCCTTTGAAGTCCTTCAGGTTTCTAGATAGCTTTACAGCAAAAATTAGTAAGAATAGCAAAAAATTTTCGTAGCTTTTAGTTTGCTCCTTCAAATTTTCCTCTGCAAATGATTATGGATCTCCTTGGGGGTCTTCTTTGGGAAGCTGGAAAGTGCAACAGACAGTTGTTTTCTTTCCCAGGAGTGGTTAGAGGACCACTTCCTTTTCTTGAGGTAGCACGGCTTCTGATTGACAAAAGCCAAGTCTGAGTCTCCCTTTGAATATTGAAACATCATTTTTGAATGGCTCAGAATTGAGCTATCAGAGTACCGGGTCTCAGCTAGGGTTTGGTCTTAATAGCTCTGCCACTCTCTTTGGCCCATGAGGTCTGGGAGCGTGGGACAAGTTCAAGACCTGGAATTGAACCCCTTCTGGGAAAGTGCATTGTGCTAACTGAGAGAGACTCCTGGGACAAACCGCTTTAAATAGCATTTGTTTCTAAGTGCGATAGTTCATGTGAAAATGCATGCAGCGCTAGCTCTTACGAATGTTTCACCTCAGAATGTATTCTGTATAAAGAGCAGTCTCAAGCAGTGGCTGAATTTGCAGGATGTGGACAGGAAGAATAAGGAGGGAGCAAAAGTTCAGCTGTTCCAATATGTAGATATAGAAGCTGGGTTTTCATTGTCTCCCAGTGCTCCCTCTCTCCTTGGGGGCTGCATAGGGGAATGCATGGGAGAAAGCAAGGCTGCAGCTTCCCAGAACACCGCAGCTGAAGCTTGCCAGACACATGGTGACCATCAGAAGGTTGCAGTGATTAGTCTAGCTATATAAATAAACATGGCTGAATTCTGCCCCAAGAAAACATTGTTTGCTCTGCGTGACTCTGCTGCACTGAGCATGCTTAGGTCAGTGTTGTATGAAAAAGGAAGAGGAAGAAATTGGATTGAAAACTCTCCCATATCACAAAAGCCAGGAGAGAGAATTTTTGACTGGCTTTTACTTGACTATAGGGGGCAGGAGGAGTACAAAAAAATACCTCTCCCGTTGGGGTTTACTGCACTTTTTGTACTATGCTGGGGCTTTATGCAGTATTCACCATGGGCACAACAGAGTACACTTTAAGGTCAGTCCTTGTGGAGATCTGTGAGAGAGACCTTCCTCCTGCCTCACTCAACAGTGAGTGGTACAACTGAGCCACTGAGGAGGGGAGACACTGAGAACTAAACAAACACAATTCTTGATTTTTCCATTCCCTCATTTTGTTTTGTTTTGGTTTTACGTGAAATTTGCAAGTAAGCCTGGCTCAGCTGAAGTGTATTCATGGCCATCCTAGCCTCTTTCTGAAGAGCTTTTTGTCTTGGGGATAGCATTCGTAGGACCCACAAGCATTTGTATCTCTGTACCAAATATATCTCTTCTTACAGCATGTAGAAGACAGGTGAGAGAAGCAACCTCGTACTTTGTTGGGAAAGTATTCACTGAGGAGCAGATACTGAACGCTGACTGATGTTGTATTTGTTACAAGTCTCTTTTTAATTAAACAACCATCCTAATGTAGGTTTTGTTTTGCTTTTGTCAGTGACATTGCTTGTAGTCAGCGAACACATTCACTAGTGTTCCAAGGATTACTATGAAGCTATCCAAGGCTCTCCATAAAAACTGTTTTGTCTGCTGAAAGCAGTAAAGTGACAGTAGTAGCATGGGGCTGAGTTTACTGGTGCTGGGGCAGTCATGCTGACACAATTCTGCTAGTTTCAGGATGCAAGCCAGTATCTCAGAATGCAGAGGAGCACTGAAAGCTACCTTGAGTGAGGACAAGGAAACTGCCCAATCTGAACAGGAGACAATACTGTTTCTGGAATCTGTACTAACTGGCTGGACCGAGCTGAAAAGTCTTTGTCTAGCACCAAATCTTATTACAGAGATGCACCTTCTGTGGTATAAAAATGAACCAGCTTGCTAGGAGCTGTGCCAATGCACTTACAAGGCATTCCATTACAAAACTAAAATTCATCCTACATCACTTGTTCAGACTACCTGGTAATGTGTTTGAGGTCATTATAGGTCATTATTCTGAAGTACTTTACATCAGCAGATGGTAGACTTTCTGATTCTGGAGGATGAAGATTTCAAGCACATGTCTCCTTTCATTTCACTATTATATGAGGTAACCTCAGCAAAAGGGAATGTGCAGATAAACATGTATTCCAACATAGGGAACCATAGCAACAATAGCTACAGTAAGAATGCAAATAATTCATTAGTAAAAGTTATAAAATAATAGTATTCTGAGTCTATTACAAGTTGCTGAATGCCAGGTTCCACACTTCCACTCTAGCTTATTGCTTTTTATAGCAAAATGCTGGAAATGTCATCGCCATATTTAAAACCTGCCTCCTGATAGAAGGGTGCACATATCTGCCTCTCTACAAGAATATTGTCAGATTTTATTTTGAATGCAATGAGAAAGACTTCACTGCAAAGACCTGAATTTATGACTATTGAGGATTTCTCCTTGATAGGGATATGATATAATTGTAATATAATCTTCATTACAATAAGTTAGTGTTCAGAAAGATGCCTGTAAAGGATAGGACAAAGCCTAGCAGCAAATTCTGCTAACCAAGAAAGTGCAGTATGCTGCTCTGCTCCTTCCTGTTATCATGGCTCCTACGGCTCATTCAATGAGCTCCCATAAAAACTACCATATTTATTGCACTTTCCTTTATACACCTGTTGCAGGGTGACATAAAGTAACAGGACAGTTAGTTTATGTTGTCAGTGGGATTTCCTGTCCTGTGCAGCCCAGGCCTCCCCTTCCCTGCCTCACACACATCCACAAAGGTCATACAATGTGCATCTAATACAGCTGCAGAATACTGGCCATGGTTGTGGAAATTGAAGGGTATTGAGGTGATGTTCTGATACTGGAATATCTTGAGAGTAGTTCTTTCTAGACTGAGAATCCCATGACTGAGAACAATTAAAAGGTATGCTGTTACATCTGCTAGCTAATCTCAGTCATCATTCTGTACAGATGATTCATGAGGCACACAGTTTTTGCTTACCTGTGTTACGTATAATCCTTGATCATTATACATGGGGGCTTATTCCAAACCCAATACGTTGTTAATAGTATTGTTAAATATTACTTTTTTTAAAAAAATCCCTTTTTCATCTTGCACTATGTAACATACTATTTTTGTCATCAAGCACACATGTTGTGTGTGATTGTGATCAATAAGTAAAAAGTCTGTTTACTGTTCATTAACTAGCCCTTTCAACTTCCCGGATAAATAGAAGCAAAGAGGTTTTCAGGCTGTTTCATTCCAGGCAACTTTTTCTTGTATTCTTACAGTAAATGAATGGATTGATAGAGGTTGAAACTTTCATATGAACAACTTGTTTGCCTGCTGCTTTGAATCATATTCTCACAAGAGCCATTATACCTTCAATTTTCCCCGCTTCTGTCATCAAGGCTAACACAATCTTTGGGTTTTTTGCCACCACATCCTTTCCAATTCACAGCAGTCACCAGAAGCTAGGGCTAGGGCTACCTTTACTCTCATGACTGCCCCACACTAATTTATGATTTCTATGCTTTGAGATGGTAAATAGTATTTTGTTCTGTTCAAAAGCAAACATGAATATCTTAACAGCCAACAGCTGCAGAACAGCATCAAAAGCGTTTACATGTTCAGAAATAAAACTTCTGTAAAAGTAACTTATTTAAAGATTTAGAACTGTATAAAATAATGAGCTAAAAATCAAAATGTTTGCCTAGGGAAGTCTGCCTTATCAAGTATTACTTAACAGGGATGCTAATGACTCACTCAACTCTGATGTTCAGCTCCTGAAAGAAAAGAAAGAGAAAAACGTAACACTATAGCTGTTAATAAAGTTAGCAACTTCACATATAAATTTTAAATCCCCCTGCAGTGCTAAAATGCCAGTGAACAGAGGTCCTCAGGCTAGATGTAACAATAAGATTTCACAGACTGGGAGCACACAGAATGTTTTATATAAGCCACAAATTTAAAAAAAAAAAAAAAAAAAAAAAAAAAAAAAAAAGATTGATAGGTTTTGAAAAGATACACACTGTTCCTGAAGTCTAAACTTTTTCCAATAATTACCACTGGGAAGAGATGACTAATTGCAGTACTCTGTGCTACACAATATACATAGCAGACATATACACTGAAGAGTTTTGATTTAGGTGTTCTCCATTTGGTAGAAGGAGTTAAACTATTTTTGGAAAGAGACCTATGTGCTTGAAGGCTGTAGGCTGATGAAAGTCTTCAACTGTGCTTTGTAGAATCAAAACATTTTCTGATGCTCTTGTAAGTCAAAGTCAAAGCTTTTGAATTTAATACAGTGTGCACAATTACTCAAAGGGCAATTACATTATTATTATTAAAATTGTCATCCCTTAAGTTATGCACTGCAATTAGTTTACATGCAAAAGGGCAATTCTAGGTTCTTATAACACAATAGATTTGTAACTTTTAGCAGTGGTTGGACATAGCAAGGCTACTGAGATTTCTGTTGCTATTTTCATCCTCTTAATCCAACATATGTTTTCAAGAATATTTGTAGAAGCCTATTCCATTCTCCTGAATTAATTTTGTGCTTACTGAAGACACAAGGGAGGCCAATTCAAATCAGTGAAGGATAAGTATTGTGGGGGATTAATACCCCAGTTTCCTCAATTCTTTTTTTTTCCTTCCAAATTTGGCTAGCATCCCTTGTGTACTACAGGGTTTCCTGGACTTCTGCCATATTTTTGTCCCAAAAAAGAGATTTACAGGTCTTCAGTTCAAAGTTAGATGACCCAACTGGTGCCACACAGCAAAAAGAGTGAGCTTGAAACGCCCTCATCAAATCAGCCCCAACAGGGGCAGTATAAAATTGAGGCTCCCTGTTTGAGCTTGCATAAGTTATTTGCTTTTGGATAAGAGCAAGGTGCATTGCATTGTAGCCATTCTTAAGCACAGCACTTAGCACTTTTTGTCTATGAACTATTTCACTTCCTGGAGCTTTGCTATGATGAAAGCCACCTGTCTGGACCTGGGTGTACCTCCATCCATACCTGCATGTTCTATTTCTTGAGTTTAGAGACCAAAAGCGCCTCGTAACCCCGCTAGGAATATCCAGCAAAATTTCCTGTCAAAAGTTTTACAGTTTTGAGCTGAGATGACGTCTACAGAATAGTTGGTTAGGGAATATGTCATTAAGAGGAAGAGAATTACATTATTCCCTGTACCTCTGCACTGAATTAAAATTCCTGACTGCACTGGGTGTAGGTAGCAAGGTTTTGTTAGACAGGGAACTTCTTTTTGTGGATGGAGGTCAGGGCCTGCCCTGTGGTGTACGCAGCCTGTTCCAGATGGCTCTGCAGCAGGCCCACCACAGGACACAGCAGAGCCCTTCAACCAAACTGGCGGCACTTCTGTAAAAACAGCCTTAAGACCAGAAAATACTGATGGGGGAGGCATCAGAGGAGGGAATGATGGAGCAGAAGGAGGAATGAACAAAAAATAATGATAAACAACAAAGAGAACATCACAGTTAGAGGGGAAGGAGGTGCTCCATGGCAGGCCACCAAAGGGACTGAAGGGACTGAAGTCTGCTGAGGATCCACTCTGGAGCACAGGAAAAGCATAAAAAGGCAGGAGCTGCAGAAAGAAACAGCTGCATCTGTTTTCCCACCTTTCCCCTTGCTGTTCATTGCCCCCCCTGAAGGGACTCAGTGTAACTGGAGTGGTGACAAGGGGTGAGGAGGGCAGTCTGAAGCTGACTTTGCACCTGGCAAAGAGTAAGGCTAGGTGTTTTAGATGTCTGTCTTTTGTTTGTTCCCCATTACCAAAATTATAATTAAACATTAAGTTCTTCAAATCCAGTCTGGTTTTCACACAGCAGTACTTGGTTAGTGAGTTGCCTGTCTTTGTTCTGATCCCTTTGTTTTGTCACCCCTGTTCTCTGCCCTTTCTCTTTCATCCTGCTGGGCAGGGAAAGTGAGTAAAGAGCTGTGTGGGTGTACAGGTGATAACTGGGCCAACCCATCACTATCATAGAGACTTTTTATCACACACTGAACCTGTGTCAGGAGCTGGGTTTCAGACACACAGTTCCATTGTAGTGGAAACTGTAGGAACGCTTCAAAACTCAGAGTGAAAAAGGCAATGGTTTTGAAGTATTTAATAGCCTGAAAACTAGTTATTTTTATAACTTTATCCTGGTGGCCCTCAGCATTTTCAAAATTAAAACCACTTTCCGCTAACAAAAAACCAAACCAAAATAAAACAAAACCTGAAAAATCGATGAGATAAACTGATTCTAAAAGGAGTAGCATGAAAAAGGAGGGCAAAGAGCCTGAAATGCCATTGTTATTTCTTTGTTTCAACTGCAAATGAGAACAGCTTACAATAGTTACCACCGCTTTGGAAAGCAGTTTTTTATTAATGACAGCAAATCATGCTTAACATGCCAGGCTATAAAGACTGACCTTCTCCTGTAAAGGCCATTTATCTTCTTTTATTCTTGCAGATGAACTGGTTGTCTTCTGTGGTTTATTGCTCATCTGCTCTCCTACACTAACTAGCTATCTCCGAATACCATCTATGTTTCTCAGTGCTGAGAGTACCGTGTAATTTTTTGACAGTGGTTTATCCTATTAAGTGTTTCACAGAACAGCTCCACTGATCATTATTTCAACTCCATCAGTAAACAACCCTCTCACTTAGTTTCTGTTGATTTCCTAGGAATGATTTTAGTTTTCAATACTCCTTAAAGCTTCCTATTTTCTTTGTGAAGGATAAGAAAAGTACGCTGACAATTAATTTAGTATTCAAGTGTATTCTTGAAATAGACACTTAACTGAATTCTGCCTGTTACAATCTAGACAGTGTACAGAATTGAAATCACTTTAGTACAATCTATAAATCATATTGCTTTCACTGGTTTGTTGACATTTTAAACAATGGCTGCAGTCACTTGATGAGTGATGGATGAAGTGTTCTGCACTTAATCTGGTCCTGTCCTATCACAGAGTGTCACAGTGTGTTGTGAAATGCCTTCTAAGGTCTATCACAGGGACACCAGTACTTGGACAATGACTTTTGCCTCCCCACAGACCTGGATGGTGCCTGCTCTGTAGAAGTGCTCAAGCTGAAGGAGTAAGGATAAATCTTCTAATTATGGGGTGACATTTTCACCACAACATAATAAATATTAATGGAACTCACGTTTCTAGGTCCTTTCAGTGCATTTGAAATTCCTCTGTTTCTGCCCTTACAGAAAAGATGAGGTACAGTCTGAAAGAAAAGGGTTATCTCTGGTCTCCCCTTGTTATCTGTATTCTCTTAGATTTCAAAGAGTATTTATGTGGCACTAAAAATCTGTGGCCCTCTTTGAAAATGAATAAACCATTCTTAGTGGGTTTGCTGAATGTAACAATGTAAAATAATTTCCTTGAACAGAACTATACCATTTCATAATGGACACCCAATTCAGAGAGCTGGATTAAATTTCAGTCCCCCAGAATTCAGAAAGGATTGCTGATCTACTTAGGGCTGTCAGTAAAATGTTGCTTTTTTAATATAAATCATTCCCACAGACATTCATCTCTTCAGAAAAATGTTTGGTCCAAATGCATATCTTTTCAAGTCAAACTTACTGGGTCATCAGTTGAAGTGAAAATAAATCTATTTCAAATTACGGTGTCAAAGCTCAGTAGATGTAAAAGCATTGATGAGAAGGCAAGATTTTGGAAACTGGGAGCATGTAGAGTGTGTCTCATGGCTTGGTCACATCCCAGTCTCACATCACTAAAGCCAGACTCTCCATGTGCTGTTCCTGGTGTTCACAGACATAATTATTGCATTTTGCAGGGTTACTCTTTTCAGATTAGCGTCTGTAATAATGTGACCACTCAGCTGTAAACCATCACAGTGGAAACTGGGTATAACTATACTAAGAGGAGATATAAGCATACAAGGATTTGGTTTGATTTCAAGAAAGCCAGCTGGTTCATTATAAAAAGGTTTCCAAGATTATATTGCAATATTTTTGCAGTTTGGAAGTGCCTGAATCAGGATTCATAGTGAAGTGGGCAGCTAAAATGCCTGAACACCTATACATACCCTATATATATTCTCATAATCATTTTTATAGAAATTTCCTGCAGTAGGGATATTTGCCTCAGTCTTCAGTGATATCTACAGGCAGTTCTGTTGATAGGCTTAGCAAAGATTTTAAAAAGATACATTTTATATGTCTGAGCTATTTTACCTCTCTCTTTTATTTTTTTTTTTTTTTAATGAGAGGGCATTTTTACATAGATGTGTCTCTGACTATGAGAAAAGCAGTAAGAAGGAATACTTATTCTGCCTCAGACTATGGAAAATGATTTTTTTTTTTCCTTTAAATTATTCACAGTCCATATGTTTTTGGAGCACAGTGTGTTTGGACAGCCTGCAAATTTCACAAGGATAATTTTGTTATTAAATAAACGTAAATTCTCATCAATTCATATCGCATATACACTCTTATAAGTGGCTATTGCACGTATCAGATTTGATCCTCTATCAGTAGTTTTCTTGGCATAGCTGCCCTATTATGGCAAGCAATCAGCATTATAACTGTAACTTAAAGTTTAGGTTGACCTGGGTCCTTTAGATAATTCTATCCTTTATTCATAGGAAGCTCATTTTTTTCCCCAGGAGCTTTTGTTGTTTTTACAGTTCCAGAGTAGTTTAGGCAATATTTACACTGAGTACATTTAGTATCTCTAAACTGAAAATCTTTGGAGGTGTTTGGCTTCTGGCATACCTGTGTGGACTGCTATGTGAGTGACACATTCAAATTACATTTGATATCTGAGTCACTTACTCTGAAGGATTTACTGACATTAAGGAAAAGTGCTGCAGTACATTTCCAAGGGTTTTTAGCAGATGTGGTTGACGTAACGTAAATAGTTCTCTGGGCCTTGCCTATTGGTTAGTCAGTGCTGCTAATGTGGAAAATGAATGTTTTTACTAAAGATCATAAATCAGACTATGATATGTTCATGTCTGTGGCTTGGCCATGAGCATCTCTGCTTCTATCTCCTACTTTAGTGGGTATTGGGTTGTGCCATTAGCAGAAACCATGCAAAATTGCTCTAATGCTTCAGAAACACTTTACAGCTTCCAACTATTCATGTTCTTGAGATATAATCCTTCCCAATAACTCAAAAAAGAAAAATCTATCTGCTCAGGAGCAGTGCTTCATATGTATAGATGCCTCTCTGTGTGATGCTTCAGATTCTGCAAACACTTGCAAAAATACAAAAATTAAAACTTTTAAGTGCTTTTTAAGTCATACTGATGAGACAAAACCCACATTGGGTGAGAGTATTCAAATTCATTATTTGTTTCTATCCCAGTTTTTGGCTTTTTGAATAATACAGAAGTAAAGACTGCAGAAGACTTGTGGAGAAAGTTATCCTGTGCCATTGGAAGAACAACAAATTCTTTCGACCTCTCCTTCTCAATTTTTCCATCAGCTTCTTCTAGAAAACAGCAGCAGTGTTTCTGAGCTTTTGCTTTTTCTTGACTCTGTCATGTTATTTTTGAGATAATTCAGACTGACTCAGTTACCCTGCTGTCAAGCCTGAGAAACAGCATTGACTGCACTAAATATTCTTGGGTGGGTGTAAACATGGTAGGAGAATTTGGCAGAATGGACATAAAAAGGAACTAGCAAACAGGATAGCATATATCTTGGGTAACGGGATAAGGAGAGGTGTGCAAATCCACTACAGCCCAGTGCTTTGGTCACTAGTTCATTCCCTCCCACTGAAGTTTTAATATTATTTATAGAAAGCCAGAGCCCACTGGCACCTTGATGTCATGATACAACATTATCTCTGCTCAGCTGGAGCATTGCTCCCTCTTTTATTTTGATGCTGCACTATTAGTAACCACTGTCTCCTCAAATGCTGATCATTCTGAACCTGCTACTTCCCTCTCCAATCACGGCAAACACTAGAATGTGTGAATTTGTTCCATTTCTCTGGAAATTTGCATCCGAAGAGATCCTAAGGATAAATGCCAAGGGAGTTTTTTATCAGCTTCTTAGCTTCAAAGAATTGATGGCACTAAACTTCCCTCCTTCAACATTTTTCCCACTCAATGTCCACTCAACTGTTGTCACATCACTGGTCACCACATGCAAATTTCTGTTTATCCACAGATTCTGGGAGATTTTTAGCATAAGCTCTAATCTCTTCCCATGTAAGGGGTGCAGCAATTCTCAGTGATGCAGGTATAGAACAGGCTATTATTTATATCAAATAATTGATTTCTGGAGAATGAATCAGATCATTTTATAAATGTCTGTAAATAAAAAGTTTTGCTTTTCTACAGCTCCAAGAAACTAAAAACATTGAATATTACCATTAACTTGTAGAAAAATAAATTAAAAAAAAAAACTGAAGAAAACATTCCCTTAATATAAAGACACTTACTGTAAAGTAAAAAGCTGAGATAATTGTCTTTAACATAGTAGGATTATAGAAATCAACTTGCAAAAGCCTGCAAAATCATTCTAAATTAAATATATAATGAAATTTATAGTCTTCATTGTTCTTCTTGAGGCTAAAGTGCCTGCAAGAAAAAGGACCAAATATAAGCCCCATGTTTCTGGAAAAAAGAGCTTTAAAATAGTACTTGGCATTTTCCAGTTTATTGCACTGAATTTTAATGCACATTGGGAATTCATAAACACGGAGAAATGATTTAGACTTTCCCTTCCTGTACAACAAACACAGAAGGATTGAAAGGTGAAAAAACCAGTATGATATTGTTTAAAGCTGGGATCCAGTGTGAATTCTATTTTAACCTCAGCTAGTTTCTTGCTCATGCTGTACCTAGGTTCAGCCCCTGAGGAGAGGTTGGGTGAGGCAAATTTAGGGCTCTTTTAGTTCACCTCGTTTGGGCACTGCCATGCACAGCCCTGTGTGCAGACATCACTTGATACAGGCGAGTCCAGCCCCCCAGCCCTGTTGTGTGGTTGCCTGTTGTGGTCATGCCACACAGCCCACTTGTAGCCAGCGCCAACTGCTGCCCTCCCAGGGAATAGCTCCCAATGACAGCTCCCAGTTGGCACTTAAGTCCAAGCCTCTCTATTTTGGAAAACGAAGAGAATGTGGCCGTGTAGATGTGAGCTGTGTTGTGAAACTTGCCCTTGGGGCCAGCACACAGGCACACTCTGCACTGGCATAGGCACAGCCCACGTAACCCAGCTTTAGCTACGTGAACAAGCCCACGGGCTGTCTGGTGGGCTCTTCAAAGCCCACACTTGCTGTGTTCTCTGAATTGGTAACAGAATTACAGCTGTCAAAATCCAGGTAAATCTGTGCACTGTGGCCCACCCAGTTAATTCTAGCAGCAGAGCCTGCAGCAGCAGAATGAGGAACAATGAACCCACAGATGAGGCTGCTGGCCATGTTAGGTGCTCTATTCTGAGATGGTTAAAAGGAGTGAGTTGCTAAAATATGCTCTGCCTTTCAACAAACTGGCATCTTCATTTTCTATAGAAAGGAAATGTGACTGATATACTCTCTGTATTTGACAGTGCTAATCCCCAAGTTGACTCACTCTGACAAAGCTACCATAGATCATCTTGGTGGCACTTTTCAGTGACATGCAAAAATGATTTCAAGAAAAAAAAATCTGGGCATATACACACACATGTATATGCATATAAAATACATATATATNTATATATATATATATATATATATATATATAAAGTTATTGATTATTCCTGAGTTCTTTTTGTTTCTGTTCCAGGGTTAGATAATATTCCTCCTTGTTAGTGTTAGTAATTTTTTTTAAAGAAACATCACCCAAAAACATTGTGGGAGGAGTTTACTTGACATTAATTTCTTTCTCTTTTGGTTTGACATAGAATTTTTGAAAAAGATTAGACCAGATTTTTTGACATACTGAAAAACTGTGGTTTTGCCTAATTAAAAAAATCCCTGTATATATTGAACTGTTTTCATGTCATGCTAGTTAATTTAAACAATTTGAAAGACATTCTGACAGGTGGGATGAAAAGTTGAAATATAAAAGGAAGCCAACACTCATTCAAATTAAAAATATAATCTCTGCTATCCCTCCTGGTTATATGCAATTCAGACAAGTGAATGAAATTCCAAAGTGAAAGATTTGCTCCACATCTTCTACTTCACAGACAGATCAGCAGAAAAATATCCTTCTATCATAGCTTAAATTATGTATCTTTAATGAAGGCACCCTAGGGAATGCAAAGACTTGGCACAAGTGTTGTTATATAGCTCTAAAATTTTTTGTTTTCCATGACGGAACATTACGAAAATACTGATTACATTTACAGAACATCCTGCAGTGCCATCCAAAAAAATCCATCCCTGGAAGGTTAGAACACCATCAGCCAGGGGTTCTGAGCCAACCAGCTCTGCTAAATTGCAAGGAGTGTTAGCAGGAGCAAAAAGTCCCAGCAGTGTGACAGCTGCTTCCCAAGCTGAGCAGTTCTGAATGACACAGCCTGGCACCCCTAGGATAAATCTTCAGCCTTGTATAAAGGCCAGACTTACTCCATTTGAAGTTAACATCATATGAAGATCTGAATCATATTTTGTGATTAGGAGATGCATATTTGTCTGAATTTGAGAATGAAATATAAACACACAGTGAATTCTCCAGATTCTGGACTGCAAACCTTGCCAGGTCCATCTTGCTTGGATTCTTAAATGTATTTTCAGTGGATTAAGCATTCAGAGACAGTACTGACATTTTTTAATTATTGAATAAGCATGACTTTTTGCTATACAAAAATCTGAATCCATTAAAAAAAATGAGAGAAGTTTTTCTCTCTATTTAATATTATTCTTCCAGCTGATATTTTAAAGTATTTTTTAAAACAAAGAATTTAAAGTCAAGTAATTTGGCAACCATGATGCTACACTCGCACACTCTATAGGATTACATATATGAACATATTTTTTTACTGCTTTTCTTGATTTTAAACTGGCACCTAGCAGCAGTTGGAAAATGTCCATGGTCTTCACTTCATTTGGGCAAAGCCCAGGATATAATGAAGAAGCTTTTGAAAACACATTTGAAGTTTGAGACAAGGAACTCAAAGCTTTTCATTGATATAAACAGGAAACAGAACTGCCAGCAGTCTTATGACAAATGGAAATCCAAAAATGCCACTGCCAACTGAACAATAGGCAAATACACAGCAGTTGACTATGCAATTCCCTAGCCATGGGACTAGATATTACTGTGAGTAGAAAATCAGTCTATATGGTTTCAGCAGAAAAAGAATTGGTTTTGAAAAATTCCTAACTTGGAGGAAAAAAAGCATATTATCAAAAAAAAAGTTTACCTGTGACATCTGGTATTTTTCCTTATTTCAGCATTAATGAACCCCAGAATCAGGAAAATTAGCAATGTTCTCTCTTTCCTTCTCTCTATCATTGCTTTGATTACATCATTTATCTTACCCTATGTAACGGCCTATGTCATTAAAATGGATCAGAATCCATATCCATTATTTGCCAGCAATTTCCTTTTATGCAAACTTATCAGACCCCTAGTGCACAGAATTGTCCTCCCTACTGAGTAAGGGCCATGAAACAATCAGACTGCTGTTAGGTATGCTCAAAGTAATTTAGTTTTTTATTGTGGTTATATTTTCTGCCTCCTATTTTCTACATAAAAGACTCATTATTAATTGGGATTTGATGATGTAGTTCCTCCTACAAATCTTTTCTTTCCACAAGAAAATGGGATAGTCTTCTAGGATTATAAAGTGTGATTCAGCCCCATCACCACACATCTTATTCTCATGGTCCTTTCCCCTCTCCCACTGTATCAATAAAGGAATGACTTTTTGCTTCTTACTGACCACCTACAGCATTCTGAATAGTTAAAATTTTCTCTGAGCACTGCCCTGACAACTGCAAAATTATTATCTATGTAAAACAATGTTAGGATAATGTTAAACCCATGTCATGCTATACCCCTGCAGGGATTAGAAAAGATTTAACAGTGCTGTCCTTCTCTAACTTGGCGGCAAATTTGATTTCCTGTGTGTGGTGGCAGGGGTAGAACTGTAACACTGAGGAGCAAATAAAACTAGGACAATTTAACCATATTGTACAATCTACTTTAAACTTAAATTTTTAAGTAATTTAACCAAAGGAAACTCACCTGCATTAATTCTTGGAGGTGTTTGAGGGGTTTTATTTATATATTGCAAGAGAAAAGAAAACATTAGTGTTTAAAATATCAACAAGACATAATGTATGAAATTCTTCAGGGGCTTAAAACTTTAGGTCTCACTCATTTTATTTAGACTATAAAGCTGTGCAGAAAAATTCTATGTCTAAACCAGACTAATTCAACTCTGTAAAACTTCAGCAATAAAATTTCTTGAATTTGCCATCCATACATACTCCTGGTTTTAATTGCCATTTTAGTTTTCATTTGAATTCTCTTTCTCTAAGCACATCAAAAAGATTTTAAAAAGAGCATTTCTGCAAAAGAAAAGGAAAAATAAATGAATCAGTCTAACCAGATATAGCAAGCCGTAAACTTCAGAATTCCACATTCTATTTCAATTCCAGTTTATTGAAACAAAACTTAATAATTCTTAAATAAATCTAGGGCTTGTAAATTTGCTCTTTCTTAGACACTTTGAAAGTTCCTTTATTCACTTTAACTCAGAAAGGCTTTTAAAAACAACTTCATCATTGAAAATAAAAAAGATGGCAAGGATTGGAATTTTTTACCACCTTTTGCCTGTATTTATTTGTCTCTGTGTGTAGTAGCCTACAGATTATATCTAGTGCTTTTTATCCCCAGGGAAAGAACTCCAAATTGTTAATTCACGCACATTTCTTCTCAAGTTTTGCATACTTTTCTGACACATGATTATTCTGTGATAGAGAAAAATGTAAGTCCCTCCTCTATCACTTTTCTATAATTTAAATAATTATCCGAATAAAGCATTCAAATTATGGCTTTCACCTCTCTCAGTTCAATCATGCTAATTTAGCTACTGGCAGAGAATTTCAAACAAAATTAGTGTCTCGTTCAGAGACATGATGTTAATAAAAGATATTAATTACTTCTTTGAAGGCATATTTTTTCTCCAGACCATGAATTTGCCAGGAGAAAATCTCTGCTGTAGTTTTCCCTCTTCTCCACAGCACAGAATTTCTCTCACAGCCATACCAAAAAAAAAACAAAACAAACAAACAAACAAAAAAAAAACGCCACCAAAAAACCCAACAAGCCCCGCTCCCCCTCCAAAAAAAAAAAAAAAAAATTTAAAAAAAACCCCTCTGTTTTCTCCTCCTCATTGAAAACCTTTCCATCCATTTCTTCTGTATCCTCACTGGCCACTCCAGCCATCCCTCTCTTTAGGCGTACACTTACTTTGATCGTTCATCTTTCTAGCTTTGAAAATATACATCTCTGGTGTCTTATCAAATGCACATTACAGCCTATATTCTATATTATTACCTTTCTATAAGAAAGGAAATCCTTTCTTCTTCAGTTCCATATACTATACCCTGGTCATAAACCAGGCGATTTTGACTAAAATTATAACAGAAAAAGTGCATGCAACAAAAATTAATGAGAAAAAGTACTGAATGCATGTCAAAGGTTTTGCATAGGATGAACTGTTCACCATTTAGGAAGAAAGCCTCTCCATATGTATTTACCTGCTTGTCAGTATGTTTGGGAAACAGAACTATTAAGTCCCTAATCTCCATCTCAGGAATAAAGACCTCTCTTCTATTCTACCACTTGGAAAAAAACAAAATCTGTAAGCTTTCAATGCATTACCAATGTTCTTCTCTAGAATAATACTTTATAATGGAGACAAAAAAAATCTGGTTTAGATTGAGATTGAAATAATTGGCAGTGGAAGACACAAGGTAACATTTTTTTCATCTCTGCATTCAGTGGAACATAGACAATAGATTATTTGACTGCAGACGCTGCAGCAATGCAAGAGGATTTATCATGGACTGTCACATTAAACCACAATAATAGAGAGAAGTAATGTACCATTTAAAATAGTTTGCTTAAGAGATTTAAACTAAAAAAAAAAGGCAGATACATAGTGTTTTCTGATGCTGGAGAAAGTTATTAGAAAACTCAAATGGAACACAGAAGTGGCAGATGCTAAAACCTAATAATCTCTCATTTTTCCTTCACTCTTCCCCAACATTAAAGCATGACCTGTGGTCCTCCTGTTTGCTGGGGCACCATTAAATCTCTGCATTTCCCTTATTTGTACTCCTTCTAAGCAAAACAGACACTGGGCTATATAGAAGTTTCCATTTATGCTGCCCTTATTTGTGTCAGTTTTAACCTTTCTTCACAGTCCATTGCTGTACCTCTGTCCAAAAGCAGCAAAAGCTGATGATTTTCTTCCATTACCTTTGCCCTTTTAAAAGAGTTTCATGTCATATTCTGTACTTAGGTTGAGTATGAATTCGAAGTGCAAGTGATAAATGTGTTACTATTTCATCAGCTTTGTGTATTAATTCTAAACATAACTTGGACGTCCCCTGGAGTGAGAACTGACTGCCCTCTGGCTGTGCCAGGACACTGCAATTGTTGGTGCGCATGCAATCCTTGCAATGGAGCTTGGTGCAGGTGCCAGCAGCCTCACTTCTTGTGGGGCATCCACAACTTCTCTGGGCAACCTGGTCCACTGCCTCACCACCCTTAGATCAAAGAATGTCTTTCTTTAATCTGATCTACACTTACCATCCTTCAGTTTAAATCCATTCACCCCGGCCTATGATTACATGCCTTGTAACCCTGTGGTTTGTATCTATTACTGAATTCCTTAAAAACTGATTATTGCCTTGACTTTTGCCCTTCAGAACAATCTTCATTTCTCTGTTATACTCAGCTTTCTTCATGTTTTTTCCAGACTAGGAACATTAAGTCCTGAAACTAACATTGGGCCTTCCCGCACTGAATAGCAAATTGAGTTAAAAGGAAGGGGGAGAAGTCATAGCATTGTACTTTATCCTGACAGCAACACCATTGAGGCAAAAAAACCCAGGCAGAGTCTTTCTCTGTTCAAGTGATGCATATTTGCTCTTCAGGTTAACTTTAATTTAAATTCTCTATGTTAATTGCAATTTTAATTTCTTTTAACTTACTAAATTCTTATTAAACTTAAGTCACTTGTAAAAAAGAAAGGATGCCCTGCATGTTTAATCACTACACAGAGGTAAAGGCTTGTGCATGTTTCCACATATAAGAAAACAGATTCAGACACTGAGAGAAAGGCAGAAGCAAACTTCACTGTTAGCAGTTCGGTAGAAAGTTAAGATGAGATTTTATTAAGCTCAACTCATATTTATTTTAGAGGGAACATAATACAAAGACTAAACTTATACAATGAGTGAGAAATAATTTTTAAATGGCTGAATTTTTGCTAGGATTTTTTTATTTACAGGGCACCTCAGATGCATGCATAGGAGCACTCAACCCAGAAAATATGAGAACTATCTCGTGAAGGAAAATCAGCCATTAAATTAACGCAAGCATTGCACAACTGGTAAATGCACAGAGAAGGAATTCAGCAGCCTTAGGTAACCCCTGGGGAGAAGTGGAGCTGACACCTTACACGTACTGGGGAAAACAGTACTTTAAAGTAAGCAATTACTTCCAGTGATGAGTGAACTATGCGTCAGATGTGTCAGTGGTGAAAATACAAGCCTGTGAGATGAACACAAAATATCATAGCCCATAAAATGCAATGCTCTTTTAAAACAAATCAAATTCTATCCTAGACAGAATTCTAAACAAAAGTGGGTGCTCCAAACTGAAAGTAACAAGTACATTTCAGTATAAGAAGATCTATTTTTAATCTTCTTTCTGACCAAATTTTGTAAATACAATAAAAGCTAGTGCAAAGGAATGAAAAAAAAATCCAAATTCTTAAGCAGTAATGTAAATAAAAACAACCATAAATTGCCCCCAGGAACAGGCTGGGGAAGCTGCTAACTATCCTAATTTCTAAGTTGATAGTATCTCCAGCAGAACTGAGATGAAAATCTAAAAGTTTACTTAATCCTTTTAGATTTCTGGGCTTTCAGATTTTTTTGCCTTGGAAGCCACTCTTTTTATCCATCTGCCCAAACATGGTACTGTGTTTTGATCATTTCTCTTTGGTTTTCACTCCCATTCCTGTGTCTAGAATCTCCATGTATTGCAGAACTCTCTAGGTTTTTCATTTTAAATTCATGTTCAGAATATTGTTCTACATTTCCCACAGAAGCACCTTTCTTTTCTACAGGGCAAATTCCAAATGGGAGGCAATATGAGTAACTTTTGGATGCTTTCTTACTGCCAGCACTCTGAGCTTTACCATGGCAGGTAAAAAAAATTCAGCCTTTCATCCCAGGCATTTAGAAATACCAAATGTAGGTGCTAAGGACCAAATCAGTCAGACCCGCACCCTGATCCCAGTTATAACATGTTAATATGGATTAACTCCATTGTTATGGATTGTACAGATTTTCTCTATTAGCATAAGTGAGACAGTATATTCACAAGAACTTTTCATATATTCATTTCCATTTCCATTCTCGGTCAGATTAAATGATAGCTCTGAAATCAGCCTGTCACTTATATAATTTGAAAACCTACTTACTATAGAGCTTGAAACCATACTCCTCCTACACACATGCACTCCTAGTCAAATTAACCTTCAAGTCAATGAATATTTAATCTTTATATTATTTTCAGCATCTCATCTCTCCACAGTAAGTGTTTACTGGATAACAACATAGTTGCTGTGGTGCTAAATTCTTTGAGGCACAAGACATGAAGTAAAAAGGGCTACAGACCAACTAACTACTCCTGAATACAGAAATCCCAAGTCCAAAGATAAAAAGACTTTGTCAGATGTTGAAATGTAAGCAAAAGGTAAGACAAACTCAGGAAAGATATAAAACATTCTTTCCTACCTTGACAGCAGCCCTAAAAGTGGGCTATGAAGGAAATGAAAGCACTGGAGGCCACTATAAACAGATCAATAGCCCAAAATGCCACATATATCTTCTTTCCAACATTTTCAATAGCTAAACACTGACCTTTATCAAGAGGTACAGAGCTGTGAGAAATAATCTGATTCATTTTGTCTAATGCTATAAACCTAAGAGCAACAAAAACAAAAGTCAAGCCAAGAGATATTACTTGAGTTTTAAATAAACTAAGGACTTTCTTTAAAAAACAGACAAACAAAGCAAAGCAAAATCAAACCCAACACAACCCAAATAAAAGAAAAAAATCTGTGCCTAGAAAAAAATCTGCATTAAAATTCCTGTTCCAGCACTCTCAAAATATTCTACAGAAATCTATTGATCAGATTAAAATTCACAGTGAATCCACTTCCTCATGTCCAGGTTAAAATTTTGATAAGAGCATATTCTAGTCCTTAGACTTATTTCATGTTCCTTCAAGTTTCTATGAAGTTGAAATTATTTATTTGTGTCAGGCAGAGGAGTGGTTTGATGCTGTGCCATTTCTCTGCTGAATGCCCTACTCATTGCTTGGTTAAATGGCTTTAGGGCTCTCCCCTCTTCTTGCATGGCCTCCAAATGGAGTTGGCCCCAAAATTTTTAAAAAATACGATTTTTTTCCTTTATGGAATTGATATTTTCTAAGTGATCTGACTGCAGCTGTAAGTCGTAGCCTTGAATACCATGAGCAAAGTCCTAGATGAAATATAAATTGGTGTTTCCACTAATTTGATGTAAAAATGTTTAAGGTATAAAACCACCAATAACTCCAACAGGGAGCGACAGGATCTTCCTGCATCGCTGCGATTAGTCGTGTCATATTAATTTCCCTATTGAAAGTATTCGTTGTATTTCTTTAAAAGATTATGAACTGCAGTATGCAAATAAGAAGAAAAAAGGAGTACCTCTGTTTCCGTCTGATATCAACAGCTGACTTACAAATTCATGAATTCCTAAGAAAAGCAAGTCTTGCAAATAAATGGTGTATTTAAAGGATTTCTAAAAGGATTTAGAAAAGAGATTTTATTTAGGCATATTCCAGCTAGAGTTTGTGTTTGTTTTATGTCTGCTTAGGGAGAAGAGTTATTTATATTTTCTTTTGAATCTATTATTTATGTATTAGCTCTCCGTGACATGAATAGCATTTCAGGGAAGGGCTGATCCTGGGTCTAAAGAAGATATTAGTCTAAAGCTAAATATCCATGTGTGCAGAAATCTGATTGTTGGGATTTACAGTCATAGCATCTTTCCTCACTAAATGTTTTCAGCGAGGCTGTAATTCCATGTCATTGCACAGGACAGCAAGAAAAACCCTCTAAAGCAGAGAAATCAACATAGAGCAACTCTGAAAAACAGCAGCAACTGTACCAAAATTGGTGGTTGGATAAAGCCAGATATTCTTCTGTGCCTTCACACGTAACCTAAGACTGAAATTCAGATCCATTGCCTGTAGGTTTACAGAAACAAAGCAGAGGGTATGTATTTTTTAAAAAGACTGCAGTTTGCTTTCTATTGAATTCTTTTATTTTTCACCAGAGATGTACACTGCCTACCCAGAAGGCTATAGATTATGTTGGAGAGGGTATTCCCTGATGTTACAGCTTACATAAAAGGAAAATGTTCTCGCCTTCCATTCTCTGTTTAGCTATCCAGGGCAGTCACATTTTGTATGGTATCAAGCAAGAATACTGAAGGCATGATAAAAGCAGTGGCTTCTGCCTTTCAAGAAAAAATTATTCCAGTCAGGAAAACCAGCTCCCAGCACCACGCTAAAAGATTGTAATAAGAAAGTGAGACTCAACACGATCTTAAGACACAATATGTTCCTTCCAGTGGGAAAATTAAAAGCTATCATTTTACGGTGAATTCCCTAAATGACCTTGCTGATGGTGTTTTTCCAGGTTGTTTTGTTTTTTGGGGTTTTTTTAAGTGGTATGTCAGTTCTACATGCCAAAGGACATGGGCTGCTGATTAAAGTTGTTTGATCATACATCAGCAGCAGACTGAAGGCCTCCTAATGCCTAATGCTTAAACTGCTCCCTCACTTTCTCAAATGCATGTCTTCATTATTTTGACTTCATCTGTAGCTTTGTGTAATAAAAAGCAAAGTCATTTGTCTGGTATGTATTTATATCACTCTGATACCAGTCTTCTGTTTTCATAAATGGATTTTCAGTGTGTCATTTCCGTGTATGCTACCCTATTGCACATTCCCAAGTTACCCCAAAATAATTATGATGACATGCTTGTCTTAATATAGAGCTGAAACTGCATTCCTAATGTGGAGCTGCTTTTCAATATATTTTCTGTGGAACAATTTTCTTTGAAAACAGTTATACAGCAAAGTATTTGGCTGGTACTTCATTAATTCTATGTACAATGTCTGTCCACAAGAAAAATTCATGTCAGAATAATTAACAATACATGTCGCGACTCATTAGAATCAGCACATGAAACTATTGCTGCTGGCAACACAAGTGACACACACAAGAGAGCTAGTGGCAAAGACATGCCACTTCTTCTAATCACAGGAGGGAGGGACATGATATCTCCTCAGATCAAAAAGTACTTTCTCCATTTAAATTTAGTACTCATGTTGATTAAATGGTTTTCCACTTTAATCTTTTTTAATCAGATAAAAAAGATTGTACCATGTGCATGAGGCAGTACCTACAACTCACAGTAAACTACTGCTTAACAGAATGCAGAATACAGGAAGAAATTATGTTTGAAAACCAGAAAGCTTTGTAATAAACGACATAATGAAATAGTATCATACATTTATCATAAACAAAAGCAGCATGAATGTGTGATACCTTTTTATTAAATGGTATTTTCTTTAGAGTGCTACTGAAGGCAGAGAAAAACTACCACTTTCTTGAGGAGGAAAAGTAAGATAGAAATGAAAAGGCAAATGTAGCTTCGTCCAAAAATGTCATAATATTATGTGCAAGAAAGCATGTAACTTTTATAACTTTTCTAAGTAGCTTATGGTTTCTGTATATTCACAGTTCTTGTGAATCAGATCACATCTAACCTCACATGCCTGTATGGTAGGAGGAGAGATTTTTGCATGCATAGCTCTGTTGCACAAATATTAGCCTGTGTTTCTTGCTGTAAAGGACTGAGGTCATGTCTACAACAGAAAGTTCTTCTGGCAGAACTCTGAGCTGATTACAACTTGTACACGTTGCACTGGAAGGACAGATGCATACTTGCTGAACTGCCTTCACCAGTGCCAAATAGCAGCCATTTAAAGGTCCATTTTGGAAAAAAAACATGAGGTATACATACTTTCTATTGACCCTAACCACTCTGCCAAGCCTGGTTCCTCAGGGACATCCTAAAGCATGTTCTGAGATGTCAACAAGAAGTTCAGGTTCAAATTCTCGTAACTGCCTTTTTTCTAGCCCACCATGTTTTTCCCATTCTTTGACAGCCACATTTCTATTGTAGATTTCCATGATACCTTTTCATGTTTCTGTTCCATTGCTCAACCAGAAATAGGGCCTCAGAGACATAAATGGCACACACAAAACCTCCCACAGGCTCTACTCCCCAGGAAGCCAGTGGAGCTGTGCTGGACACAAGGTGGAGTAGCTGACAATGGCAGTGCATGAAAAGGCCAAGATGTCCTAGACATTTGATGCTCAGCACAGCACAACAGAGCAGGAAGCTAGTGTTAAACAATGTCCCTTGTTATACTGCACTACAAACCCAGGAAAATCACCAGTGATCCCAAATTTCATGGAGGTTGAAATGTCCTCTGGTGACAGCAGATGGAGGCTGCTCATTTTGCAGCCCTCAGCCCAGATGCTTATTTACTTGGGGCAAGAAAGGCCAGGAAGTGTACAGGGAATGGAATTCTCCCGCAGCACTGCTACATGGACTCAATCTGCTCTGGCATAGCAAAGGATCCTCACAGCCGTATGGAGGCAGAGCCTCCCTCTTCTTTTATATCCAAACTTTGGCTCTGTCTGTCCAAGACAGTTACCAAAGACTGAGACTGGGGTGGATAAGCCCAGCATGGAAACAGATTGTCAGTCAGGTGTGCCAGGACTGTGGCAACAGGAACAACAGGAGACTTGAAATAATTTTGGAAGAGGCAAAATTGCATTGCATAACCCAACCCAGCTCACCACATTGTGCCTCTGAGCACATAGGGACAGAAGAACAGTTATGCTGGCCCAGACAAAAGGTGCTCATGCTTTTCTGACAGTGGTCAGCAACAGATGCTGAGAGAAGAGTAGAGCAAGGCAGACAAGTGCTGGTACTTCTCCAGAACATCCTCCCAGCCTCAGTCACAGGCTTTCACACTGTATTTCATTGTCTTTGATTAATTGTTTTTCCAATTGTTATTTGTGCTGTGGTAAGTAGTTCTGCAATTTTGGGGAAGTTTCCAAAGAACTAAATTAATGAGTTTGCTTTGAAGAGTTAAATAATTCAATCTGATGTTCACTGTATTTTATACCAGATGAAACAGCAAGAAGTTGCTCAGTATTTCTTGTTTTGTGACCATGTGGGACCTCATTGTCTTAAAATCATAGAGTTATAGAGTTGTTTAGGTTGTAAAAGACCTCTAAGATCATCAAGGCCAACCATTAATCTAGGACCACCATATTCACTTGTCCCCAAATGCCCCATATGCAGGCCTTTTGAACACTTCCAGATGATGATTCCACCACTTCCTTGCGCAGTTGTTTGCATAATTGGCTTGGCTTTGGATTTTTCATACCACTCAAATGCCTGTTATGAACAAAGTAGAGGGGATGCTAAGAGCCTGTAAATATGTACAAACAGGAATGTCATACTCATTAGCTTGTTGATGATTTGAAAGTGCAACTGTGATAAACAGTGTGCAAGCTGCAATACCATTCAGAGCTCATGAACTTGAATATTAATACTTCAGTTTAACACCAATATGTGTGTGAAGTATTTTCGGACACAGCCTCTATTTTGTCCCACAGGCCAGTGGATGTTTCCTTCTAGTCATTTGTCTTATTCATGAAAGGCCTGTTACACACTTCCTAGAGCTCCTACAGCTTTCACCATTTTTCTAATATTTGTCTTGTACTTTCAGCTTTTTTTTAGCCACGCTGTGCATTAACCCTTTGTGCTTCTTCTTGGACTTAAGCCCTCTCAGACATCATTTTATGCACCCCCACTTTCTACTAATTACACTTGAAAAGCATGGGAGATGTAAGCTACCCTGCTTCTTCAGATTTTTTAATCAAGGTCTACTAGTAGGGGACTCTGGTTTTGAAAAAAGCAAATATGCACATTGAAGCAAGGGAGGAAAAATAAAATTATGTTGGTGAAAATCTGAAAAGGGTTCTATGCACTTTGGGGCTGTTCCATAATTTGAGACATCAGAAACATGAAGACACTTGTGAGAGTCTCTGGAGAGGTGTTTGTGAGAAGAGAAAGTACTGTCAGAGTGGCACCAAATTACTGAAAGGAAGTAGGTGGAGATGAGCACTGGCTGCTGACTGTTGTTAGCCTGCTCATGACTCGAATGTGGGGTTTTGCCATGGAATCAAAGCACCAGCCCAGATTTCTTTGATTTGAAGTCCTCCCGATTACCTTTTCCTCTCCTGAATAAATTGATCATTACTGGCTGCTGCCAGCATCCTTCCTTCAGTCTGAAATGGTGTCCTCTCTCACTTTTGGCAGGGGCAATCCAAACAAGGCTGGAACTTTTTTGGTAGCCAGAAGAGCTATGTTTTGGAGAGAAGCACTAGAATATACTTTGTTTTTTCTTCATTTAACATATTTGGCTGAAAGTGTTGTTGTTTCTTGCCCTTGTGAATGAAGAATTCTGTCATTTGCAGAGGCAGTTTTGCTTTGGAGACAGAAAGCTGGTTTAATCAGCAAGAACTTTGGACAAAAATTTTACATTGCAGGTTTGAGACATTGCTATAAAAATTACTGAAAAAAAGGTCCAAACATAAAAGCAGAAAAAGGAATTGTTTGCTGTGCTGCAGATCATGATGGATCCTCTAATGCTGTACTTTGTCTTGGAAAGATGTTCTGTGTTATGAAGACACAAGTAATACAAGGATTTGTTTTTAGAAAACTAGAAATAATAGAAAAACAATCACATCACACTGGTCTTCCATGCTTTAGAAACTATGCAGTAAATACTCTAAACAATTAGGAAATCAACATTTTATTTGTTTTACATGATAATGCTCACAACAAAACTTGCCAGTTCGGGAACGTTCAGAAAGTCACTTGAGGGAGGAATCCTGCCAATGATAGCTGCATCAACAAACAGAAACAATAATACATAAGTTTGTACATAATTAGGATAATTTGCTTTGTTTCCTACAACACTGTTTCTTTCTTATGGATTAATTGACAGGGCAAACATCCATTACACATAATTATTATTCAACCCTTATTAATCTGCATGTATCTTCTCGGTCTTCACCAAGTATTTAAATGTCTACCACAAACTCACAGAAGGAGCAGCTAAATTGAGCCTTTGATAATCTCAAAATAATGTTCTTTTCAACTTTCCTTCTATAGCTCCTCTATTCAGTTTTCTAGTGTACTCCATCACCATCCTCCCTCTTTGTAAAGCAACTGTCCTCTGCTTGACCTTCTTGCTTCTATTTTGCTTCCTGCTTGCTGGTGCAGTGATTCACCACCCAGTCTAATCTCGGATTTACAACTGTGTTGATAGCACACAGTCAAGGAGATGAGGCAGTGAAAAGGACTGCCAGGGGAAATTAAATAAACCTGGAATTTATCCATCTTTAGAAAGTGGTGCAAAGTCCCTTAACCTCTATCACCCCAAAGAGCTTTTATGGCAATAGTTCCTCCTTCTATGTGCCCTCCTACCTCTCTTTGAAAAAAACTAAAAATAAATACAAGCAAAATAATGAAGTAAATAAACTTACCAGAAGAAGAAGGATACCCCATGACATTAAGCAGAAATGGACACTCTAAGAAATAAGAGAAGCTCATTAAACCCATTAAGGACTTTTGCAATTAAAAAGTGGTATTACACAGAAAGTACCCCCACAACATGATATAAGATGCAAGGAAAGCAGAGGTAGAGGGACATGCATGTACATGAGATTTTAAAACAAACCCAAGGCAACTGGCAGATAGGAGAAAAATTATCAAACCTTTCTGTAAATATCCTGGGCCTGCTAAAGGTATTAGTGCAAATCAGTCATATTCCCTTGAATTTAATGGCAATTTAATGGCATTTATTGACAACAGCTTAATGTGAGCCCATCTGCCCCTTTTGCTGTAATTGGATGGCTAAGAAAATAAGGGGTTGCTTACTGATAAAATTAAACAAGAGCCATATTTCCTAGGAAAAATTCCATGGGACAATGTATGTGTCATTTCCCTGTGAGCCCTGTGTCCAATATTTGTTTGGCCAGCAAGTGGCACCTCAGTCTGCTTCTGCCAGTGCTTGATATTGTCACGAGATTTTACCATAGGAAAAAAGAAGGCAAATTAGTGTCCTTTCAAAATTTCTGGTATGCACATACTTACAAGCCACTTTCAACAAGATGCTGTAAAATCTGCTTTTGGAACATCTCTAGGCTTTGCTAATAAGGCTTTGACTTCAAAAGTACCTGCACTGAATTTTCTTTCTCCCACACACTTACACTTTATTTTTCCCTTGTTGGTAAGTTTTTTTGGTGGTTTTTTTTTTTTTTTTGGTTTTTTTTTTTTTTTTTTTTTTTTTTTTTTTTTTTTTTTTTTTTGTTTTGGTTTGTTTTGTTTTGTTTTTTCCTTGTGGCAAGAAGGTACAGCACCCAACTGAATTCTGTTTTGTTTCTCCTCCTTCCAAAATTTATATTTGAAACTATATTAAGAAGAGGGGCTTGGTTTTACTTGTTAGCTTTCTAATTTTGACAGACTGGGGTGACTTAATCATCCTCGGCACCTGTGTGCATCTCCTGTTATGCTTCAGTGCACTTCAGTGATAGAAGTGCACATTAAAACCCAGTTATTCAGAGTTCCTGCGTCTTCTCTGAACACAAATACTACCTGTATTTATGCTCTCCCCCCCACCCACAGAGAGATAAAGAGGCTTAATCTTCTCCTGGGCTCTGCATGATCTTCTTTTATCTCCTTAGCTGTGTTCCATATAATGAAAGTGACATCACAGGGTGGCTTTTTGCCTCTTCCCAAATTACTTTCAAATTAATTAATGTCCTAAGTTTAGAATGTTTAGAAAGATTTTAATTTTTACTTGACAATTTTAGATTGCATACACACTTTCTTATCTTTTTCTTGGGATGTATATTTTTAGATCAGTGACCTTTTGGATTTATGATTCATGCTGATTTAATTTTTTCCAGCTGGTCCATTTTCACTTAAGTTGATACAGATGTTCTGAAACAGATACTTTTGCCATCAAACCAATCGTTACACACCCGTACTCTCAATTTTTATTGAAAATAAATCGGTTTTCTTCTCCTCTATTCTCTATTTTTTTATTCCCAAGATGTCCATAGAAACCTTCCAGGACAAAAACCCAATATAAAAAAATGCCCAAGCACCTGTACACTAATGCCATCTGTCACAGATCAGGCGCTATTCCATATCAAATAATGCTATTTAATTTCCCATGCAACTTTTAAGAATCAAGCACATAGTCTACTTATTACTGCAAGTAACTAAGATTTAATATTCTGTGCATATATCAGACCACAAGGAGTTCTGCCAAAAATGATATTATGTTTCCTTGGACTGTATTCTACACACATGGCTCTTAGATACACTCTCAAAAATATCAACAGGCAAATCCATCAGCAGGTGAGCATTCAAAAAGTAAATATCATAGGATGTTATCTGTCCTTTGAGGTGCAGATCTGAGCTTTTATTAGGTTTCTTTCATACGTAGAGCATGGGAGCAAAGAGCATTTCCATGCTTTTACTATTGAGCATGTATCCTTTCTGCACTTTTATTTTGTCATAAGAAAAAACGTCCATCTCCAGCCTTGGTCCCCTCCCTGAAATTCTCCTCTTGCCTGCCAAAAACCTACAAAGGCCCACAGAATCACAGTTCACAAATTTGACTCACCCTTAACCTTTGGAGAAGCAATTCCATACTACTTCTATACCCAGAAAATCACCACTTTACTCTTGTATTTTCTCCATTAAAAGGAGAACCATAAACAGTACCCTGGAAAAAAAAATAAACAAAACTGTAACAGAGCTCTGAAAATAAGGGCCTAGGGAAAAAAACCCCATGAAGTCTCTCAGTTCAAGTACAAAGACAACATCAAACTTCCCTATCATATTACATGCAAAATGTTAGGAGGGGAGAAAGGCAGCTGAGGAAGTTTTTAAAATTTGACCCTCAGTGCCTTCTTAGTGTAATCTGCAGCAAGTAGCAAAATCTGTAAAGAAGATTCAAGTGAAATACCAGACATAAAAAGGCATGGGTAATGTTGATATAAACAGATCTTGGAAACTGGCACTTAAATGTGCTTCAAACATTTCTGTTTGCAATTCTATTAACAGTATTCTATATACTAGACTTTTCTTCTTTTATGATGTTCTCTCAAGTGAGTGCGATGTTCTTAAAGGTTTTCTGTTTCTCATAAACTCTTCATGACTGACATGCTTATATTTGTCTATTACTTATTCTATGTGAACCAGAAACCCAACAAGAAGATTAAAGTACAGACACCCTTTGCAGTCATGACATAAACTGTGTATCTTTGTGGAGGACAATGGTATTAAAGACTTTCACTGCAAAGAGCTGCAGATGTTGAGCTCGTGAGGCTGAGCCTAAATATACAAAGAAGTGTTGCTTATACTTTCTAGAAAATTCTTTTAAGAATGTCTAAGGAGCTGGTTAAATAGATAAAAAAGTAATCAGTAACCTCAGTAGAGAGAAAATAGAGATGCATTCTTCTGGGAGCAGAATCTGCCCCTCTTATTTGACTGACCACTAACATGCTATGAACAGTGAGCATTCAATATGAATCCTTTGCTAACCATCTACAATATGATCTTTTTGGGGAAAAAAATCAAATAATTTCAAATAATGTAGGAAACAGAGTTGGTTTGCAACAAACTTATCCACAAAAAAAGAACTACAACTGCAAAAATCTGTCAGGTCGCATTGCCCTGTCATCCTTGTTCACATCAATGTTCATTTCTTCCACAGATTTTCTGCTCACGTTCATGGGATAACCTTCAAAGTGAACAGATGATAGAAATGGTCCTATTTTTTAGCAGAACAAAAGATTTAGTGGAGCAAAAGGAGCAAAATCATCTTTTGTTGTAGCAGTAATACTTGCTTCTGTCTTCGATTTTGAGCTCAAACAACTCTGCATCACAAACGGCCATAATGCAATTAATGCTATCATATTCATGCAAAATCAAAATGGGTAGCATAATGCAGCAGTTAAGATTAGAAGGGACTCCCAGAAGCTATGTAGTCCAAACAGCTGCTAAAAAAATCATACAGCATCCAAGTTAGGCCAGGTTAATGTTAGATCAGATTGAAATTGAAAATATATCACAATCATGATTGTCCTCTAATACTTTAAAGTTATATCAATTACTAAACAGTCATTAACAAATACCTTCTAAAGCACTCAAGACTTTACTTGAATGATTCTGAGTTTTTCAGCTAGCTTTTATCACTTTGTTAAGACCAATTAACTATTGTCCCTTCTCAAAGAGGAGAGGTTCTACTTAATATCAGTCCCCAACTGTCAACACTTAAAACCCCCCATATTTCGACTGCTGAATGTGTTCAAGAGGGCTCCAGTATGGACAAGGCCAAGCAGCTTAACAAAAGCATTGACTAGTACAAAACAAGACTTCAAAGATTAGTGTAATAAGGGCAAATGTCTAGGACTCTTAGCAGTGAACTTTCAGGCTCCACGTGTTTGAAAAATCCTAGAGACTTGCCAGAATTTCACGAGTAAAACAAAACTAAAATCTGGGAGTAGGATGAAAATATAAGCAAATTGAGATATTCCCTGTGCAAATGTAGCATCATAATAGTAATTGCAGCCTGATACTAGTGCTGATTGGAGTTGTATTTTGTGTATAGCTTATAAGAAAGATGGAACTCTAGAAATTAGGGAACTACAGTAAAACATCAGCTAATAAAGAAGTGGTGACAGCATAAATGACCCAGGACTGTTGGTGAAACATCTAACATGGAAAGCTTTCTAATACAACATTTTAAAGATGATAATACAGACACCACTTTATATTTGCAGCAATATTCTCAGTTTATATGTATTTTATTAACTGAGAATTGATACTTTGTGAATCACAAGAGAGATTATTCTGATTTCATCAATTGGAATCTTTGCCATAAAATCATAGCTGGAGACTGAATTGTGCTGTGCCAGATCACTCCCAATTAATTAATCAGTATATCCCTACAATTAACGATTCCAATTAACAGATTAGGTCACAAAGGGATTCCTGCCTTATCAGCCATTTATGCAATTGTTTGCTGCATATGGAGGAAGAGGGCTCTGCAGGTTTGCTGCACGTCCCCAGCACAGACGGACTGCAGGGGGTGACAGAGTTTGAGACTGAGTGCAACACAACCTTTTCCTCCCTGCAGTACCTCCGAGGTAGAGCGATAACTCCTGGGAGAACTACAGTGCAGCAGGTGGGCTTTCCTGAAGCAGCTGGAATACTCCTCCCTAGCTGGTCTCAGGCTGGGACAGCAACACCTTACTGATTGCTATTGCTTAATTGCAAAATGATGAAAAGCAGTCTGGGTGACCGGTGTTTGCAAGTGATAGCATTTAGCTCTTAGAAGAGGACTTAGGGTAGGATGACAAGCTTCTCTTTCACCTGAAGTTTCAAAGGTTGTTTCACTGGAATGAATGAGACAGCAAAGCTGAGTCATGCATCTTTAACTCTTTATTGTTCAGAGTAGAAAAAATGTTTGCATGTTTACAATGAGCAAAAAAACAAACAAACAAACACCCCCCTCCCCCCCCCAAAAAAAATCAAAAAACAAAAACCAAAACAAACCCCACAAACTAAAAGAGTTTACAGTGGTTAAAAATAAAATATCAGCATTTGTCACAAGTGTGGTTTAGTGATTTGCATCTGAGCAGGGATCAGAAACGCTCAGTAAGGATCTCATTGCCATTAGAGCTTTACCTCACTGCATTCCATGTGAGAAGGTTTAGATGCTATAATTCTTGGATTAAAGCAAAATGTGTAAGGACAGATCGCAACAGAGGAAGATAAATATGGAACAGTCTCTATCTGGAGTAAGTAGACAAATTTATGTCTGGAAAAAACTAAATTCTGTTTTTCATGGTCATATGTGTCTTCTATTTCAATTCTGTTTGTGGTTACATTGAAATAAAAATCTTTATAGGAAAATTTTCAAAAGGATTTTACAAAGAAAGGTATTGATTTTTGCATCCTGATCTTGTTTGGGATCTTTTCCTTCTGTTTGCAATGACTTTGCTAGATAGCTGCTGAAATTCAATTATGTATCTCTAACATTGAAATACTAAAATGAACTTCCAGAGGTAGCAGAGAATTAATGGGAAATGTGCTTAAGTGACAGTGTATTTAATAACAATTTTAAGGGTTAAACTTCCCTAGCTTTTTTGTGGACAGTCAGCAAGAAGTGTTTCTGTTCTCCTAAACTTCCACAGCGACTTGCTCCCTTCCTAGTGTAAGTGGACTCAGTGTATACAGCAACATCCAAAAGATTGATGTGGAGTTACAGGCTAAGAGTCACTCCACATACAGATCATTAGCATAAGAATCCACTGAGGGATATTAAATATAAATGGAAAGCTGTTACTCATAACTCAGGAACCTTCTCAGGAACACACAGATACAGGGTGAGAAAACTGTCCACTGAAATACCACAAGAGGCTTGCCATGCTCTTTTGGTGTTGACACAGGACATTGAAGTAGACGGACCTTTGATATAGAAATGGATAATCAAAACATTTTATTACCTCAAATGTAGTAAATTACATGGACAGTGGTGAGAAGTGTTTGACTAGTGAAATATTAAAATTCACAGGAGTACCTGGACCACAACTTAAGTCTGTAGTCCCTTGTTACCCACATAAATCCACAATAAAAACCAAAATGGAAAATCAGACCAAGATCCAATATTAAGTTTTGCCAGTATAAATAGAATAGAATTAAACAAAACTTTTATTGTTAAAGAGATAGAATAAGTGCTTCCATTCCTCATGCTCTAAATCAAGAAAGACAGTTGTTTTGCCTCTAAGGTTGTTTTTAAAGAATGATGTATTCCTTCCTTCCAATCTCTGCATGTATTTCTAAAAGGTGGCCACTCTGCAAAGAAATACAAGTTGTGAATGTACTGCACAGTAATCTTGTGTGCCAGGTGGACAGAAAGTCAATTAATAAAAATTCACCTTTAAGATTTGAGAAGCATTACTGTGTATGTATACATGTGTTTCAATAATGAAAGAGTTGTAAAGTGTGTTGAAGGACTTGATTTTTAAAACAAAATACAAATTCAAAACTTGTCATGAATTTGGAAAGGCAGCAGCATCTAATCAAATGTGTCTGATTAATTCTACAAAGGCATGACTTCTTTAATCTCTCTAAAGTTCAGTTCCTGGGAGAAAAGCTAAGCTTAATAAAAAAAGAAGGGCATTGTTGGCTGAAGGGTCTAAAACTCTGCATGGAAGAAGAAGGCAACAGTGGAAACATCTGTATGTAATGGTAAGTAATCTGTTCTTAGGTTCATATGATCTCAGTAACATGCTCTGACATCCTGTGGTGTAGGGGCAGATACCTAAATTTGCCAGAAGGCAGCAAGACTTTGGCAAATTTGGACTTTTTAGACTTTGCTGATTAGTAAAAACAGTGTTATTATTTAATGCAGGTAAAGTTCAAGATGCATCAGCTGCACCTTGCCATCTGGAGGAAAAGCAGTTCTGGTCTATCATTTCAGTTCAGAACAAAAAACACTGAAGCAATTATGACTTGCATAAACTTGGGTTCTCTGTGGACCACAGCCAATTACCAGTAATGTGATAGTCAGCAGCAAAAATGTACTTGTCAGAATATTTCTTTAATTACAGGTTGAGAAATCGATTAAATAACCCCTCCGTTTTGATTTAACAGCTAACCAGCTCCAAAATTTTTGTTTTTTCAAAGAAAGCCTTTTCTAAATCCCTCAGAAAAATTAATTAGAGGCTTCTTCTAGTAACGGAGATCTCTGCTGTCTGGGGGTAACTTGGGAGACACTCTGTTATCACAGTTAATGAAGAAAGGAATGTTTGCCTAGACCCTGAGTATGTTTTTATAGCAATTGTGTAAACCTGAGTGGCCCTTTCATGTGCAGGACCAAGATTTTACAATTTAGTTCCTTTCTCAGTCTGATTACCATCTCTAACCTAGAAAAGTGTTATACTTTGTTAAAAGACTTCATCCCAGATTCTGACAGAATGATCACCTAGGCATTTGATTAAAAAATTAAGGAGAGCAGGGTGCACATAATTTAGAGTTGATTATCCTCAGCCTAAGACAGCACTTATATCTGACCTTTGAATAGCATATATATTCCACCAGTCCTCCTTAATAAGCTGTACATTTTGTCATCACCTCCATATAGAGACCGTGGACATCACAAGAATGTTTAGCACACTATTATATCTTTTCTCACTCCATGAAAAGACAGGAGAAAAAAATCTGTATATCTGAAACTTGGTTTCTAAGTACACATCTCTACCCTTGAAAAATATATTCTACTTTGGCAAGTCTTTCTAAGTAAGTGAGAGATGCTAAGTAATAAAGGGTGTAGGAGAAAAATTAAATTAAAAGGAACTTAAGTATTTAATCTGACACACTTGGATGATTCCCCATGGAACATGTTATGTTTTTTGTCCCATGTGAAAGGAAAGCCAGAGTTAATTATAGAACATAGCACTAGGCAAGCAAATAAATCAAGCTTTGCACTGCTGAATTCTCACATCTGCAAATTAACAGCTATGGGTCTGTTAGTTATGATACCAAATGTAATAGTTGTTCATCTTAGGAGAAGAAGGTGAAATTTAAAAAGTGTCAATTTCAGAAAAATTCATAGCCATGGGACTACATCACCACACACAGAAGTGTGAGACCATTAGCTCAATAGGTAATACTGCAAAAGCCCACTCAGTATCTGTGCAAAACCAGCATATACAGCATGATACAGCAGCATAGCAGTGCTGCAAGTACAATTTCTGTTGCAGAGGCTGGTATATGCATAATATAATGGGCATTTGGTAACCTACAGACATAGGAATCTTACAAAAAATAATATATAACCATACACACAATTATGTAATGTATGTGTTGTGTGTGTAAGAGAAACAAAGACCGAGGGAAAAACGTACAAACAATCTTCCAAAGAGAAACTTCTCCAGAAGATAACACTAAAATTTCCATGCACAGAAGCTATGACAAAAGCCTATAGACCCAATGCACACCCAAGAACCTGTAGCATAGAAATGGTTCAGTCACTTCCCCATGCACAAGCCAGGCTGATTGAACATTCACACTGAAAGATTAGTTTCAACAATCACAGTGACCATTAGCTTGTATGGTTCATCCACTTGGAAAAATGGGTGTCACACCAAATTTTTTCTGTTGGCCAGCAGAAAGTATTTATATATTTATACAGAAAATATATGTAAGTATTTTCGGGCAGAAACGAGAAAAAAAAAAAACAGTGCAACAATAAAGAAACATCCCATCTGTGTGGAGAGTGTTTCTGAGGCTAAGTACTGTACTAAACAGTTGATATTTAAATGTTTATCACAGGATTCTGCTGCAATTTTCATTTTCCCCTTTTTAAAAGGCAGGTACTATTTACTTGCTGCTACTTCACTTGGGAGTTTGTAAGAATCACTCATTAATGGCAACACTTCATATAAGTGAAACCCTCTATAATGACACCAGCACTATTATTATGAGGGGAGAAAGGCAGCACCTGAAAATAAAATCGGGACCAGCTTTTCTTTCCCCACTTTGAAGATGGGGAACTCGCATCTAATTTTAACTCTACTTCGTTGTTTAGCTTAGTTTCTCTCTATTTGGCTATTATCTCTCCAGAGTAAGCAGGGTGGCATCATAACTTCGAGGAAGGATTCTCATTACAAGGCATTGCAGGATTACCCCAGATTTATTCAAATTAATGCACTTAGTTCAAAAGAACTAAATACAACCACCCCATTCTCCCACTTGCAATCATACTTGGGTGCTTTAGCCCATTGATTTACAGGTTTAAGTACAATTCCAGATTTTTTTTTTTCCTACATGTTTCATTTGACTGCAGCATAGAGAAGCGTTCTCTAGACAGCCAGCTTCTTCTTTAGCAGAGGTCAGCTGTAAATGCATATGCAGTATCAACAGGATTTGTACAACAGGCAGGGAAGTCTCCCAGCCCAGATTCCATCAGTGTTTTTATCCGTATTAGGTAAGATTAAATCCAGCTACGAGAGCATGCAGAGGAGGTGCTGAATTGTGCAAGTGCACCGTTTGACTCCTTCCTGGAGGCTCACTTAGCACCTTTCTGTGCTCACTTAACAACTCTGCTGTGCTAAATCCAGACCTGGCTAAATCCATTCATTACACAGCACTAAGGCACAGATAAAAGACAGGAGTTCAATAACAGAAGAGTGTTCTCACTGAGATAATGCAGCAGTAAAGAATTAGAAAAACCCTCAGCATTGCTCCTTCACAGATCATTACAGTCCTGCTGCTAATATAAGCGGTGCAGAATTAGGCCAACAGTGAACATCTCAAGTGAATATCACACTGTGTGAATATCCACTGAATATCTTGAGTGCATGGATTAGCATATATGAAAGCCACTGCCTGCTATGGCACTGAATCCAGTTTGCTTAAGCATGTATAATGGACTCTGTATTGCTGGAGAATTTTCCTTGACTGGATTGCATCAAAAAGATGAAAAAAATCCCAGGACTTCTAAAAGAGCGTTCTTCCAGCAGCAAATCACACAAATTATTACAAGAATATAGATTGGTTTTGGTATATTCCCACTGATTTCCAAAGATCCCTTTGTGATTTTAAGGAGAAAATGAGAAACAAAACTAAGTAGGTAATCCTAGAGAAAATCCCACTAGATCTACACTAGGTACTCCAATGCAGTAAAACATCAGCATCTGTCAGTATGAAGTGAACTGTGCTTCTTATTAGCAGTGAGTGGATGAGTTGCATGGTGTTTCCCTAGATGATCTGGATATACAGTTGACATATTTTATACAAATTATGAGGTAAATAGCCGTGTGTTTGAAAAAAACCTCAACCAAACAGAAAAAGGGAAAAGGAGGCAAAATCACCTCTAAGGAAAGCAGTGCACAATCCATTTATCAATTTGCTGTAATGTAAATGGGTCTCTCAAATCATTAGCAAAAAGAGTTTTTATGAAACATTTCAACTTTGAAACACTGCATAAAAAGATCAGCATGTGATCACTCTCTTATCTGCTTTCCATTATTCATCTACACATAAAAAAATGTTTTGATACAAGACAAAATGCAGTTCCCAGCTGTATTTTGTCATGAAATGGCTTTCATAGCTCACAGCTCTATTATCAGGAAAAGAGTCTCAGCAGCTGAGTAAATACATTTTGCTTTGTTGATGCTGACTGTTAATTTTGCATCTAAAGCTTGGCAATGTTATAGAACTATAAAGCTTCAGAAAATGCCATTGATGGGAAGTGCAGTAGCTGTGCCATGGATAATTCATAGGCAATAGATGAAAAGGATCATGCTGATTCCTCTCAGGAAGCATTCTTGATTTCAACATAGACAGTGACTAAGAAGACAGGTAGACCCTCGGGTGCTCAGGTAGATTTAACATGTGTGCACATATGTATGGGCTGCTTGTGAGGTTGCAAGTAATTTTTAAACACCTTGATTTAAATAGTAAGTTTTAACTTCAGGAAAGGTTGCCTGGAGAAGTTGTGAAAGCCCCACGCCCAGAAGTGTTCAAGACTGGGCTGGAGGGGCCTTTGGGTTGCCTAGGGGAAGACGTCCTTGCTCACAGACAGGGCATTGGAATGAGGTGATCTTTCAAGTCCTTTCCAATCCAAACCATTCCAGCATTCTGTGATTCAGTATCAGCCACTGTTCCTTTAAAGCTTCAAGCACTGGAACTAAGAAAGAAATTAAATAGGTGATGAAAGTTCGCATTACAAATGATCTTCCAGAATCAGTTTTAAAATGACATTTTCAAGTGAGTTATCTTTTTCTGCGGTGCTTCAGTGTGTTGTACCTAGAAATGTTTCCATTCACCTCAGACATTTAGAACATATCTCAATGCCATGAGGTATTGGTGACAAGGGATAGCAGCACTATGGCTTAGTTTAGTTCAGGAACAGAAACAGCACAGCTGTTAGCGTGATCTTACAGTCCTGAAGCTGAACAGCTCTCCTTCCCACTTCCCCAGACAGCATGGGTGGACCTCTGTAACTGAAAACGCAATTTCACATTATGTGTGCACAAAATGGATTTAGAGGAGGCACCATTCCTGAAGAGTACACAGTCAAAAATACTCTGACACAAAAGCTCAGTTATCACTTTTCACCCTCTGCACTGTCTTCTCTTCACCATGTCCAGCCCAGCTGCTTTCTGCACTAGGATGATGCCTCTTTCTCTCTGACTCCCTCCTGCACTACACAAGAGCCCCTCTTGAGAGAGTTTTGGCACTCAAGACACTCTCCCACCTTCACACGTTTCTGGCATGCCCATTAGCTTTTCCTCTGACAAAACAGGCTGGAGAGCCCTGGCACAGAGAACCAATCTTAGGGTAGCTTTAGATAATCCCCTAAACTGGTGACAAATCAATTTGAAAAGAAATAGGAAATGGAAAGAAAGATCACACAAAGCCCAGATTTGGGCTGATGACATTTGCTGTTAAACTGAAGCCAAGTCATCTCAGCAGCTGCAAAATTTCAAATCACAGTTGCAGGGGCTATAAACTAACTCACAAGACGGAAGGAAGGAAACATGGAGAACAAGAAAAGATGAACTGTTAAGCTTCCTTTGCAAATACAGGGTTTGATTTAATGTTCCAGATTACTAACTTGGATTATTTGTTTCCAAGGCTGGGATTAATCAACACTTTCCATTCGCAAATCTGAATGAAATGTTCTTTCCACAGCCCTTGCAGAGATGATATAAGGGTACATAGAAATGTTAATAATGGGAAAGTCAATATAATCTTTAATCCACAATAAAAATATCCTAATGTATCATGGTCTCCATAGGAACTGCACAAAATCTGGAGCTTGTATTTCGAAGGTTTCTCTGGTGTTACCAGTGTAGAGCTCAACCTGCAGCCCTGGCTCTGAGCAGTGGACATGTTTTATGGCATAGAAAGGGGAAAAGGGTATGTAAGTGTGCTCCCTTAACACCACTCTCTTTAAAGGAGCAGCTGAGTACAGTGCATCTGAAGCTAAGGAAACCAGGGCACCAATCTACGAGATAATAGTGACCTACCCACTTATGAGCTGAAGGAAAAATAGAAAATGCCCAAATAGATGCTACACTCATCTATGTATTTGTTCAGGTGTGGGTCTGATGTTATAGCTTTTTCTGCTATGTTATCTTAGAATCACACCTTGTCTCTAGTGTAAGCTGAGAAGAAATTGCTCTCCAACATCTCTTTTACTAAAAAAAAGAGAACCACAAATGCTTAAACCTTTTATCAAGCACTGAAATACCACAGATGTTCTTGAGATTCTTCTGCTTCTTCTGCATCACTGCCTGTAATGGGTACAAGTTATCATGTGATGTCTGAATTTTCTTCACTGGTTAGTAGTCTAAGTCAGTGCAAAACAGGCATGATAGAAATCCTCCACAGTTACACCACCACAGAATTTTTGCATGCCTTTGTGTCACCAGCACAGCTTCTGAGTCTTCTCTCTACATAAACCAAATGGGAATAATTCTGCCTCAGCAGTGTAGCAGGGAAAGCTGATAACTCCCTACAAGACTAGGAAGTGCTTGGCTATGGAAGGTTCTTATAGGTGTACTGATAGACAAATCAGTACATTCAAAAGATATAAAAAGATAATATCTTATATGGTCAGTTATAAATCTAAAAATATTAAGTGGTACATTCAATATGCTTCCAATGGGCCTTTGTTTTGCTGCACTGGAGTAAGGTAATCATTCATCTTTACTTGCTGAAGCTACTTGCACTGTAAAGCTCTATCTTCATTAGGACAATGCTAGAAAAATCAGACTAGGCAGCTTTATTCTCCTTTAAATCTTCCTGCCACAGTGCAACTAGAATAGCACCAAAAATTAAAAAGAGACAAGGGAGGAATATAGATGTAAAGAGCAGAAGACATTTTTATTGTCAATGAGAATTAGCCAGCCAATCTTTCCAACCACAAAGCAATTTAACTTGGCCTTTTACTGCATCCATTTTCTCTGATTATTTTTTATGATGTCAGACTTCTCGTCCCTTGGGGCTGGAAGTTTGCAGGACATTATTCAAGTCTCTAAACCGAAGTCCTGTGTCTGGCTCTCTCGTGATCCTTCAGGTGCCAGCCGCTTGGAGCCCTGACACTTCTCAAATGTGCAGGTGATAATCTGACAAGCGTGGTTCCTCTCTCTGTGAAATGTGCCATAGCATTAAAGTGAGTTACTACTCAGCACTTAACAGCTGTTAGCTTCTCCTGACAGCATTAATACAACATTAGACATAGAGATATTTCGAGAGTGAGAGATGTTTTTAAGCAATTGGAGGTCTGCGAGGTTTCTCTCAAAGGTGTTTATTTAACCGGAGCTCACAGCTGCAAGACTTTAAAAGAATGTATCCATATACAAGCAACAGCAGTAGCTTGAGTCATTTGCACACAAAATTACTCCACTTGACATGAAAAAGTTTGCATTTTCTGACTCCTCTTACAGGAAGTCTAATCTGCTGCCACCAACACAAACAAGCTTTGTCTGTTTGAAAAGTTCATTGCATTGTTACTATGACCAGGCACAACACCGAGACAGCTGTCTCATTCCTCTGTGTTCCAACGCTTTTCCTTAAAATCACATCATGTACTATTTACAAAAAAAAAAAAAAAAAACACCTTAAAAAAATA
>VWZU01016443.1:226430-290686 GCA_013397095.1 Sterrhoptilus dennistouni | reverse complement strand
TTTTTTTTTCTTTTGGGATATCTACCTCCATCTGCTACTTCTAGGTCTAATGCTCAGGAATAAATTAACCAGTCAAGAACACAGGGATTCATAAACTACCATGTAAGTGATGTAGTTTTAAGTTTATTCATCCTAGTTTCTTCTTTCTTTTGCTCCAGTTTTGCAGTCTGCTCCTTCACTATCTATGTTTTTGTATATATTAATTTTATCAAATTCAACTTTCCCGGTGGAATGCCTGAGAACAACAACCTACTAAGTCAGAGCTGCATACCTTCTTACCCTGAGAGTATCTTCTCTAACTACTTACAAATCAGAGCAAGACGTAAAAGTGAGAGGTTTAATTTGATGGCAATGGGAATTTCCATCTCAAAGTTGATTATATTTCTGTTTTATTTCAAGACAAGCATAAGAAGAACAGTACATTTTGGCAGGACAGGTATAACCCTGCAAAACACATACATTGTAATAGACTATTTCATATGAACTGGGAGGAAAATGTGAGAACAATGATTTCTCATCTTCATGTTTAAGAATATCTGTGATGGTGATCCCTAGATAGAAGAGCTCTTTGTTGTTTAGGATTGAAGCTACTTGTTACTCTGCTAAACAAATACATGTGCAATGTCCAAGAGCCAGATGCACTTGTAGCTGATGTCTAACTCACACTGATTTCAAGAAAAGGAAGAGTTATTTATGAGCCAACCCCCTGGCAACCAATACAAAAATCACTTTTTACAGGAATATACACCGACACAGAGATTTTGTCATTGCATTAAATTTCCTTTCAAGTGTAACTTTTGACTTTGGGAAGGAATACCAAAGCAAGCACAACATTTCCCTCCAGTAAGAGGTTTTATATATTTTGACTTGAAGTTACTTATTATATATGATTTTAGAATTTGTAATCTATATGTCATGTGTTCAGAAGGAATCCCAAAACCTGTCTTACAAACTCTACACACATTGATAAACCACTTATGGAAGTTGTTTATATGCATATAAGCTAGCCATCCAAAAATCTCATCATACTTGACTGCTTTCTGAATATAACATCATTCCTGCAGCTGGTAATCACACTGCATCGTGATGCTTGTTTTAAAAAGTGCTTTTTTTAAGGTTCTGGGCATAGAGGAGACTCACACACATCAGCAGAATAAAATGTTAACTCTATTTTACCCAAACAAATAAAACAGCTGGCATCATTTAGAGCCTTATTTTCAATGCTCCATGTCTACTCAAGAGAGAAAGACCAACTTCACCTTCAAACATACATTTCCTTGTACAATTTACACTTGTGACAAATTAGTCAGTTACTAATTAAAAAGCAGATATTAATGCTCATTTTCATACCATAAAGTTTTCTGGGTTTTGTTCTCAGTAAACCTCCATGTTTGGGGTTTTGATTTTTGGGTTTTTTTTTTTTTTTTTTTTTTTTTTTTTTTTTTTTTTTTTTGGGTGGGGGTTTTTTGTGGGTTGTTTTTTTATGGGTTTTTGTTGGTTTTTTTTTGTGTGGTTTTTTTTTTTTTTTAAATAAGTCTCTAGATTCATATTTAGGCTCAGTCCCATGCACCTCAGTGGGTCTTGATGGGAGTTTTGCCTCAGGTAAGACAAGAAGATGCAGACCTGATGTTCATGTGTTTTGACAAAAAACATCTTCACACATTTTGAGTTCTTCAGAGCTGACAGTATTGATTTTTTTTTTCCTGCATCCAACCAACTCAGTGCATTGAATATTTAATAACACAGGTGATACGAGGACCCGTTGTCTGACTCATGCATGTAAATAACACAACAATTTAAACCAAATCTTCCTACTCTACAGTGTATGCAATGCTAAATGACCCTCAAAAAAACCCCATAAACATTGTCAGTAATATAAAATAAACTAGGATAAACTGGACACTTGGGGAAACAAGAAACAACTGTTTAATTCCAGAATATTTTGCTGCCACCTTTTGGAATTTAATAAAATGTGCATCTCAGTGGTTTGTAACAAGGATATACAATTTAGCCCTCAACAGCAATCACTAACATTATTAGGGAAAGAATATATGCATTTCTTCTTTCTTCCATTTTAAAGTCTCAACAAGTATGCCAAGTTTCACCTTTCACCTTCACAGAGAGATGGAACAGCACAGGTTCAAATTTAAGGCTTTCACAGGTGAAGAAAACATAGGAAAAATTTTGTGCATTAAGCATAACTCTCAATAAATGCCATGATTAATCAGCAGATCAAGCATTATTTGGCTATAAATAAACACAGGTAAACAAAGTATGGAGCTGCTTACAGATGATACTTAAATATCAATTAATCACTGGCAAATAATTGTTAGTTTAAATCCAAGTTTACTTGTTAGAACTCAAGGCCTCTTTCCCCCCAGGTGTGTTGTGGCCTTTGCATAACTGCACTACTTTTAAAATATAACACTACATAAATAAACAAGAGGAAAACAAGTCCTAAGGCTCTGGGCTCTGTCCTACATATTTTTTCCCTGTCTCTGTCAGAGAGATTTTCTTCTGCACAACTTACAAAAAATGCAATGCATTTTGGGGAAGATTAACATATACAAATAAAACACCAGCTTAGAGAACATGTCAGTAAGTTCTTTGTTATCACTGAGACAACTGGAGCAGTAGTCTTATTTTAGAAAGGTGAGATCAGAAGCATTTAAACTGGAGGAAGAACAGAAATGTCTGTTACCTGTACATGGTCCTGAAGTGGACAGCTTTCCTTGGATGCACAAGTTTGGGATTCAGGTGCCTTCATGGTGGCCCATACAGGGGACAGATGACCTCTAGGACACCATCTCTTGCAGGAATGTCTGCTGCTAGGTCACTGGGGCTGCTGGTGGGAGGTGGATCACACAACCACTCTTTGGGGAAATGGAAATTGGAGTATTAGGAAGTGCAAGCACCAAGCCATTTACTTCTCTGCCACTATAATTTCTCCATAGTGCTTAAGATCTGATTTAAACTAACACACAGGCGCTACGAGATCTGTACTCCAGAAGCACTAAACTGAATCGGTTTCTTAGGGAAAGCGCACACAGCCAGAGTAGGAAGGATTTGGACAATTACCTGACTCGAGTGGGGTTTGTGTCACCAACGTGTGTCAGCCAAGGTACGAGTATCAGGGGTGTGTGGGTGTGCTCCTTGTGGGGACAGGCTTATTTGCAGTATAGGGACATGGGCAATAAATCCTGGCAGGGCATGGGCATCGATAATAAATCCTGGCAGGGCAGGGGCACCGATAATAAATCCCGCCAGCGCGGCCTTGGCCCGGCTGAGGGAGTGGCGATTCCCGGCTGATGAAGGCGCTCGCCGGCTGGGCCGTTGCCGGGCGACGGGCGGGGCGGGCCCGGGGCTCTTTGCCGGGGTTCTCCACCGGGGATTTTCCCCGAGGCTCTCCGCCGGGGATTTTTCCCGGGGCTCTCCGCCAGGGCTGTCGGAGGGCTTGGCGGCGGCAGCGAGAGATCCCCGGCATGTCGGGGGCAGGCAGGGCGGGCTGCGGGCGGCAGGTGAGCGGNGGGGCGGGGCAGGCCGGGTGAAGCCGCCGCTGGGGAACGAGGCCTGAGAGCCGGTTTCTGCCATTGAAAACACGTTAATTCGCTGTCACGGGCAGCATACCCACAAAAAAATCCGCGTGGCTTTGGCAATGAAGGCGGGGTGTGCTCGGTGAGGACAAGGCACGGGCCGGGAGCAGCCCCGCTGGCCCTGCCCCACAGCCGGGCACAGGGAGCAGCCCAGGCCCTGAGGAGCCGCTGCTCCTGCCGTTTGTGGGTCTGCAATCTGGAGATACTGATTTATTAAAAAAACTATGGATATTGGTCTAATATCAATATCCAACTATGACGGACAAAGACTCTCTAACAGTTTAAAGTCAGAAAGTGTATGTTTATTACACGCCGGGCAGCGTGCGGGATCGCTCCCAAATACACACACAATTTACAGATGGTCACAGGGGCTTTTATGTACAGGAGTATTGAATACACAAACTACAAATGCATATTCATAACTCTGGGACATCCCATTCCCCGCTGTGTGTGGTAATTAGCCCAAAAAGCCATTAAGCATGCGTAGTTTGTTCTTTGAAATGGGTCGGTGGCCTGTTTATGGGATGGGGTCCCAAAATGATGAAGTAAGATGGGTCTTCCTCCCTTTGACTTTCTAACCTTTGACAACTGAATCCCGTTTTCCAGGACTGTTTGATTTATGATTGTATTGTATTCATGGGGTCTATTGATTATTCAGGATGCAAAAGCCTAGTTTGACAGCTTCCCTGATTTATCAGTTCCTTCAATGATTTATCAATTCCTTCAGTCTGGCTTCTGTTATCAAAAGGGAAATTTTAGTTCCCTTACCTCAGCGATATTTATTTTAACTAAAGTCTTTAATTCTTCTAAATCAGTGCTTCAATACTGGTGCATTTCTTTACAAGCTATAATTAGAGGCCAGTACCCTTCAGAATCCTGTAAGTGTGTTGTGTCCGTGATGTTCTGCAGCAGAGAATCCAAAATATGTGAAGTTCTTCCATTGGTTTGGAGCTGTCCCCTGCTTCAGGCTTCTGTCCTGGAAAAGTGGTTTGCAAAATACATTTCTTATGAAGAAGTAATATAAATAAATACATGGATATTTGGGGGCTTTTTTCATGCAGGTATGTTACGGGAATAGAGATAGAATGGAAGCACTATGATTAACAGTAATTGTCAATTAAATGGGCTTATCTCTGTCGGTCAGTTTCACTTCTGTATGTGTGGGAGGGGAGAATTAGTGCTGAACTTGAATAATTGAATCCTCCCTTTTATGTAAAAGTTATTTTTGAAGCCATTTCAGGATGAGCTGCAGAAAGCAATCTCTGATTATGCAACAAGCAAGGAAAGAGATCAATATTCAGATGACTTTGAAAGTGATGAAGATGGCATGTTAAATGGTAAAACAAAATTAAATATTTTTCCTTGTGTTCTTCCTTTCTTAACTCATTACTAGAGCCTAGACAACCTTTATGTGTCAATATGATTTAGTGTCCCAAGATGTCATATTTTAACAACTTTTAAAGCACTGACTCCTCCTCTGGCGAGTTAGCAGAATTCCCAGTGAAATCAGCAGAGGTTGCCAACCTGCTAGAAAACACACAGAGTGTACTGGTTTCTACATGTGGTGCCCAGTTCTCCTCTTTAGCCATCTTGTTTACTTGACCCCTGGATGAGACATGAGATAGTACTGTAAATGAAAGTGGACACGGGCAAAGAGAAAGGCAATGTCTTTTTCTTACTGGTTTCCCAGTCTGGACAATCAGTAAATAAATGCTGCAGAGCTCACTTGCCTGGCAGTGTACCTAAACCAAGAATAGGTTTGATCTGGCTGTTTTTCTTGGAACAGGATGCATTTGATTTTTGCTAGTGTTTATAATTGGCCAAATGACAAGATTGGCCAAATGACTCTTCTTCCTGCTGGCAAAGCACTATATTTTAAGAAAAGTAAGAATGTTAAATATAATCTTGTATTTTTAAAAGAACTTCCTCTGCCTGTTTTTCATTCACATCTGAAACATCTTTTAATGGGATGCTTTGATTTCCCTTTGCTGACAAAATTTAGGAAAAGAAGCTCTCCAGCAGTAAATGTGTTATTCTACTATCATGACATTCTTTTGTCAACTTCCTCAAGCATCTGAACTCTGAAATTAGGTCAATTAGCAGTACCAGGCTAGAGGAAGATAAATATTTTTGTTAAACATGTGAACCTCAGCATTGTAGAAGATACTTCCTTTGAGTATCTTCTAGTAGACATTAAGTGGGGCAGAAGTGAAGGGAGGATGAGTTCTGATACAAAACATGCCCAGCTTTGTCATTGATGACTTGTTTCCACTTCCTGTGGCATTGAGACTTTTTATTTAGAAGGGCTTTAAATTGCATGGAGAATTGAATTAATGAGTGAATATTGTTTTTTTTTTTGATTGGGTCCATGAAAAGAGATGACAGGAAAGGAAGTAGAATAAGGGTGTAGTTTGGTGGCTTTGCAGAGATCAGAGGCACAGAAAGAGAAATGCTCAGAAACTAAAGTCAGGAGGGTGTTACATGAAAAATAGTCTTAGTTATAGAAGACACAGGTTCTGTGTTGCATTTTTTTTTCCACATTTGTATCAAATGCAAGTTGGTAATGAGCCCTTTGCAGGTATTGGGAAAGAGCTTGCTGAAAGTGACTCAGGTTCTACAAGCAGTGAGAGATCTGTTGCTGGGAGTCCTCTCTTGAATGGCGATGCTTCACGAAAAGCAGAAGATTTGGAAAATGAAGCTGCTGATGACTTGAATTCATCCTTTCATGTAAAGAAGCTTCAGCAAATAACAGTTTTAGAAGGTGAAAACATACAGAATGACAGAAAAGATGGCAAAGAAGGATGTGTGGAAGGTCAAAATGAGGATAATGATGGAAAAAATAATGAAGAAGTACAGTGTGACAATAGTGAAAATGATGACTTGCCTATTAATGAACTACATAAAAAAAGACATCAAGAGCAAAACCAACAAAAAGCAAAGCCTCGGATGCACAGAAAAGGAAATGCTTCAACATCAGGTGAAAAGAAAGTATTTTAATGTTGTTGCTGCTTTGCATTGTTACGGTATTTTAGTGTTTCAGTTTGGGTTATTTTTTGTGTTAGCGATTATCTGCTTTGGCTTGCAGACAAAGCTTCTAAAATACACAACCTCTGTATGCCAGGGGGTAAACTGAACCAGCGTGGGCCAAGAGCAGGAGGTTCCTGTTGCCCTTTCAGAAGATGGAAAAACAGCTGTTTAGGTGCCTGAAGTCCAGCTCTCCATCAGTGCATGTGCATGGAAGGTGTGAGGGGGCTGACAAGATGCCTCCTCTCAGTGTGTAAATTGAAATTCTGTGGATTTCAATCCACAGAAAGCTGGATTGACATAGTGTTCAGAGCATACATGTACCCTTTAATGGAAAGGTAATGAAATTCCTTTTCTATGACCGGGTGAAGCTGTAATGTAAAAGAATGTTGGAAAACGAGCCGTACCCAAAACATTTATGAATTGTAGATGTCTCATTATTTCAAAGTCAAAACTTCAAATTATCTTTTACTTTGAAGATACTGACACACTTTGGATGTATAGTCAAACACATAAACCCCCCAAACCTCAATGTTTCATTACAGGAATAGCTAATTTATTTTTAATATACGAAGCAGAATTTGGAATTCTGCTAATTGACTATATATGCCAAAAGACTTCATACTTTTTATCTAATTCCTAATATGAGAGGAATTTGTCCTGTTTGATGTTGAGATAAGTTTTTAACTGGTCATTACCTGTGGTGGAAGATTACAACTCTGCAATTGGTAGAGCATGATTAAAGGTATCAGTTTGGTTTTTCCTTTCCACATGATGGCACCAAGATGTTAGGTATTTCAATGTGCAGTCACCTCTCCTGCCTGGCTGGCGTGCCTGTGTAGTTTTAGACTGGCAGAAAAGTAGTTCAACTACTTCTTTTCTTCATGTCAATCAAAGTAGTGCAGTGACACACTGCAATATTGGTTAAAATTCACTTAATTCAGAATTCTTGTCATCTTGAACTTACCTTCATCACTGTAAATTTAGGGTAAATTTCTTAGAATACGGGCACTGATGTCCTCTTCTTCAGGTAATTTGGAGTTAATTTGTCATCCAAAAATTCTGTTTTTCTGAAGAATTCTGTTGGAAATTCGTGGAAGACTTCTAATTTGGCTTAACTGGGGCACTTTTGGTTTGTGTCTGCATTGTTTTACAAATTTAGATTGCTGCATTACAAGCAGTTAAAATCTGATTAAAATGGTTTTTTTGAGTCTTACTAATAATGTGTTCTGTAAATTTCACCACTTAGGCATACACTCAGATTGAGGTGATGTTTTCTTTAAATCCCCACTGCAGAATTTTTCAGTTATTCACTCTCGAGTCCCACAGCCCCGAAGAACTCCACACAATGAAAGCAGTATTTGTTATCCATTGTTAACTGGCGCACTTCGTTAGAAGTTTACTTAGATGTCATAAGGGCTCTTGGTGTGACTGCAGTAACTCTTGCTTTTGGTTTCTGCACTAGAGCCAGATAAGGGAGCTGGAAAATTTTGCCTTTGTCTTGCTCTCACATTCTCTAATATTAGTTCAAGATTCAGTTGCTACTGTGGTGAAAACACAAGTGAATGCTATTCTTATAAGTATATAGTTCTTAGAAAGAAGCATACAGAAAATACATTGTACTATATAAAATTTAGTAGCAACTTTCACAGACAGATGTTTTTCTGGAAATACATTTTGTGCAGAAAAAATAATACTTAAAAACAATGGAGTTCTTATTAATGTGTCCTCTCAATCTTTTTTCTTCCTTTAGATCGAGATCAGAAGACTGTCAGCACCAGTGACTTCAAACTGGAGGACAATGATAGGAAATCCCCTTCTGTTGACAGCTCAGATGGAATGATGAAAATAACAGAAGGGCAAATAATAGCTGATACAATGCCAGAGGTGTCAATGAATGATCAATCTGAGCATGGGAAGGCAAAGAGCACATCCAAGAACTCTGTCAAGGTATTGCTCATACACACTTTACCATTGTTTGGAGCAATGTCCTAGAAGCACAATGGAGAGTTTTGTAAAGTTGCTGTTGGTATCTTGAGTGTATAGAACATTATCTGGAAAGCTGAAAATTTATATCTGATTTCTAGACCCAAGGCTCTTATAAATTCTATATAGCTTTATGATAGATGTAAGGAATACCTTTTCCACAAATTACTTAAGTCTGATAAAGGTACTGAAATGTGGTTTTCAGCCTTAAGAAGATAGGTACCCTTCTCAAAGTGAAAATGTCAGATGTCTGTTGTGAGGATAGCTGAATAGCAGTGAGCAGTGTGTGTTGGCAGAGGATGGAATCCATGTGTGACCTGAATAATGGATAAGATGCAAAGCACTCTATGCTTTATCCTAAAAATAAATATGCAGATACACATAATTATTAAAGCTAAGTATTCAAAAGACTTAAAAGAGCATTTATAGAATAAACTAGCTGTGTTCTTTTTTACTTTTATAATTTCTGAACTATTGACTGTATTTTTACATAATACAAGTGAGCATTCCTAGCTGCCATTCCAAAATTATATAGTCATTCTGAAAGTTTGGTTCGTTGGCTGGTTGGTTAGTTTGGGGGCTTTTGTTTTGGTTTTTTGTTTTTTTCTTTCCTTACTTTCTTACCCTGTACTATGCCCTCTCTTCATTAGGGTGTTTTTCTTGCCTGTTTTTATAACATCATGAAACCATGGAATATCTTGACTTGGAAGGGTCTCATAAAGACTGAGTCCAATTCTCAGTGTCCTTGTTAGCTTGTAAAAACCTGCTTCATCCTGAGCTGTTGCTTAAGAGACCTATAACTTTACTTTTCCTCTGTGTTTCTTAGAAACTAAGTGAAACAAAGGAGAGAGTTCTACAAAATCCAAAGGCTTCTTTACCTGACAGGTAAGAGAAGAATGCCAAGTATTGTTCTGAACCATTTAAGATGCCTCTAAGCACCCCAATAATGCTGCTCCCCTCTCATTTTCTGTTAGCATTGTTTTTGCTGCTTGCAACCTCTGACCATCTGTGGGAAACAGTTTAGTGCATGTGGCATGTTGTTATGACCCTTGCTCAGGTTTATGTCAGGTCTCCCAAATCTTTTGCCAGTGTCTCTGATGAGTGTGTTACTGGAGTCTTTACAAGCTCCAATAAAAGCTGTTTTTAAGATGAAAGTGTAAGTAATTTGTAAACTTAAAAGAGGTAAGTTCTTTCTCCTTTCTCAAGTCCCCAGTCAAGTGCATATAAAAAAAGAATCACAGTAACTTTTGGTATGCATGGAAGTAAGAGGAGCAGTATTGGTATGAGCTACAATAAATGGAAAGGTCATTAATGTGTTTGTGTCCTGGTATTTTCCTAGGTCTGCAATGTCTGTGCATTTAAAGAGAAAGGGGAAAGCTGTTCCATTCACTTCATCTGTTTCATCTCAGTATCTGGGATCATTAAATGCATTGGAAGATAAAAGCATGCAGCAGAAAAGTCCAGAATTCAACAAAGTAGATAATTTAAGGGCAGCTGTTTTTCAGGTAGATTTTAAAAATGAACAAACCAACAAACAAAATTGTGCATGTGTGCAGAGGTCCTGATACAGGGGTCAACACCTCATATTTTCTTGAAATCGATATTTTTTACTGTATTCCCTTCATTGGCTTACAGGTACAGTAATCCTTTTATTCTGTTGCCTTTTCCTCATATGAACAAAAAGCTCAATGAAAGGGACATAATGTTTTTATGTGATTCATAATTTATTGTGTCAGACTATTTTCAGGCACTTATTTTCCGTTACCTCTACTTCATCTTTAACATAAATGTGAGTGCACCTACAGTTTTTGCGTTTTTTTCCTGATATATTTTATTCAGATGGCATTCAGGAAAAGTGATAGCAAATTCTGTACTCTTTCCAGAAGAATGATTATGTAAATTCCTTGTCGAATTTCACAACAATTATTTTCTAGATTTCAACAGATTTTTGCTAATCTGTTGAAGAACAACTCTCATTAACAGGCACTGTTCATATTGGTATGTGTTTTTAATACTCTTTATGGTCATAAACCAAATTTTAGACCCTCAAGTCCATATTTATATTTGAAGGTAGAATAGTCTCCATTTATATCTTCGAGCTGCATACTAAATATACAGTTAATTCTTGAAAATTTAAGCCTGATTCTACAGATGGCTCATAACTTTTTATGGCTGCCTGAAGTCTCACTTTTCCCAGTAGGATTTTATCCTCTTTAATTGTAGGTATTTGCAAGAGAGACAACAGATGTAAATAATATTCTTATATACCAAGCGATAAGAATCGTTATTCCATTCTTCTATTTAATTTTGATTAATGCTTACATATTTGTTGGTGTTTCTGGGCAGATGCTTATTAAAAGTTCTTTAAGCTTTTTTAGATTTCATAGCTGTGATTTTAGAACCTTAGATTTTTTTGATCACAGTGTTCATATTTTAAAAACAAGTTCGTTTTCCACGAACTAGCACATGGAAGAACTAAGAATAATTTTCATGGTTATTATACAGGTTCTGCTCTTTACTGATATGTTAAAAGGGCTTTAAAAATATTTTAATGATTCTTACAGACCTGGTTGGAAAAGAAAAAGCGCCTTATACAGGAATTAAAGAGAAATGAAAAGAAGAAAGCTGAAATTCTAAGGAACAATACTGAAAAGGTTTGTTTACGCTGTTGTTTAAAAAGAAGTTGACAAACTATGATTCTTTGAAATGTGCTTCCTGCCTAAGTGCATCCCTCTGCTGTTGTAAGGTATCTGGTTTTCTCCAAATAGCACAAGGTGATGTGAGACAATAAATGGCATGTCCTGCTTATAAGGTTTGTGTAAACAGTGTCTATCCAATGCTTCCCTGCACATATACGTAAGGGGTGTTGGAAATTTGCTTCCTAGATTGTCAGGTTAGCTTACAAGGACCTTGGGATGCTGAGTTGTTAAGGTGCTAAGTTTTGTTTTGTGCATTAGAACATGAGGCGTTCACTCCCTGCCTCAAGAGATGCTTACCTACAGAGGACTCTATCTTGAATAGTGTAATGCACGTTCTTGGATTTGGCTTTTAAGCATTTAACATGTTTCATTTCTAAGTACTTCACGTGTATTTCATATCATTCTACACATACTTGGCAGGAGTAGTTTGTCTCATTCAATTAAATTAAAAATGGGGATTGAAAAAAACCTCTATATATGCTTAAAATTTAATTGTAATACTTGCAATGTTGTCAGCAAATCAATTTGTTTCTTTATTGCTCCATTTAGCAGTAAGTTTAAAACATACTATTTCACTTAGAATTTCATGCTGAAATTGATTTAAATGTAGACTTTTATTTCTAATCTAGAAAGAAGCACTTAAAAGAGAAGAAGCAATTGCTTGTTATGAAGCCTGGAAAAAAAAGAAAGAGAAGGAAGCAAAGAAGTTAAGAGAAAAAAAAAAGCTTGAGGAACTTGAGAAAAAGAAACCAGCAGAACAGAATAAGGAAAAAACAGAAGCAGCACAAGCGGTGATGTGAAATATGTACATAAATGTGTATTTTAATGTGGTTCAGGAGATGGTAAAAAATAATTTTGATTAATCTACAAAGAGATGGAAATTAACTAGAATCTTAAATCTAGACCTGCTTAGTTTTTGTAGGAAGCTTGTTTTAAGTTTTGTTCTGTCAGAAATATATAATATATGCCTTTGCAGACAAACAGGCTCTATATATGCAGTCTATTAACTGAGCATAAAATAAACGTCCTACAAATACATTAGCAATTAGCTATTACCTACTGGAAAAATGAGATTCTTTTTATGTATAGTGATCCCCACTTCTGAGCAATTCTGCAAGCAAATATTCTAAAATTATAATTGTAGAATTTACAAAAGATAATAATGCAGAATAGACTAGTGGAGTATTGACAGAAAGGTGAGAGGTAAGATTTCTCATAGATCTGTGGTTGTTTTTAGGCATTCAAAAAATGGAAAGAAAGAAAAGTGGAATATTTAAGAGAGCAAAGCAGGAAGGAAAAACAGTCTGAAAGAATGAGGAAGACAATGGAAGAGGACCTAGTTGCCGAGAAGAGGAGAGTCAGTGTATCAGCAGTTGAAAAATGGTACTTCTCCACTGTGTTTGCTGTATCATAGCTTCCAAAATCCTTGCCTTTAAATGGAATAGGTCTTCTGTAAATGCTTGATGTGCTTGTAATTGGAAGACAATGGAATGCTTAGGATCAGACTCTTCACTTTCAATGGAGACAAAGTCTAACAGTGAAAACAAGCTGTGCAGCTCCCTTCAGTTTATTAATTTAGTTGCTTTCCTCCCCAAGAGGATATTAACTAAGCCCAGGCAGAGATACAGCAAATGAGAAGATTCATTGAGTAGTATTGTGTCTTACATGGTTATTTTCATGCTTCATTACTAAGCCATAGGAAGGAAGGTAAATCTTTAAAGTTTTGAGGAATACAATGTAGGAATGCAGATGTAGGAAGAAGGAAATGAGATGTATCTGCTGGAGATATTTTATATTAGTTTTACATGCCAAGAGTTTTCACAGACAATGCATAACTTACAGTTACTTACAGAAGTTCTGAATAGTTTCTTTTATGATACTAAATAAGGGAGAACAAAGTACAGAAAAGGTGATGCCATAATAGATAGAGCAGAAGATTCACTTATACCTTGGTGACATATAAAAATGGACATGGAAGATTTTAAATACATATTCACAATCTTTTATTAAAAGCATAAAATGCATATTTTGACTAATTTACTTAATTGGCCACAGATGCAGCTTTTAGTCTTCAAGGTACATGGTGACCTCTTGCTCTTCCTTCTGACTACGCAGGAATGAAAAGAAGGAAGAATATATGAAAAAGAAGAAAGTAGAAAAAATCCTAGAGAAAAGAAAGCGAGAAATGCAACAGGCAAAGAAGGAAGAAAAAAGTGAAAAGGCTATGGAGGAATATGAAAGATGGCTGGTATGTCTGGTTGGGTTTGGGGGTTTTTTTGCCTTTTGTCAAAAGCAAAACGTTTGATGTAGTGGTGACTGTGAGCACTTGAGTATTGTAATACTTGTGAGGTGTTGTGCTGTTATGAGAGAGGCCAGACGGTGGCAACATTACATTGCTTGTCTCCCAGAATTTGTGAGCAAAATGTTGCTTAAGTGTGGTGCACTTGATATCTGGCATACGTGGAAAATATATTCTCCCTATCTACATGTCATAGAGTTTTCAATTTCCATTAGTCTTCATTTTTTATCATTCCATATCAGGAGCAGCCATCTCTGAAGGGCCAATTAGGCAGAGCACAAAACCTGCAAAGCTAAACAGCATGACCAGCTGCAACAGTCAGTGCATGTACGTTCAAGGAAGCATTGAAAATGGAGACTTGGGTACCTCACAAGTGATAAAAGAACTTGTAATGAGGTTCAGGATGGTTTCCATTTGCAAGAATGTGTGGAACTCTGATGCTCCCAATTATATTTTTCTCACAGCAGTGTCCCAGTTACAAAGCAGTAAATTAATGCAGTACTCTAGTCCCAACAATAAGGCGGGTTTATTTTCCTTGCTGCAGAAGGACAAACTAGAAGAGGGATAACTCATGTCCTTAGCATGTTGTTTTCTTAAAGATATGTGACTTGCCAGTTAAAGAAAAGCTTGTTTTAATTCCCTGTCCTGTGACATAGTCTTTCTTCATACTGACTGTCAAGGTTTTTTGGTTAGAAAGGGTTTCTTTTGTCTCTCTTCCATGTGATTTCTGCCATGTCTTGTACATAAGGTCTCTGCTGCCATTTTTAAGAATGGGGTCTTGCAACCCAGCTGGATTAAGGTCCTTACAGGAATTCCTCTTTACTGTCAATAGCTTAATTTTTTAAATTTTTTTTCAGGAGGGAGAGGCAGATAGATGAGAACTGAGTCAGGCAGCTGTACAGGTGTGGAACAGGTTCAGAGAGGACAATCATCCTTTACTTGGCTAAATCAGAAATACACAGTTGCACAAAACAGCAAGAGCCTGCATGTTTTATCTTCTCTCTGTTTCCAAACTTTTTTAGTCTTGCATTTAGATCTTTTAAGATGTTTGACCTGGTCCTCTATTGAAATACTTCTCATTTCTGTAATCACTGATAAGAATTTTTTTTTCTGATTCCCATTTTTAAGAGATTTTCAGCTCAGTTTAGCAAATGATTAATGACTGATCTTGAGTTATTTCTTGCTTGGTCAATATTCCTAATTGCCGTGGTAGGGAGTACTATGCTTTGAGCAGTAACTAAGGCACTGCCCTGGTATGCTCTGCTTACTGACACTATCCTAATCAGCTTAGTTATATCAAAGCAAGAATATTACTTCTCATTGAACATTTGGCTTCCTTGTTGTCCTGGACTCCATATGAAGGTAAATTAATTAGCCCTTTTTTGTGAGTGAAGGATGCTGCCTAGCATACATACAGACTCCCCCATAAAAACTGTGTGTAAATTCCTCAGGTCATCACTTCAGTGGGATTATTAATAAAAATTGTAGTAGTTGGAGGAATGACCAGATCCAACTGGATATACATGTGTCTGCATGAGAAATAAGCAAGTGTAAGATGGGGTAAGTACTGAGCTAGTTGGTAGGGGTACCTCTAAAATGATCCCATTTTCAATGTCTATATGCAAGTGTTGACTGATGTGTCTCATGCCCAGTCTTCACATTTTTACTTTCAGAATTTGGGCTTTTTGCAACTTACACACATTTATTTGAGAGAACATATTGAGAAATGTCTCTGTCATCATTTTTGGCCAGAATATTGTCTCACTTTGTACAGTTACAGAAAAAATACATAACATTAGTGGACTGCAGGAGAGAAGCACTGTAAAGTTGTCATTGTATTACCAAGGGAACTCAGGTGACATCTGCCTGCAGGTAGGTAGGCATCAGATCTGAAGGCAGAATTTGGAAGCCTTTTTAAGAGTATTCTTTCAAAAGGATTTTTTTTAAAGGGAAATAAAATAGAAGTGATGTAGTACGAAGTATTCTAAGTTGTTTTCATTAACATTCAACAGAAATAATGTATAAATTCATCCTCAGCTTTACTGAAACAGGTGTTGACCATGATGCATTGATAAAATAGACATAAAAATCTCAGTGTAGTTATTCTAAAAAAAAAGAAACTTTCTCCTTTTATGTTAATGGAAATTCTGTTACTTCTGCTTTTAGAGGTCACTGTATGAATGTTTGATAGCATAAATGCATAGAGAAGATTACTTTTTAAGCCTGGAAATAAATACCCTGGAAAAGACTATTAACACTTGTAAAATACTGACATAAAAAGGATAATCTTGAGGTGAGATGCTTTAGTATTGCCCGGAAATTCAAGCTTCTGATTATTTTGTTTCTTTTCTATCATTTGCTTCTTGCTAGTCACCAAGAACTCTTCAAGCCAATCTAGCTTGATAAATGATAATTTTTTACTTACTGCATAATACAAGCATCTGACACTTGTCATTGACACACACCTATTCTGAGGAGTGGAATGCGGACAAGAATCATGTAGGAAGTTTATAATGACAGATCAGTTTCGTTTCCATTATTTCTGAGATACTAATCTTGATACCTGTTTGCTGTGGTAATCTTGGTACCCACTTGCTGTGGGTACAAGTGAGTATCATCTCTAGATAAGTTATGTTGACAGTTTTCTGTGATAAATATCAATCTGCCATGAGCTGCTGAGAAGTAAGGCTGCTCCCAAATAGTTCTCAAAGACCAGCATAGTGATGTTGAAAGCCTTAGAATAAGTTTGACATTTTACCTTGAATTTGAGTTTGTGCAATATCTATTTTTGGCATTCTAAAGCTGTTTAAAAACATCAAGAAAGGATAAATCCCATGGATTTGTTGCTTTTCTGGGTTAGAAAAAGCTGAAGTGGTTTATTAATTTCATGTAGTTTAATAAGATCTCTCTGAAAAATACTTTCTATATTGCAATTTTCATGGCCTGTCATTTCAATAGGTTAGAAATAAGGCTGCTATTGTTACTCCTCTTGAATGTTGTCAGTCTTCTGTAATATCTAAAATTCAATTTCTGTGTGGCAGTCATACTGCTAAAGAATGTGCTCTTCCCAGAATTTGATAAGTGAAAAATGTATTCATCTTACTAGGCTATTGAGTAGGAAACTTCCACGGAAATCAAGCCATACATTTTAGTTGATCTAGTGTAAGACAAGGTACAGTTACTGATTTAATCTTTCACTGTTTTTGTTACTCCTCTTCAACTAGTGCAAATAACACCTTGTTTATTTTATCTATGGAATATTTATATCAGTCACATCTTGTGAGAATTTTCACTGTAGTTAGGACAAGAACATAAAAACTTTGTGTGTGTTGAAGACAGGGTCAGTAGATCTTCACTTCGAATTTAATCTTTTTAAAAACAGTTAAATTAACTGTTAAACAACAGTTAAAAAACAGTTAAATTAACTGGGATTCCCACTGGGATTCATTAATGAAAATTGGATCTTCAGACCCAAACATTCAAAACTGAAGCATAGTTAAAAAATCCAAAGCAGCTTTTGTTACTTTCCTGGGTGGGTGTATGCTTTATTTTTGGTTGTGGTTTTTCATACTTGAGTTTGTTGTGCAACATATATTCAGTAGAGAGTGCTTGATAAACATAAAATATGCACATTTCTCTGTAGCATGCAATTTCTCTAATGCAATAAATCTTATTCTTAATGAGTTTTCACTTACCTGTCCTGATGGTATAGATACGCTTGTACAATATAATTCTATGATTATAGATACAGGAGCATATATTATATATGTATTCCATTAGAGCATATTCTTCCCAAGTTCATCTGAACTGCTTGGCGTATCTTGATGTCTTTTTGAAAAATATCGCTGATAATGCAGACTACTTTTCTTTTAGGGTACTAAACAGTTCCCTTCAAGAATTTTAGATTATCTTGAATTTGTTCTAAAGACCCAAAGGCACTAGTTGTGTCCATCTGATGAAATCTCTATGAAAGGAGAAAGAAGGCAAAAGTGAAGGGTGAGAGGAGTCAGAATGCCACAGTGCTGCAGGCCTAGTTTGGCTCAATTACTCCATGTCATCCAGAAAGATACAGTTTGTACAGAGAGATAATATTTGTGATTCACTTTTGTAATGCTTGTTTTAGCAAAGGGCATTCCTTTTCCGTGCAAGCCTTGCCTTGCTTTTAATCAGCCTTACTAGTAACACCATGGAATTATTGTGTGTTTGTTTAGCCAAGCCAGATGTTCCTAACTGAACTGGATCTTCAGATTAATGTTGTCAAAGAGCTGAAGGGCACAGGTTAAAATCATATTGATAGGGTTGATATTTCAGTGTGTTGCTTTGCTTTTTACAATTTTTGGACACATTAGTAGTTTGACTGCTATATATGTTTAAAAGAGGAGAAAACTTCATTCAAGCTCCTTTTTAAAGTAATGCTTCCATATCCATTTTCCAATCTATTCCTTCAGCCACAGTTACCTCACTATTTCCCTTCTCACATATGAGTAACAGGCAAACACTGCCAACATCTTGGGAATTTGTAGCTATATGGTGTCCACCAGAGGAATAGGATCATGGGTTATGTGAGAGTACCAGCTATCTTACAGCTGTCCTCAGGGAGCAGTGCTTTCACTGCAGTGCAGTTCATACATGTGAAAATACAAAACTTCTATGGATGCTTCAAAACACTGGCTGATGGGCTGCAAATGATAAACTGAAGTTGGACGTGGCACAGCTGATGATGGTTTTAAGTGGGCATATCCACATTGCATCTTTACTTGCCAGAGAAGTGTTTGCCAGTTGTTGATCTTAGGAGTGAATGTACTGTTCATGTGTGAGAAAGCCAGCTGCTCAAGGACCTCTTATCCACCCGTCACAGGGGGCACTGTAAATTGTGCTCTGGCCTGTGTGGTCAACCTTGGTTCCACCAAGAGAAAAACTACTTTTAAGTCAGTAAGAAATGTGCACCCATATGTACCACAAACATGCAAGGAAAACTTGGACCCATAGAGAGCTCACCGGTGTACTAAACTGATAATGAAGATGCACCTTTAGATGCTGGTCCTCTTGAGGGTGAAATAGGAGTCATCTTTGCCAAGAATTACTATTTTGTGTAGAATAGAACTGATTAGAAATTCAAAAATTATTATAAATAATTGCAAGTTAATTTTTGAATGACAGGTCTCTTGAAAATTTAGTTAATGAGACACAAAAAGAATGTTGCAAGTATCTTGCTTATCACTCATCATCCTAATTGCCCCACTGCTTTTTGAAACAATAGAAAATAGAAATAGAACCTTGCAGTGCTTATAATGTAAGTTAGATAGATCTTTGTTTAAAATTAAATTATTTAATTACCAGTTTGTTCTAGTACACAGCAAGTGTGATTTAATAAGTACAGAAAGTTACAATGATGCATCAATGTTCTCATTACCTGAGAACAATATATTTTGCATTGTGATTTAGGTATCCTGTTAAAGACAAGGAGTAATTAATATGAGACTAATTACATACAAGACCAATACAGTACCAAATGTACAAGGCCTTTTGTTGGGCTTTTTATATAGACAGTGCACAAACCCAGCCCATCCTTGAGACAGTCACTGTAATTGATGACACCCAATGTGCAGCCTCTTGTGTTGCATTGTGCGATGTCTGTGACTGAACCTGTAAAAGGGATGTGCCAAGCTCCAAAAGGCAAATTTCCATTGCATGCTTTCTTTTTGTTTTACACAAGAAAGGCGTAAAAATAATTACAACTTTTCTGTTAGTAGAATTGTTGTTGGGGGCTGAGGGGGATGGTTTTGGTTTGGGCTTTTTTTCACACTTATTTTTGTTCTCAGGAAAACAAAATGAGGAGAGAACAGCTTGAGAAGAACCGGAAGAGGTTGCAGGCTGTCCATGGGAATGAAATGGGTCCTCCCTGGAGGCCACCTGGCAAAGTCACATATTTTAGTAATTACTGAGCAGTTTATTGCTGTCCAGAAGAACAGATAGTCTACAAAATTCTGTCAGTGGCCAGTAACTCTTTTGTTATCCGTTGATTTTTCTGAATCCATTATAGGTATTACGTTCTTTCTTTGTAGTTTATTTGATCACTGCAGTTTAAATAAACCTGTTACTCATTTTCATTGCTTTAGAAAATGTAATAATTTTTCTAATTCCACATTTAAATTAATTTTGCTAAATTCCATGGAATTACATCATGCATTTTTGGTGAAAATTTATATCCAGGATACATAAAGCTGGAGTCTGGCTTTTTTTTTTCACCAAATAAGTAGCAGAATGGTTATTTTTAAGTTATTAGACCACACTCATGAGGAGTTAATTCTTGAAGAAATAATATGAGGAGGCTGTGGGGTAAGGATGACGGGCAAGGAGATGTTGGCTCTCTTGTGGTGGTAGATGACAAAAGGCTAAGGAGTATGGAAGCAGAATGTGATTTTCATACATTAATATACAAGATACAGAGAAAATGTGTGAATACATATTTGCAGATCTGTGAATACAGGATTTTCATAAGCTCTGGATCTGGCTCTGGCTGTTCCCTCATGGCAGACCAAGCATTTTTTCCAAAGTAGTGGAGAAAAGAGAAATAATTTACTGCCAGCAGAAGCTCTCAAGAAGCTGAAAAGATGCCCAGCCAGAGCAGCTTCAGTGGCCCACATAAGAGAGTAAAATTACAGGCAGCAGCAGGTGAGTTGAGGTACTGCAGCCCCAGCAGAATGCAACAGAATTCCCAATTCAAAGGTGGCACACCTGGATTTTATAGGAGAATACTGAACTACTTCAGGCCTTCAGACTGGGGTAGTGGTGTGCATCATTGCTGCTCTGGGTTTTTAGCACTTGGAGCCTTGAATTTGGGTTTACTCTGCTAAGAAACTCCAACTATTGTATCGTGGGGAAGATGAAATTTGTAGCAGGCACCGGAGTTTATTTAGAACAGACCTGGAGAGTCTGAGACAAGGCAGCCTGGGGGAAAGGGATCATTAGGATCTTTATTTTTGACTGCAAAAATAAAGCTGACTTCTAGCTAGAGGAAGCAAGGAAGGTTCTATGCTGACAGGCTGTACTTCAGGAGTGGAAGTGAAAAGTGTAGTAGAATTAGTGGCAGATTTCAAAAAGAGTTTTGTCAGGTGCCTATTCCTGAACTTAATGCTACATTCTTACTGACTTTAAGCCTTTCTATAATTGGGTAGAAGGTTTTGACAGAAGACAGAAGAGAGAAAATGTTGGTGACATCTTTCAGAAGAATGAGGAATAGCTCACAAATTCATAACTTCTCAATTAGGAAAAGATGCTGAAGTCTGTAAACAATGTAAAACAGCTGATATGTTTAACTTTTATAATAAAATTTGGGGAGCTTTATTTAATGTTATATTGTAAAAATTTGGACGTGTTACAGCATAACGCAAATGTCAGAAGTGTTAGAACTGAGAAATATAAACATGTACATTACAGTATAAGAATATATATATCTGTATAGATCCTATCTACATATTTATTGATGACAGAGGAAAAATGTTTTGTATTTAATAAAGTGTATTTTAGTACAATAGCCTCAATGTTTTCATCAGATTTTACAATACAATTTTTATTTAAAGTTTTAATACATGGAAATTAACTAGGCAGTGTCTCTAAGTACAAGCAATTCTTTCATCACGACAAGTAGATAGGGAACTGTATCCCACTGAAGGCGAGCTTCTGCAGCATTCTAGCTGTCTCCTCCAGCTGCCTGACGCTTCCTGACACACCAATGCAAACATTCATTTAAGGAACATAGTTTCTAAACAATAACCTAGAAGATGGTTAGTGTCTAGTTTTTTTCCAAAGTATTTAGTTTAGGCATTAAATTGCTCCATTGGTGCACTAAAGGCACAGGCTGCTGATAAACAGTTTTCTGTTTCAAGTCTGTCATTCTGGGTAAGAAAAATTGTATGTTGTTCTCCATTGTATAATTTTTTTTTCTTTTATATTCACAAAATATAAGATCATCTTACCTGGTCTGTGTATCATGGACTGCTGTGTTTCACTTGGTTAATTACATGTTTAACTGAGTTATTTGACTCAAACTCACAAGGATAAACTTTTCTGAGCAAGTTCATCAAAATCTAGGCTTGCACCAGTTTGTCCATATGTTTCTTGCACTGGTGAGCCCAAAACTGAACATGATGCACCAGATGCTGTCTCACTCCCAGCTGCAGTGTAGTACATGCCAAACAGAGGGGAGCAATCCCTTCCATCAACCTGTTGAGCACACTCTTTACTAATACAGCCCACAATGCCATTGGCATTCCCTGCTGCGAGAGCCCATGGCTCGGTTAAGCTCTGCTGCTTCTCCTCTGGTATCCCTGGGAACTTTCCTGCAAAACTTTCTAACTGGGGCTCAAGCTGTACTGTTGGCATGAGGTAATTTGGCCCCAGATGCAGGACTTGCTTTGCCTTTGTTGACCTCAAAGGTTCTCACCATCCCCTTCTCCCACTTCTGGGAAACAGTGTGCTTGGCTCCATGGATTTAGTTGTGTCCAAGTAACTGAAGTGCTCCCCTGATCTATATTTCTCTTCAGTGCTTCAGTGTCTGAGGCTAGACCTCATCAGTTAAAAAAAAAAAAAAAGGACATTAAGCACCTCAGCTTTTTTTATGTCCTGTGTCACTAAGTCACCTGGCCCCTGAGGAGCAGGATACCGTTTTTCTTTCTGCCCATGTACTTGCAGAAGCACCTTTTGTTGCCCTTTGAGTCCCATATGAACTTTAGCTCTTGCTGAGCTTTGGCTTTAGTAAATGCTTCCATGTTTTAGTGAATGTACAGTAATGTCTGTGTTTTGCTCCATGGTGCAAATACTCTCCACCATCTGTGCTTGCCTGCTCTATGAACTCCAGGAGGAGAGCCTGCTCCTGCACACTGGCTGCCTGCCCCACTTGCTTGACTACACACATGTCAGAATGGACTTTTCTTGTTCTTTGAAGGGGATGTCAATGAAAGTCAGCTAGCACTCCTGGGTCCCTTTGCTTCCCAGGGCAGCCTCCTGCCAGATCCTGCCAAACAGATCCCTAAATAAGCCATCATCTTCCCTCCTCAAGCCATTTCCTTTACTGCTTCTTACATGATTAAGTTTCACATTCTCATACTTAGGGAGGCCAGGAGGTCATCAGCTTTCACAACCTTATCCATTAGATAAGGTCAGGTCCCAAGCACCTCTTAGGGCATCAGCACTTCCACCTTCAGATTTCTACTGACTTGCTGGCTTTTAAAGAACAGTTTCTGAGATTTTAATACCATGTATTAGTTAGATTTTCCCCTAATGGGTAATAAAGTAATTGCAAAATTCTTACCTGATTATTTCAACCTGGGAGGTGGAGAAGTCTGCTCTTACTAGCAGATTGCATTTAGGCAGTTGAGCTGCTTTCAACATAGCACATACTTTTAGCACCTACACTCAGAGCAAAGTTCTACTAGAACTCTTTAGTACTGCAAGGTGTTTTTCTCTTTTACTACTATTTCCTTTATGAATTCTCTTTCTCTGTGATGCTTTTATTTCTGGATAACTTCAGGCTAGAACAATTGAAAGTTTTTTCATATAGTTTTTTATTTAAGGAAGCAGCAAGAACTTCCATTATATGTTATATCATTTTTCATGAATAGAAATACAAAATGAATATATATTCATGTTGATTAAATATGGCTTGTCTGGTCCTTGATGACAGCAAATGATAGGAGGATACCATCAGTAACTTTCAACATTTAACTTTTGTAATGCCCAGGTGGAGCATCATATCAACAATACCCTGGTTAACTTTTATTTTTCTTTGCACCTTTTAACATGCTGTAATACATTGAGTACCCATCCCCATATGCTGATTTCTAACCAAACAACAGAGGAAAACAACAGGAAAAAATTTAGATAAAGGGAAAATATTTTAGTTGTCTGCTATCTACTTCACTTTCTTGAAGAAGCATCTGGAGAATCATCACAAATAACTGACACTTTGGGAAAAAACTTTCTTAGCTATGCTGAATTCCTCTATGCTTCTTAGCACTCCTAATACTATATAGGAGTATTATAGGAGGTGATTTAGCACTGAGCCTAGCTGCTGGACTATTTTCTTGGTTGAAATGGGAGCCAAAAAGATTTATGTTGCAAAAGATCAGCAAGCAAAATGAATAGCAGTGAGAAAATAAAAGCAAACGTTACTGTCATTATTAAATTTATCATTTGTAGAAACATTAGTGGTTATGAAAGTGATAAGATGACTTGCCATAGAAGCTTCTCCATCCCAGAAAACATACACAAGGAGAATGAGGAAGGCAGCATCACTTGCTGAACAGCAGCTGTGGTACAATTGTATCCACAGCTCCTGGCAGTTTGGTTTCACAGTCCACCAGTGACTGTCCTTGCTTGCTATCTTGCCTTCAGCAGGAAAGCCAATGTGCTGATTTTCCCCTTGACTCTTCTGCTGACTATGTGGTTAAGTATTCTCTCTCTGGCTTCCTTTCTTCTCATGTACTAAATTTCCTGTCTTTCCTGCTTAAGAGACACAATAATTCTGTCTATTCTTGCTGTTATACAGCACCTCCAAAAGAGATCAGTCTGCTCAAAGGATGAATCTGCCGTCAGTATTGCTGTACAATTTAAAGAATTATTATGGCATTAAACCCTAACATCAGCTTGATTCTGATTTTCTCTTAAACAGATGGTAGTGCATCGAGCTGTTAAATTTCACTGCAACAAAATTGACATTATGTTTAAAGTTTATATTTCTCATGTGAATCAATGAAATGTAGGAATGCTGCATTGGAGGAATATTCTTTGCAAATCACAGTGCATTTGTAACTTATCCAAAGCAAAAGCTCTTGATAATGACCCCAAATTTTCAAGGGTTTGAATCATGAAGTATCACTGGAAAGAAAGGTTATGTGCAAATAAATCAGGACAATTACAGGAGGAAACAAACAGCATTTATGGCTGAAGACTCAGCATAGCAAGTGCACATTAAGTGTTTCACAAAGACTTTCTATTGATCTGCAACTCAAATATCCTTTACACTCTTCACTTTGTGACTCACTTTCACAGTTTCTCACACAGATATTTTTTTAATAATTCTGTGCACCCGTTAGAGCACTCATAAGAGAAAGTGTGGGGAGAGTTTTTTGTCTATATAAAATATAAATTTTCTCTATATAAAATTCTTGCTCGCCGTCAGAGGTACTTGGAGAATACAATTTATGAAATGGGAATGGATGCAAAACATAAGTTGCTTAATAAAATTGAACTAGCAAGACTGTAGCACTCAAAAGTACTGCCATGAGGGAAGGAAATTAAGTCTGCTGTCTCAGAACCTCTGCACTGGATGCCACTGGACCTGGTTCCCAGCTGCCATTTTCTGCACATCTTTGCCATCTGGTTTGTAGCAAAAAACCATCAGGTTTGTGGGGCCATGCCACAGGGCTGCAATGACATCCCAAGCTCTTGCACTGTCTCACCACTGATGAGTAAAACAGAGCAAGGACAAGACTGGCCAGTGGTGTTGTACAGATTTCAGTCTTTCATAGAGGCTGAATGTCCCTGTTTCGGATGTGACAATGTTTGGAAAAATTCCCTGAACAAGCTTCTGCCTACACATGCCAGAACAGGATTTACTATGAACAGGATGTATTATAGTCATGGCTGGCAAGGCTCTGTTTTCATCAGTTTAAATATATAATTCCTTTAAAAAATGAATAAGCTGTTGCCACAATAAAATACTCAGTGGGCAATAAGTAAGTCTTACTCATCTTTAGCAAAATTGGCAGCTAAGAATAAGCACACACTTATTTGTGGCTTTTGTATGAAGCCTGGATTGCACTGGAATACAAAGAAGTATATTTAAGGGAAAGAGCAAGGGTTGCTGTTTTCACCTTAATTAAAATCTTAGTTGCTGAAGGACAGATCTATTTTGCTACATGAATACTGAACTCTAGCTCTGTACAACAAAGTAAGATTTTAAGGTGCTAAGCGTCTGAACTTCCCAGAGATTTCACTTGCATTCAGGTCCAGCCATACCTGGGATAAATTAGAGCACACAGCTAGTGTGGTAGTCATTAAAGAGATGCTCCCAGTGTCCTGGGGAAAGAGGTCAGACTTGAGTCTCCCATGTTAGACAAATGTGGCTTCTCAACCCTGAGTCAGAACCAAATCAGGGGTCAGAAAACACACTTTCTTAACTCCCAGACTTGTATTGTCTCCTGCAGATGTTGCTGCTTTTCTTACAAAGTTTTAGCTGTGCAAAGATCCTTGTAAAATCTTGAGTTTCTGCCACATTAGACTGTGTCACCTCCCTACTCTGTCCATCATGCATACTCTGGTTGGTGAGGAGAATGGGAACTTCTATTTTTGATAAATATAGTGCAATACATTGAAGAGCTACATATAGGCATTGACCAAGGCTCAGCAAACATCCCAGTGTGCCTTGAAAGATGCTCTAAGCCCCAAATTCTGGTAGTGTTGCCAATAGCCTCTATCACCCATGTTTAGGGGATATCACCCATGTTCAGTGCCTGAACATTAGCACTTAGTGTGTTGCAGATCCACCAGGCTAAATGAAGGTGACACAGTGACATGCTCCACTGTGGCTCACAACACCAGCTTCTGGGAGTTTTCATGGAATAGAAGTATGGAGACAAACCTCAAACCAAGCAAGTGCAGAAACCCCAAAACTGTTCATTCCAATGGGCTGTTGTCAGTGTGACTGGCTAGACAGACACACACTGAGACTTGAGGGAAAAGTTGAGAAATAGAAAGTACCTGGACATGAGTAGAGGAGACTGTTGAACCACCACGAATGCATACTGTGTTTGAGCAAAATATGTATTAAAGTGTTTTAGGGGAAGAGGAAACAGGCTATAGCCACAAAGTCATAGCCTGAAGTTTCCTCCACCTAATCACACACTGCTTTTTCCAGACAATGATTCATGAAGCCAACAAGCAGAATCCCTTACCCCAGTTGTAGGATGGTCATCAAGATACCTCCTGTGATCAGCACCGGACCGGCCCACAGTGCAAGCTTTAGCAAAAAGCATTACTTTTTCACGTTTTCTGTAGCCTTTAAGTTCCAGATGGAGTAGGAACTTTCATCTGCCTTCCTTTGGAGTTCAGGCTACTGGATGCCCTGCCACAGCTGTGCCACCAGCTATGTTCCTGCCCGCCCCTGCTCCCTACATCTCCCCACTCCCACTCTCCATAGCCCTTTTGTCTCTCCCATAGCCTACCAGCCACATAAGATCACAGCATGGACTCGAAAGGTGCACACCTGCTGGGGAGCCTTAAAAGCATTCATTACACCTTTATAACTCTACCCTGCTGCAGCTGCTGGTGTGGCTGTGCCTTAGGGATAGATGGGGATAGAGCAAACAATATTGCAGCAGGGCTTGGTGGAGCTGGCCGCCAGCAGAGAGGCTTTCTGCTGATAAGCATTAGTTCTGCTCAGTTACTTTTTTTTTATGATTACCTTCAGACATGTTCAAGTATTTCTTGTGGCCACAGACCCCAACAAACTAGGTGTTTTGTCTGGCTCCAAACTTTTTGAATGCAATTGAAAAAAAAAAAAAAGCCCCAATAAACTACACTACATATTATTTCACTTCTGGTATGTTATTCAGGCCTTTAGTCCCTCCTGGGAGGCAAGCCTCTAGTAAGTATGATTATGATAAATATTTCAGTTGTATGGCATGCGGTCCATTACACAAAAGCTTGCGTGACCAGGGACCAGGGCTGACAGGGCAGATAGGGCCAGCAGCTCTCCCGGGCGACTGCTCAAACAGGGCTAAGTGCTGCTGCAGGCTGCTGCTCAGACAGTGAGGAACAAAGCACTTTGGGCAGCTCAGTAAACCCAAATCCCACATTCAATTATGGGTAGAGAATGTCTGTTTTGACTGAAGCTCTCAAAATAGCTTAGTTTACTTTTCTAAGTGAGAAAGCTTTGGAAATGTGTTATTTTTGTTGCCTTACAACCTGGGATAAATGCTGTTCTCCTCCCTTTCGCTTCCCTTGGGAAGCTGATTTTCAGCTGAGATTCACTTACTTTGCCAGCTAATGAAGGAGGCTGCATTAAATGGCAGTAGCAACAACAGGACACAGATGGTGCATTGCCATGCCCCTGGAGAGCAGCCAGGAGGGATCCCACTCAGCCTCATCTGCACCCAGCGAGCAGAGAATTGCTCTTTGCCCTGAGGGTCTCCTTTTACCAGCATGATCCCGCAGGGACACCCTCCTCACTTGTATTTAGCTCTCATTCTTGACAGCAGTAACACACACAGGAGTTGCCATGAATGTTTTACCAAAGGAGCTTTGGTATGGGTAGACCTGGGAAACTTAATCTCTCTTGAGGACAAATGCACACATTTATTTGTCACTGAGTTTGTGTAGGGCATCAGGAACCTCGTATTTTTCTTCATTCATGCTTTATATTGATTCGTTGAAAAAAGAGGTGTTGCTGTAGTCTTACAGCAAAGAAACCTGCTTAAAGCAGCAGGGAAACTAGAGACAGATCTTTTATTACTGCACTGAAAATATTCTAGATGTGCGTCCAAAACACTGACTCCTGCGCCTAACAGGCTTGTGGAGTATATAACTCATCTCTTGTACTAATGTGCCCTGTATCCTTGCTAAAATGCCAGCAAGCACCAAGCTGGTTGAAAGTGCTTCTCTAAGTGGGAGGGAGGGGTGGTCAGGCAGGCCCATGTGTGATTTACAGAGCAGCACTTGGGAGGTCTGGAGCTGCTGAGAAGGCCTGGTGAAGCAGCTGATGCTGCTCAGCACCACCCTGGCAAATCCCTCAGGCCAAGCCCACATGGGCTCTGCCAGATCCCATGGGACCCTCACAGCCTGGCAACAGCACAGATAGGAGAGATCACCCAGATGTGCTTTGTGGGGTCTGGTGCACTCAGCTGTAGCTGGAGGATTCACACATGTAAAGGAGGATCAGGAACTTGGGAAGGAGGGTGTCCCTAGAAAGTAAATTCAGAGGGTGGGGAACCTGTGGCAGCTTCCTGACCAATATCCCAGCTGTGGGAATAACAGGAGCTTTTCAACTGTATTTTCATGTGCAGTGCAACCCTGCGTTCCCTTCGTCATGCTTGGAGTTTTGTGGTGCAGATCCTGATCACTCCTGACTTGCCTCTGGGATGCTGTCTGATGTGGGAAACACTGGGAGAGGGGGAAATCTGAGTGGACAGTGGACAATGCCCGGGGGAGCGTGGGGGGTGCTGGTGCTGCACACAGGGAATGAAAAATAGAGGCTAACAGGAGAGGCTGCTGAGGAGTGGGATAGGCAGCATCAGTGAAAAGAGTGGAGTGGCAGTCACAAGTCCTTTCTATACCCTCCCATCTGTATTTTCTTCTGGAAAGAATAAATGCTCTTGCCAGCATTAGGGCTGAGTGTTTGGCCATTGTAATTAGCAACATCTAATTTCTACATAGGTTTCCTTGATGAGAAGTGATTGTTTATGTACTATTGCAGAAAGGCAATGAGACTCAGATTCCCCCTGAATAAATATAATCATTATTATTACTGTTATTATTTATTATCTATTCAATGAACTTTCAGTGTAATTCCTATTTTTCAAAAAAGGAAGCACACAGATGGGAAAGGGATGGACAATCCATGGTAAATGCCTGGCAAGTGCTGGGAAAGAAATATGATGCAGTAACTCTTGCAGTAAGCCTTGCCAGAGGGAGAACTCGCCATGAAAACACAAAACTTAAAAACAAATATGTAGCAACAAAGGAAGATTTAATTAAATGGAAATACAGAGCAAGCAAAAGAAAAGCTGAATTTTGGCACCTAAACAAAAGCATGAAGAAAAATTTGAGATAAAAACATCACTGTAATTAAAAGGTGACAGAAAAGGGACTAAACACAGCTAAGAAAAGGCGTTATCCACTCAAGAACAAAAAGTCTTGGGGAAAATTTGACTTGCTTATGCTTGCTGGAGGAGCTGTAGATAGTGGCTCTGCATGTTTATGTCTGCTCTCCAGAAATAGTATTATTGTAAGATTATTTTGCTAATCATATGACATTCTATAATCTGTTTTTGCTAGACATGGTACAGCAACTGTGATGATATCAGGCAGTCATTATTTGATTGTGATGTTTAAATGTTCTCAAGAATGTGGCTCTTCAACTGTGTAACAGCAAACTCAGAGCATCTGTGGTGAAATAGTTTGTGGAAAATGCAGCTTAAACTGCTAAAAGCACACTTTAAAATTCAAGCTAGTACTTGGCACTGTTAAATTACAACATGGCACCCTAGAAACCGGCACTGCCACTTGAAAACAGATTCTCACTCACTGAATTGTTGTTTAATAGAAATTTTTAATGTTAGAAAGGTTAAAAATTTTCACAGTCAGGGGAAGGTATGTGGATCTGTGTAAAGTATTTTGTAAAACATTGCCCAAGAGACCGTGCCCTCTTTAGAAGTGATTTTTTTACTCCATTGGGTACCTTACAAAAGAGGGGTGTCCTGTGAGAAAATGGGAAGCCTCAAAATCTTTGCTGGAGATGTGCCCTGGACCTTCATGCTGAGGGGTAAGTTCTGGCTACATCAGTGAGGTCTGAGCAGAGCCCTGTGGAAATGAGCATCTTTGCTCTCCTTTTTCCTTCAGCTCTTCAGAGCAACTTAGAAGCTGCACACTGATCTTTAAATGTGTAATCACATAAGTCATAATTGTGTGGATATCTTCCACACAATTGTGTGGCTCCTGCATGTAAACACACTTTGGAATGGGAGCAAGATTAGAAATGATTCTGTGTAGGCATGGGGATCCAAACTGAGAATCTGCACTTTTCAAGGTGCCCCTCTCCCTCCTGCCCTCTATATTATTGGAGTTATTCAGTGGCAAAAAACTGAGCAGGTTGGTTTTCAGGTGGAGATTACTAAGGCTTAGTGCACCTTAGCACATTCCTTTCTGATGTCAAAGGTGTCAGTTTAAGTCGTGCTTTTCATTTAGAGCAGTTCAAGTAAATTTTCTGCCAGTCTCTGTCAGCATCTTGAGTCACCTATATTCGTGTTGTTCTTGACTTGGTTATCATCTTCCCTGCCCATCACCCTCCTGCTGAGCACAGTTATGGGCTGGTAAGGTCACTGGTCCTGATGCTTAGCATGAAATAACATCTACCTCTTTGAATATCATTGCACAACAACTTCTTGGTGCTTGCATTTTCTATGTTAAAGTGCCAGGAAGCTAAATTAATGCAAGGCTCAATTCTCAGTGCAGCACAAGTGGATACGTGATGTCACCCTCCAAGGGCACCAAGGTATGTTCCTCACACCTTCCTACGTGTTACACTGCTTGTTTGATATTAAAGGCACCAGGAGTGTGCAAGTAAAATACTAAAAATATTTTCAATCTAGGTAAAGTGGAGGCAATGCCAAGGGATGCTCCATCCCTGGAAATGTTCAGGATCAGGTTGGATGGGGCCCTGAACAACTTGATCTAGTGGTTGACATCCCAGCTAAGGATGTAGGGGGTGGAACTAGATGATCTTCTCTAAGGTCTCTTCCAATGCAAGCAGTTCTGCGATTCTGTGATTAAAAATATGTAAGAGGTGTAATTGTGTCCAGTTTTCTGATAGAAAAGATATTGCCCAAGTATTTCTATACAGTGTAGCCAAATAATTGTATTCCTGGCTCAGTTTAATGATTAAATGGTCCAGAACAGGGATTTTGTCCAAACACGTCTCTTCCCCTCAGTTCTCTTTTAGGGAAGCTTAGATGTAACTCACTGACTGGAAGTTATTTATAAACCAGCAGGTTCATATTTGGGAATTTGAGAGTAACTTGCCTTCTGTCAGCTGAAGAAGAAAAGTAGTTGCTTAGTAGCTCATGCTCTATTTGTTTCTAATCAGTCAAAAAAAAGACAAGATTAAAGGCTTGGAGTACAGTAATTAATTTTATGGAAAGCTGCTCAAACTGTAGTAGTAGAAAAATAAAAAAATGTGAGTCTAGAAAAAGGAGTAAGATTATGAAAAAATAGGGCAGCTCTTTTTACATGGCAACTTTAAATTTTTTTACCCTTGAAAATAGTATCTATATTATTAGGGTGATTTGAAGAGAAGAATAACTCAGAAACTGAGATGCTGGGGTCTAGCTGCTTAAGTATGTTTTGTTCAAATTCAAATGCCATTGTACCACAAATCTGTCTATTTCTGCAGGGTGTTTAAGGCTACCCAGGATCTTCTGAGTAATAGAAGGTTACAGTGAGTTTGTACTTCCTGCAAGGAATATTCCCTAATTCCTCTGCCTTAATGTTTCTTACTAGTGAATGTCTGAAGCTGGAGAGATTCTTGAATCCTCTTTTAAGTCAGCAGGGAACTGGGGTCTTTAAATTTATCTGCAGATTAGAGCCCAGTGCTCTTAGGTTCAGGCCATTTGATATCCCTGGCACCTGCAGATATGCACTCAGCAGTACTGATCAGCTCTGACAAGCAATCCATAGAGCAGGCAGCTTCTCTGAGCTTTCGCAGGTTTTTCACATGGCGCAGAATTATGGAGGTATGCAGATATTCAGGCTGCTCTCACACTTGTTAGTGCTGTGGTTGGGAAGAGCCACAGTAGTTTCTGTCCTGGTTCTGGTGCTCCTGTTCCAATTTTTATTCATCTTCATTCATCTCTTTTCCAAATATTTTTTTATTGTCTGGAGTTTTTATTTCACCTTTTTTTTTTTTTTTTCAGTTATCAGCCACTGAAATGTCAGGAATCTGAATAGTTAATGCTCCCATTCATGTTTATCTTGGGCTTCAGAATATTTTTTTAACTAAGCAAGGAAGATTTTAACTGCAGTTGTTTTTCAACCTTTTTGTCGGAAAGTAGAGATATACTAAGTTATACCCCCTCTGTATCTATAATTTTGACTTTAGAAATACTTGCATTTGCACTAGTGTGTGTTAAGCAGGTCATAAATGTTTCCTGCGAGATGGGAAGATTTAAAACATGTTCCAGGGCAAAGAGTCTTTGTGACAGCCTTTTAGAGCACCACAGCTCTGAATTTGGCTGCTGAATGGGCTAGAATTATTATTATTGCATCTTTTAGTTATAGAAGGAGACACAGTAAGTGAGTCGTGGCATAAAAATCAATGCCTACCAGTTATACAAAGGAAGCCTTTGGGCAGACCTTGCCCTCTGTAAGTGTAAGCTGTAGCAGAGTTTTTCTCCTGCAGACCATGCTGGGGAAGCCACAGCTCCTACCTCTCCTGCTGTTCCTTCTCTGTCTGGCAGGGAGCTTCATGTGTTCCCTGGGGCTTTGCAGAGCTATGGCAGGGAAGTGAAAGGAGAAGGAGGAGGCCATAGAAGAGCAGGATCTCAAGGGTTTCCCTGTGGCTGCAGTGCTGCTCCTCATCTACCTTTACTGGAGTGACTGGGTGCCCTGTGTCAATGGGCCCCAAGTTATGGGGCTGCTCCCCAAAACACCATGTGAGAATATGGCTTTTTCCTTTGGCATGGCACACCTGGATGGAGAGCAAGGCAAAGCGCTCTACTTCACTTTTCTCCTTCATTTGGAAACATGTCTATCATTGTGAACAGAACCATTCTAAATTTTCTGTAGTAAAATGCTAAAAATTAGATTCTCTTTATATCCAGGGTAATGGCATGATACTTCATGAGCATCCAAATTTTAATGTGGCTTATTTTTCTTTCTCATGTTTAGGAGGAGGCACATTATGTACATTGTGATAAAATGTAGCCATACAAAAGCAAACTGTGAGTGTCAGGATAGGTAAAAAATATTCATAGTCCTAGGATAATAGGAAAATGATATTTGGTTCCATAAAATTCTGGTACTAGATTAAATATGAAAAAAATTACTAGATCACAAATCCTTTAAATGAGAATTTATTCTTTCTGTGGGGAAAAAAAATCCCATTATCGGAAAAATAATAAAACCTGATGTAAGTCTGAAAATTACTGGGTATTCCTTTACTGTATGTAAAACTGACAGAGGAGCAATTTCTAAGCCTCTGATGAATGATCCTTTCTGACCTTCTGAAATGTTTCTCTTCTGAATAAACATCAGAAACTGTAGATAATTTATGAGAATTAGGATATATTGCCCAAGGTGCACTCATGAGTGATTAAATGATCTCTGTAAACTGATTTGCCATGCATCTTACTGGTGTGTGGGAGTAAGTAAATGGCTCAGTGCACTGATAATGGGACTATATTTTTATTACAAATTCTGTTGAAATTCAAACAGGCTGCATTCAGCCAGATACCAAAAGACTTTAAACAAATTCCAGACAGAAACCAGGTCTTACCCTAGTACGTGTCCTAACTACTAAGCATCAATATTATGCTGCCTAAAACTTTCTTTCTAGTTAATGAGTCTTTTGGCTCCTTTGGGTAGTTAAATTCTGTACTAGAGGCAGGCAGTTCCAGAAAGACCACACAGATATAAGTGAGGGAATAAAAAAAACCCTCACAGTCATCAATATAGATTACTCTTGTTAAAGTGAAGTGCCTCTAGAGAAAAAATAATCTCTGTGTGTGGGATGCTGAGCTCAAAACTGGCAGTTGCACCTCCAGGAGGTGATGCTGAAGTTGCTGGTTCTGTGGAACCACAGGCAATCTGCCCTCAGAGTGCTGGGTGTTGGGAGTATGGTGGGAGTAGGCTGAATACTGGCCAGGTTTTCCCTGCCAGCATCCCATACCTCGGCTGTGTTTACTTGATGTTAAACAAGCAGACACAACCTTCCAGCACTGTTGTTGAACATTAGGATACACTAGAGTTGCAAAATTTTTATTTCCTATAGCCTGAGGATCTCCTTGTATCCAGATGACAATTTGCTCAGCATGATGTCTGGATAAAATCCCTGCGTGGTGAGACACCAGCTTGCCATTAGGTATCATGTGTTGACCTAGGCTTCTAATACAAACCCCACTGCATTAATTGTGAGCCTGAACATTAGATGTTACAGTGAATAACTCCTAGGTGCCCATATTCCTTCTGGCTATATTTCTTCATACTGGCAACATTCAGTGGTATATGCATGGTCAGTTTTGTTTTCCTCAGTCTCCTGTCTGGCAGAGGGGTTTCCAGATGCTTATTGGGGTGTTTATTGTGATGGCTGGATGGTTTTTTGGTAAAGGGCTGAAACCCTGACTTATGCACTGAGACTGAACTTTTCCCACCCAGACAAATTCTCTTCTCTGCTACCATAGTTGGACATAAGTTACTAAAATTCTGTGTTCACATAAAACTTAATGCTTCTGGGGTATAGACTGGAGTGAATAGAAGTGGTTTTAAGCAATTACTTCTGTGTGTTTTCTGTAGCAATGTGAACAATTAGTCATATGCCACATTTGTCATATTTCACAGTCACAAATATAAAAAGATTGAACTATCCATTAATAAAAAATTGAATTCTTTGAAGTTTTTAAATAGAAATCTGGAAAGATAACATTTATTCCCAAGAAATTAGGATTGACAATATATGCATCATTTAAATCATTTTTTCAAGTGATTTCTTGCTTAATTGGCTGTGAAACATTAACCTAGTGTCCTACATTCAGCCTTCAGTAACAAAGCAGAACATGCATACTCTATATTATGCATAATATGTAACAAATAATTGTATACTATCTGTATTATGCATAATCCATTATGCATAACATGCATAATCTATGTTAAGACAATCCATTATAACTGCATATCCAGATTATAGATACATCTTTCATTCAATAAAAAACAATTTTGTATACTTAAGCGAATCTTCTTATTTCAGCAGCAGAGTAACACATTCCCTAGGTTTACAGGGAGATATAAAAATATCAGCATGTCTAAATCTGTTTATATTTCATATCAGTTCCAAGAAATGTCTATGCTCATTTATCCAGATATATACAGAGATCTGCAGAACATTAGGTACTTAGGCAGCACTCCCATTCTGGTTAGAGCTTCATCTGATGAATCACAGAATTATGGAATATCCTGAGTCAGAAGGGACCCACAAGGATCATCATGTCCACCTTTTGGCCTTGCACAGGACAGCCTCAAGAATCACACTGTGTGCTGACTTTGGTCAGTGACTGTGTTGTCTTGCAGGTGTTTTTAAATACTTCGCAGAGTAATCTTCTCCCTAATTTTACAAGACACTAAAGTGAGGCTGACAGGCCTGCAGTTATCAGGCTCAACTTTCTTGTTCTTCTTGAAAATTGTGACATTTCCCAGCTTCCAGTCAACAAGGACTTTCCAGATTCCCAAAACTGTTCAAAAATTATTTGGAGAGGTCTGGCAATGACTCAGACAGGTCTTGGAGTACCCTGGGATGAATCCAATCAGGCCCTATAAACTCAAAGGTCTAGCTAGAGCAGCAAATCCCACAAGTTCAGGATTGACTGAGTGTTTATTATTTCTCGCAGTTATGGTCCTGCTGCTTGAGGACCCCCTGAGCCTGTCATCAGTGTTGAGGACTGAGGCACAGAAAGAATTTGATATCTCTGCTCTGTGTCCCTGTTTGTGACATGACCATTCTCATCAAGTAAAAGGGCAATGTTTTTTCTGGTCTGCCCTTTGACATTAATATATTTTAAAAACACTAAGTTAGGTATCTGACCTCTTAAACTCTTATTTTTCCTTGCCTTCTTTTTGTTCACCACATGACCTGAATTTTCATAACTTAACCACCTGTGATTTTAACTCTTAACTCCAGAAACGGTGATTAAAAAGGCTTTAGGAATTATTATGCTATTTGACATAAGTAGACGTGACCATGTTCTTTCAAGACAGAAAACAGAGCTTTCTTATGCCTTGATACCTAACAGGTTATAAACATGTAATTACCTTGATGTAGGGAAAATATTCTCCTTCAGATGGTTTAGCTGGCACTTAGGCATCAATCCATTTTTTGTTTACACTAATTCTTTATACTTGCCTGACACCTTTGTTTCCTTTAAATACAAATCTAGCACCACACTTCCTAAATGCAGAAGGATGATGCAGGGGAGGCATCACTAGCTGTTGGTAAGCATATGTTCTGTGGCAAGAATGCAGTTGTATTATCTGGTTGCTCAGATCTGTTTTGAGGGATAATCCTAAACAAAGGATCTTTCGTAGTACTTTGAGTCTAAGGACCTGTATTCCACTTGCACTAGTGGGTAGTACCTGATGTGACAGAAAAAGATGAAAGGGCACAGGTTATGGCAGCTAAATGAAGTATACCCTCCAAATTATTTGCAAGCTTTGTAATAGCAGTCAGGTTTATTGAAGCCTGAAGCATGATCTGAAAAAGAGATCTAGAGGGAAATTTTAGGATTAAACAGAACACAAGTCTACTGTCAGATGTAGCTTTTTCACCTTTTAAAAAGAGTTAATCAGAACTGTTTAGAAAAAACTACAAAATGCATTTTTGTCACATGTCTTCTTTTTCTGACACGTGGAGTTGCACTCCGGGTCGCTGTAATATCCAACATATGTAGCAAGTTGAATCATTAACATTTATTACTGCTGAGTTCTAACATGGTGGAGTGTTTTCATTGCTCGAGAAGTTATTTTGGTGGTATCATATCACACAGCTGTGTGATCATAGGAGGTATTAAATTAAATAGGACGTGTGCCTTAATTTCTCCAGCAGAGCTTTGAAAGCTTTGATGGAGCAGATGACATAATGTTGTCTTTTGATGTCTGGAATAACATTTAAAATTCCAATTTTACATTCATTGCTAGAGACATACAGTGACTGTTGCTCCATCAAATAGGGATTCAGCAGAACTGTCAGATGTTTGGAACAGTCCAGATTTGTTGTTTTACACTCAAGCACAGTTAGGAAAGTAAGTCAGAGGTGATATGCATTTCTGCCTCATTCCTGTATTACACAACACACCAATAAAAATGCAAATACCATGACAAAATCTCTGCAGTCTATAAGTAAGACTCTGTGAAGTAAGACATTTTGTTAGTTTGAGACCAGTTGCTTCAAGCAAGAGGGTAACAACAAGATTTTTGTAGTAAATAATGAAGTTGATTCCGTCTTTGCAGACTTGGAAAGACTGCAAGGTGTTATGTAATTTGGATTTGGAGTTTCAAAAGCTTTGCTAAAGAAATAATAAAGTTGGAAGAGTCAGTGAAAGATGACATTTGTTATCTGTAAACTTTGTGCATCATGTCATTTTATCTTGTGATAAAATATTCTGCTACAGCATCCCTCTAAGCTAAATTCTTATGTTTTTCTTCTGCAAGCAAAATGTAGGTAAATCAGTTGTTGACAACATTAATAAATATGAATATGGTAAATGTGGTTTCTAGGAAGGCAACAGTAATATCTGTCTAAGTAATTACCTGCATACTAATTACTTTCTGACCACAGAAGTTTATCTGCCTCAGAGAAAGGTGAAATAGGGAATTGATTCTTTTCTTCAGATCCAGTCCTTAATTGCACCTTAATTGTGGCAATGCTGAATTCTATACGTCTGAGAATCTTTCTGCTGGCTTTCACAAAGGGGGATGGAATGTAAAAAGTTCTGCCCTCAAGACCAGGACTAACATACATCAGGGTCTGTTGGATCCATCCATCTCCTACTGTTTTTCAGGTGAGCTTTGCCTGAGCTGGGCTGTGCCTCACTGTGTCTGGTCCCTGGTTCCTTTCCCTCACCTCTCTCCTCAGCCCCATTTTGGAGGCACTATTCCCTCCTCACTTCCAACAGGGGTCTGTGCTGACTCAGGGAGTCCAGGGCAGTGGTGGCCAGCACATGGTGGTACTTGTGCCAAGACAGCCAAAAATAACAGCCAAAGAATTACACAGATGTCATTGCTGAAAAAATGTCATCACTGAAAAAATACCAGAATAAACTCAGAAGAAGCAATTTGTAGGTGCCTGGAAAATGATGAGGAGATGAGTAACCACCAGCATGGATGTACCAGGAACAAGTCATGTCAAACTGATTTAATTTTCTTCTCTGACAGAATGAATAAGGGAGAAGCAAGAGAAGTCAAAGAATTTGACTTTTAAGGATTTTTATGCTCCTTCACTGTATCTAAGAACTAGGAAAATATGTAGTAGGTGAGACTATCAGGAAATGCAGAATTGGTAATAAAAATCTAGATAGAAAATTAATGCTTTAAAAACAAATCAAAAAGAAAAAAAAATTATCAAACATGATGATTCAAAGACCTTTCTCAAGTCTAGCACTACTCATTAGTTTCATCAGTGATTTCAATGGAGGAATAATGTTTTACTTATGCAGAAGGTATTTATTCAAAAGGCTGTAAACACATTGGAGGACATAATCTGGTTATCAGACTCTAGAGGAATTATCTAGCAGTTCATTTGAAATGAATGCCAACTTTAGAGGGGCAAGACTGCCTGGACAGCAGAATGGTAGGAAAGGATTTAAGCATTATAGAGGATTGCAAACTAAATATGACTCAATGTGTCATGCTGCTGGAGTGACACACACCAGAGTGGATGCATCATCAGAAACAGTCTTGAAATAGGAGTATCCAGCCCTTTTTAGCACAAAATTCTGCAGATCAGGAGGGACAAGTTGCGTGCTAGGTCCACTAATTTCTTCCCTAGGAAGATGGAAACAAACCTGAAGCAAATTGAAAACAATGGACCTAAATATAGGTAAAATATTTTAAGAAACAAGTACAAAAAAGGGAGTTAGTGCTGGAAAGAGATATAATTGTGACACCTTATTTCTGACAATGCCTGCTTAAAAGCTTAAATTCCAAGAGTTATATACATGAATCACTTTTAATATTTAAGCAAACTTCTTCTCCTTTCAAAATATACATGTATTGTATCAAGATCAAACACTTTGCTTAAGGTGATTGTGTTGCTCAGTCCTCACTAATACTAAATCTGTATGCTCTACTTTTGTAGAAAAACTGGGTCATTATGAAAAACTGAAGAAATCTCTGTAGGTTTCTAAATACCTTCTCATCCAGAGGTGCCACATTCCTGCATCCTACCCTGTGTCCAGTGACTAATGCAGTGAAGTAATAGCTCACTCTTTAAGTTAAAAATATTTTTTCAAAACATAGAGATCAGCTGTTTTGGAGAGAGAGGGTCAGGGAGTTGGTGACTTACCAACATTTTCTTGCAGTTATTATTCTCTGTATGTAATACTAAGCCTTTCATTTTTGGGGAACTGAAAAATTTTCTAAGGGGTGCAAGGAAGGTCTGAATCAGGTAGCCCAAAATGGAAGGAAGATTTCTACTGAGTGAGGAGTGGCACCAGTAATATGTCATACATTCAAGTGCTATAGCATATATTCACTCAGTAACTGACTCGTGTTGAAGGGTATTAATAAAGTAACTTGTTCAGTAGAATACTAGGAATATTATCTCTAAATCCAAACTATATCAATATCACAAGCTGCTTAAATTGCTCTTTCCCTTAACACGACGTGAGGAATAGAAGGAAACATATCGCTGCTCACATTTATCTGATTAAGTCTTCTGGATGTATATACTTTTTAAGTGTTCTATTTTTTACCTATGAACAGAGACAACTGTTTTATGTGAATTTGCATTAAAAAAAAGCAGTAGCCTTAAAGGCCATGGCAAAGTGCTAAATAAGGAAACAAAGCAATCATCCTAGCCTGATATGTCCACATGTGAGTGAATAGAACAAAACTGTGAGGAATGTCTTTTCCAGCAATCTGCAGTGTACTTGTTCTCAGGTAGTCTAAGAGTAACCACACGTTTAAGGGGCATACACAGTAAAGCATGTGCAGCTATTTTAGCCTCTGGATTTGTTGATGACTCTCTTTGTATTCTCACGGTGTTTATGTGGGCTCTAAGAGTCAGTGGTCTGTCTGATTCTGCTCTTCAAATGCTGGGTTTTGGCTGCCCATTGTCATTTGTCATCCTTTGCCATGTATGTGTACTGAATTCTGCCCGTAAAAGAACAGAAAGCAAACCTTGGTTTTGTCATCAGCAAGTTCAGATAGAAATGAAGCTTCCATGGAGAATGCTGATGAAATTATTTCCAGCAATGTACCAAAATGGTAGATAGAATAGGAAAGCTATTTCTGATGAATTTGCTTTCTTGATGAAATCATCAGCTGTGAGTGATGGCAGAACCCTTACTGCAAAGCCAGCACTGGCTCATCAGAGTCCTTTCCTTTTTAAGACTGGCCAACACCAAATCGTGACCCTTAATGAAGGTCCAATCACTATGGCATAACAATTCTAACTAGAAGTGTAGATATTGACTAAAGCTGGTTAGATTCCCAGCTGATACAACCAAGTGCAACACTGTGCTGGGCTTCAGCTGAACAGGACAGGTTTAAAACCTCAGTACCTTCCTAGAAAATCCCAGTGCTAAATCTTAAGCTCTTTCCCATATGTAGGTACTTTCAGTATCTACTGGTGATTCAAACATTTTTCATGGTACCAAAGCTAGAAAATTTGACCACAGACTGCTTTTAGGAAACGTTATAGAATTACAGAATCAAAATTATTGGGCAGCTGAACTATTGGCAATGTGACAGGTGAACAGTTGTTTAAATAATTGTGGGATCATCATGCTGTCTTCCAGAGCCACTAAGAGTGTGTAAGTAGCTGCACTGAATTTAAGTATCTTCATGGATTGCATTAGAGTTGACAGGCTTATTGATTGTGCTTTGAAAATTAACAGAAGAATTTTTTTGCTTCCCGGTAGAGGTGCATCTATAAAAACACCTAGATATCTGGTCATACTAATGGGTTACCTTATGTATTACCTCTCAGTATTTCTAACATTAGTAAAATACATAATCATGAACACTATTGCAACACCTGAAGCTTTCAAAGGGGAAAGTTACACAGCTTTCTCCTGTCCTCTTCTACCAAGTTTAACAAGAGCAATTAGAAGTTCCAAAAGTGAGACATTTTTTTCTAGCTGGGTAATGAATGTTTCCAGTTGTTTTTTTCAGGAGGTTTATTAAAAATGTTTTTCTTAAATGTTCTCTGGGAAATGTCTTAGTGATCATGAAACAACTGAGTCAGTGTTCTATCACAATCACATTATTTTTCCATGCTTCATTTCTTAGTTCATGTGGGGTAAAATATGTTACTCAAAGAAGTTTCTTGCTTGCAGGTAGTGACTTTGATTTTCATTATTCCTTCTACAGTCAGAATTTATGTTTGAGAAGAGAAACCAGGGTCACCTGCTATTAAGTATTGCAGTAATTACTTGAAACCAACATAAATCCTGTCTTTTTGAAGAGAGTAACTGGTCAAAACCCGGGATTAATGACTCAAGAAAGTGAACTGTGCTTTTTCTCTCTTTAGAGAACATAATGTTTAACGTTGCAAGTATGGATATAAATAGGTGGAAAAGGTGCATGAATACAACAGTAGCAGAGTAGTAAAATATGTTTCTTAAAATGGATGTAAGACAGTGATTTAACCCTTTTGACTTTTGGAATACATTTTCATGGAAGAATAGTGACATTAGTGAATTCACATATAATAATTTTTTTTTTTTTCTTGAAAACCAGACTGAAGGCTGGGAGATTCAAAATTGCAAATTCTTATGGGTCTTATCCTTCATGAGGTCATGTTATAGAAATATCTCTAGTTTTTTTAGATTTTAGTTAAAAATTCAAGAACTGGTTCTCCTTGCCTCCTCATTTTAAAGGTAATTATTTGAATTCTGTATTTTTTCCTTCCTATGGTTCTAAGTCTTAATATTTTGATTTAAATGGAAAATATTCAAACCCTTTATTGCAGATGAATCTGCTCAGACCTATTGATAATTCCACTGTCAGAGCTGACAGTGAGATTAATGAATTTTTATGAGTTAATGAGATTTTTATTAGATGAGCAAGTGTGGGTTGCTGTGTTACTGAGAAAAAGCTTGTGGTTTCAAACAACAGCTACTTGGCTGCCTTTACTGTCACAGGTACTGGGCATCTTTCCTGGTACATTACCAAGTAACAAAGTGGCATAATACAGATTTCAAGGGAAATTAATATGAAATGGGAACAAGTTTTCACCTAAACTATTTGTGAACTGGATTTAGGCTGGATAGGTGTACCAACAGTTCCAGTTGATACCAGAAAGCTACTTTTTAAACCCATGAGCTAAGTATAGCAAATCAAAGTGGGCTAGCAAGGTGGCAGGTGTGAGTGGAGCAAGAGACCTCTCGGTGTGAAGTCAGAGCAAGTTGCTTTTTGGCACCTGCGTGCAGAGAGTAGAGCATGTGGAGGCAGTGGCAGAGCACAAAGGGACTTCTGGCCACCCAGAGGGGAGTGGGGAAGCCTGTGAAAAGCCATTGGTATGACTCCCAAAATCAGAACTCCCAAAATCAGAACTCCCAAAATGAGAGCAATGTGGTTTCTGTGGTAAATGCTTCTGGAGTCATAGGTGTGACAAGGTGAAATTGGGCTTTTTTCTTGAGGGTTTGCTGGGTTTCCAAAGGCTCTTACAGGCAAACCTTTGACTTGAGGAGCCTTCTTCAGCCATGACTTTAAAGTGGAGTGAAATTGCTTAATGGACATCTCACAGTTGTCACGTTTTAACCTTGCCCATGTAGCAAATTTGCATGAATTCCACCAGTTCAGCGTTCAGGACTAGAGCACGACCAAGTTAATGTGAATACAGGCTACTTGGTATCATGTCCTTAAATGGGGTTGGAGGCAAATAAAAAGAGAGCAGGAATTATACACAGAGCCTAAGCTGTGTTGGCTGAAACTTTATCATAAGGATTGTGCATCTGTACAAGCTCATCTTTTCCAGCATGAAGAATCTGACTTTACAGAAAGTGTTTTCAAGTGTACTGAGTAAATAAGCTGAAAAAAGGAACATTTTCTCTGATCACTTTCCCTCTCAGTCATCTTGGATTTCATTTGTAACAATAGCAGATAAAGCTCTTATGGTTTTATATCTATCTTACAGTCTTATATCATGCTTTAAATAATACAAAACCTGCGTCAATTCTATTAACAGCACAGGCTGGGTCAAACATGTTTGGCACCCTGTTTATAATACTTGAATGGATTTGTATTTCTATCATAAGGTCACATATTTCAGAAGCACGTAATCTGTACTTAGCTCTTTTATTTTTTGTTCTAATAGGCAAGAGAGCAGAAAACTATTTGTGTGGGAATGACAGAGGATAACAGAGGATGGTTCTTGATCTTCAGTGAGATGCTTTTAATCTTTTCAAAAAATGTCTTTTATTGAGTCTAAAATCAGACACTGTAGCAATGCTGAGGCAGTGTTTTCTGCTCAGTACATGTGCATAGCTGAACTGCTGTGTGCTCTACTTCTGTCTAGATAGACACACACCTTGCACAAAAGTAGATCCAACGCTGTTGCTAGAGCTCCTTCAGTACAATCTGCTTTGTACTTTCAGGCAAAGTCAGTGGCACAATGGTTTCAGGCACAAATTTGTAACTAGAATGACAAGGTACTTACTGTGAGCTAACCCAACTGGGGCTGTTCGAGTAAGTTTGCTACGTTTTAGTAGCTCATGTACAACCATACACATCTTTTTTGAGGAATGTGAACTTCTACTTAGTGATAACAGCTGTCTCTGATATCTTGTTCTGCCCAAGACTACTGACAGACTGTAGATTGTAATGAATTTTACTTTGGTCTTTATCAAGGCAAGTCAAAGAAATAATCCCATTCAAGTCAAGGAAGGTGAGATAAATCATTGAAGTGATTCTAGAAAGTAAAACTTACATGCATTGTTTCAGTTACTCACAGATATTTAGTAGTACCAACAGACTCATTGGAGTGCTTAGATTGCATGTATTCTGTGGAAGAAATGTGCTACAAATTACTTTCAAGAAAACATGAAGATAAAGGTCTTGCTACATAGCAAGTCACCTACAATCTGAATCATTGCAGCCAAGTTTCAGTCAGAGCCACAGTTTTCATGCTGCTTCCTCTCACATAGGTTCCATTCTTAAATTGTAAAGGAAACTAAGATTTCAGGGTCTTGACAATAAATTGCAGTTTTAAAAAAAGCCATATTCTCCCATTTTAACTGTTTAAAATACAGGCATGATATGTGATAGCCCATTTGTGTCTATGGATTTGAAAAGGACACAGGAAGAAGTCTGAAATACCCCGTGGTCCTGTGGATATAAAGCAATTTGTCCAGCATGCACTGGTGTGGAATTGGTGAGGCTATTGGCACCCTGAGGGATCCATCCTGTGTCATGGTCACATATGGAATGGTTGGTGCAAGGCTCTAGTGACAACAGGGAGCAGGGAGATGGGAATGTGCCAACGTGTGACTTTATTCCCCGAGCACACAGGCACTCTGCACATCAGCAATCTGTTTTTCACATCTGAAGACATATTCCTTTGTAAATGAAAAATTAATGTTTTCTTTTGCACAGTAAGTACTGAAGATATAATCAACTCAGTGCTTAGAGCCAGCCAGACTGCAAGTATATTTAAATGGGATTTAACTGGAGCTGCATATTTATACAAGAAGACCAATTTTTTGCTATACAGATATTCTGGTCTCTTCTATGGCTTGACATTTTATCTAGTGAGAAGAAGTTGTTCCACCTTCTTACCTCCTGCTGGTTTTTGGTTTTATGAAATACTTATTGTCTGGAAGAGTTTTCCCGCATGTCTTGGCATGGCTTATAAAACCTGGCTCATTCTATTCTTTATTTTTCCAGGAGAAGTTTAGCTAAGAAATTTGCAGACTTTTGGGTGATGAGAAGATATGTAGGTCACTGAAGGTGAGATGAAAATGAAATGGTTCTGATTTTTAAAATAGAACATGAAACTGAAAATTTCCATTATAGACACTTCCTCTATAGACCCTTCAGAGGTGTATAAACTTTTACTGAATAGCACTTAATCTACATTTTCTCAGAGCAAGGAGACACTCCACTGCCCTCAGCTAACCTAGTGCTAGGGAACACAGTGTCGTGGGAGAGAGTGGGAGCTTCAGACAAAGTTTATTAGAGAAGCCCTCCCTCTGAGTCACAGGGTGCAGAAAGGACCCCCTTGCTTTCTAAGCTCCTTCTCAGAGAGGAGCCTAGGAGGGGCTGGATCCAGTCTTAACTTCAGACTGTCAACAGTTCAAGTCGAAGAAATAATAGATTGTGATTGAACCTTTGTACAACTTCAAGATTAATTATGGAAAATTAGATAAATTTATATAAAAATGAATGATTTATTATGGTAAATGATTAGACAAAAAATATCTTAGAATTATTTACTAGACAGTAGAGGAGCTAAAACTACTAGTAAAGTATGACAGGATAGTGCACATTATCAAAGCAATTACATTAAAGCAATTGTAATAGAGCTAGCAAAAAGAAACAATTATTAAAGTAGGGATTGGTGTAACTCACTCATGCCAATGTCTGAGGCCAAAAAAAGACATTACATTTTGCTCAGCCTTGAGGAGAAATTTTGAAGGGCATCCCCACCCAAAGAAGGAATCTTCATACACACTCCAAGATGGGAATATGTTAGAAGAACCCAATTATATGGAAGTGGACTGGACTTTTATAGTGTAAAGTCATTGACTGCCAGTCATATATTTCCAGATCAGTTTAGCAGCCTATCTGCCAAATCTTTGCCTCACTATCAGGATGTTAATTTGGGGTTGATGTGCCAGGCTCTTTTTAGCACAATTCAACACCAGAAGCAGCATGATGCCCCAGTCAGTCCATCTCTGATATCCCTGTAAATAGAGCGTTGTCCAATTTGTTTGCCCACAGTCCAGGGCAGAGCATACTGCTGCACATACCTGACAATAAGAATCCTCTAATAAATTAGGATTATTGCTGAAATGTTCCTAATAGTGGCCTTCATCTAAATTTATTTGAACACAGGAGCTAGAAGACTCAAAAAATGTATAACTTATGAATATGAATTGGTTGTTCATGTTTGGAAACCCTACCTGTTTGTAACATTTCCATGGACATGAGCACAGTACTGTGAAAATCAAAATCTGAGCATCCTTTTTCAGGGTTTTTATTCAATATAAAACCCTACACTTTTTTTTAATAGCCTGTTCTTTGCCATGACCTTCCAAGTTAAAGATGAGAACAGTGTGTGGAATTTGAAATGTCTTCCTGTGCAATGAAATGCTGTGCTTCTGTTTCATGTTCTTTGTTGCTACTTGGTCAGTCTGTTCGGAACTATTTTCTGACTAGGGAGTGAATGTCAATTGACTTTTCATTTGGTGCAGCAGAACCAGCTGCAGTAATATCATAACCCCCTATTGTGTACAGTCCTAGAGTTTTGGAAGTAGACCTCCTTATCTTCTGACTCTGTCTCAGGAAGTGAAAGAATCTTTGGCTGCAAGGTTTGCTGATGGTATTTATAATGTGAAACTTAAAACAACACTTTTGCAATCATGCTGACACTGCTTCTCCAGGGGATATTCCGCATTTTATATAATAATCCATTTTTCTCAACTGTAAGTTTAATTCAGCTCCAGATTCACCAGATTACTTTTCTTTCAAACTGATCTTACAAGTGTTGAGAGCAAAAAAGGGAGTAGAAGAACAATGAAAAAAATACAAGAACAATGAACAATTGTAAGTGTTTATATTACATTAATATCTCCCAAAACATACTACGGGTAAATTGCACATTCTTTGTGCAATTTCCTAATGAGTGTGTTCTTGAAAATTCTTGATCCAGTCTCAGCCATGAGCTCAGACATGAGCTCCGATTTTTTTCCAAACAAAATTCTATACTTAGAGAAGTAACTATTTCCTTATTAAAAGCAGCTGATACTACTTATGAATAGGAACCAAACAAAAAGAAAAATGTAGCTAAGGACACCTATGTAGGAGGGAAAATTCAGGAGGAGAGGGCTGTTTAGATGAAGTCATGCAGCCTACATATTTGATCAGAACTGTGCGTGTAGAAGAGCAATTGTTTGAGCAGGCAGGTAAGGGCAGAAATGGAAACACACAGGTCACCCATCTCAGCTGTGATATGGTAGCACAGACCCACTGAAATGGAGAGCAACTTCGAGGGACTGTTCAAGCAAGTGAGCAACTCTTTTTTTTTTTACCCACTAATCCTCTATAAAAGCTCTCAACATACCATCTTGAAATGACATTAACAAAAAATACCCTGTGCTAGCCATTAATTCTGAGCAAGTACCCAGTGTTGATAATACTCCTAAAAATGGGATCTTTTTCATCAATAATAAATGCCAGCCACTACTCTTGGACCATAGATATTCTGCTAATGTGTTTTCTCACTCTGCTGTGTGCTGTTCTTCTCTTTATCTGCTCTGAACTGGTATAAGTAAACATGTTTACAGTAATGAGTGGGTACTGAAACTTCTGTAGTCTCCCATGGAGATCTTATAGAGAGAGACAATATTTCTCTAGATACAGTACAACAAATATGCTTGTTTCCCTTGGCAGATCTTAACAAAAGTATTTGCTGATTTATGATTCACTAAAGGGTTTTGTTCTTGGTCAACAGATCTGTAGTGGTATCTTCACTTAACGATTAAATTCACAGGCAGCTTCACAATCTGGCAAGTTTTGGACACATTTTTATCTCATCACTAGAAAATGTTGGTAAAGCTTAATCTGTGCTTATGTATCACAGTTGTCCTCGTTCAAAAAGGAAAAAAGAGATTAAAAGCATAAAATAGTTGCCACTACCTAACAGATACTGGAAGTTAGAATGAACTTCACTAAGAAGTTGGCTTAAAAAAGTTGTCCTCACGCCAGCATTTGCAGATATGGAAGGTATTGCTATTCCTGCAGTTGTTCTAATTTGTTTACAGATAAAAGACACAAATGTTATCACATGGGCAGACTTAACCTTCATTATTAGAAAAGCTGCTGTTTAGAGCCTAGACACTGAAGAAGATCCTTGTAAAAATGAGATAGTCCTAACTTGTGCTCCTCTCTGATGCCTCAGGCAATCTTTGTCATTGGCAGCTAAACCACCTGGGCTGCCTGTATAAGCATATAACAAATCAGGGGAAGGAAGGTAAGAAGCAGCACATAAAGCTTTTTTTCTTACTCCCTAAGATCTGCTATGCAGTCCTTTTGACAGACTCTATGATTAAAGCAGTAACCCAGTCTGGCATCTGGTGATAAGAGGAGAGAGTTTCATTTTGTATACTGTAGTAATAATTACAGTTAATATAAATTTCCCAAAGGTCCTCAGCTGATGACAGTTCTTCCCACACTGCTGCAAAGGACTGGAAGTTGATATATGATCAAGATGACCAAGAGAGCTGAAAGGTCATAGCAGCATTGCAAATATGCTCCTTTTCATGTTGCTGCTGTCAAATGTGGGCAAGCTTAAAGATTCAAGGGTGTGATCTGCATTTTTAGTACATGTGCAGTATTTGTTCTTAATGCCCCACTACACATAAATACCGTTTATTCCTCAAAGATTGAGGGGCTAACCTATAGAATTTTTTATTTGTTTGAGTGGGGGGGGAGGTGTTGTTTTGGTTTTGGTTTTTTGTTTGTTTTTTTCTTTATTTGGGTTTTTTTTTCTTATTGTGGAAATACCTATAACATCTAGCGTTGTCTTTAAAGAAGAGCTATATTGAAGCTGTAGTTCACACTGATGCTCAAATGCTCTTCTTTTGTAAGCTGATGCCTTACACCTTGGACACATATCAGCCTCATCTGCAATTTGTTCTAACTGCTGTATCTAAAGACAGGACATCTATTGACTGAATTGAGCCCATTTTTACCATATTAAACTGAATCCTAGCTCTGACTGAGAAATCACTGAATTATGTTGATGACATTCTCAATCTTCTTTACCACCTAATTTCTGCTAGTTCTTTTCCCATCAAATACACTTCTTCTGTTTTCAGTGTTTTATGACATATGTGATCTTTTTAATAATTACATTATTTTTAATGTAATGTCAGAAGTGTTACAGACACTTGTTCGCAAGGTAGAGTACACCTTGCATTGGTGACATAAATTTATCTTCCTTGGGTCCCAGGATCTCAAAATGCTGCAACATTCCAACCTTCAGTAACTTTTCCAGGAAGACTTACATTTAAAATAATATGCAAATTATCTTTTTTAAGGAAAAAAAGGCCAGTGGCATCTGGTGGTCTTTAGTGGTCTTTTATGGAAAAAAACCCCTAAATGTTCACTGAATAGTTGGTAAAACTGCTGAAGATTTGAATTTATGGCTAAGACCATTGGAGTTCTCTGAATGGAAACTGATGTGATTCGCCTTAAATTGGATGTCAGGACTAAAGTCTGAAATCTTGGAGAATTAATGAACTCTTTTCAGGAGGACCCAGGAATGAATGGCACTTGCCAGTAGCAACCTTCAGGGAACTTGATGCTAATCATTCATAGGTGCAGAACAGACTGCAGAACAAGCGGGTGGATAAAAGACAAGATTTATTGATCTTTTTTCCTGGTTTTCTTGAAGTGAATTATGAAGTCACCCAGTTATTAATCCCTTTAAATTAACTAGTAGGGAACCTGTTTATAGTTGGACTTTGAGACAGAGTTGAAAGCATAAGAGCAGGTGTTTAGCCTTTGAGGAGACACTTGTATTTGGTTGCCTGGATTAATTTACAGATTAATCTCTTGCTCAGTTTCCTGTTTCAGTGGTGTCTAGGAAAGCAAGTTACAGTTCAGCAACACTGACAAGTGTCAGTGATGTAGATCATTGGACTGCAATGCTATTAATTGTTTAGAGTTCTGTGGAATGAATACAATAAATATATCCATATGAAACAAATCTAGTCTTAGATTCTTCAGGAATTGTCAGATGTATGTTATGGGTCCCGTGATTCAAGAACAGTTGATTATTCAGTTTGAAGAGACTCTCTGGTGCGAAGTGTGAATTGTCCCTTCAGCAAGAGACAAAAAACCTTGAGAGAATAACTTCAGAAGGCATTAAAATCACATATGAATTACAAAGCAGACTTCAGAGTTATTTCTGTTCATCAAAGGCAAATTTATTTAACTGCAGTATAAAGGCAGAGTTCAAGCAATGTATTTCCCTCAAGGGTTGGAGACCTGCTAATTTAAGATAAGGCTTTAACGGTATGTGTATAATGCAAAACAGTTATAAGGTAAAAGTTGCATATCCATAATTTTCAGTCCATGCAAGTGATACGGTTTGAGCAGAGACAAAACATACATGGACAAGCTAAATCTGCTTTGATCAGTAATTGATTGACATTGATTGACACTGATCCACAATATCATCAACTCTCCTGAGCTTACGCTATCTAATTCGTGAATCAAACACAATAACCCCAGAACATTCCCTTTTTCTGCTCCAGTCACCTTAATGATGTCTTTTACAGGCACATTTTGATGAGGTCTCTATAAACTGTTGTTTATAGGGAGTGGGTGCACTTGCACTCTGCTTATCCTTTCTGCTTCTGCTGCCAGAAATCTGAGAAAAAAAAGGAAAGCTGATGAGCATACTATCCAACACCTTGCTCTTGTTCAAATCATCATTGGTGGGGTTATTGAGGTCATCTGCTCCCATACTGTTAGTTGCAAATAACTGACTGAGCAGTACTCTCACTTGGGCCATCAGTGATGCCATTCTCTACCTGGAGTGGATCAGCAGTTCTCCAGAAAAATGGCTTATACCTTGGGGAACAGATGGAGAGGAACTAGTCATGGCCGAAATGAAAGAAATCAGTATTTATCACCACAGCTTCTGTAAGTGCAGACACTGTCTCTTTATGCAGCAGGCACTAATCCCAAGCATTCATTTTCCTGGCAGCTGTGGCATCCACAAGGTGAGCTTGGATGGACATGCCATTTAGTGCTGCCTCCCACACACCCCAAGGGCCAGCTCTGGTTTTTTGCAGGCAATTCTGGTCTGCTGCCTTTGGCTGGCTGTGTCCCAAACAGAGCTGCTGCTGCTGATAGACCCAGGGAAGATGCTGCCATGCTAGCCTGTTCCGGGATGAAATTTCTTCTCCATCTGCAGCCTGCACATTGATGAGTCTGCTGCTGACGTTTGTTACTGCTTATCGCCACCACCGAAACATTTCCAGTGGGATTCTCCTCTTTCAGTGACACGAGCTTCCTTCTCAAGTGGCTTTGTAGTGTAGAGATACCCAGCTGGGTTGCAGTGGTCCCTCAACTAACCTCTGCCAAAACAAGACAAATGCATGAGGAATGTAATTAGTTTTCTGCCCAGAAAAGTGAGTTTCAAAGCTGAAATCACCTCTCCAGGCTCACAAGAAAAGTCTGCCTTGCAAGCAGTCTTCCACCTTCCCCATGCACACATTTGCCATCTTGCTTTGCTCACATCCTTCACTTACTTTTTCCTCTCAAATTTTTTCTCTGTTTTCAGTAATTATGGCTAATGTTTTCTTCCTTCACTCACTTTCCTTTTTTTCATGGACTAAAGGTTTTTCTTCCCATGCTCTGCAGTCTCCTCTAATATCATTCCCTGAGCAGTACTGTGTATAGATACAGGGGCAATCTCAATATCTTTATCATGAAAACAATAAATACCAGTCCCTTATGGTGTTAGCTTTATGTGTTGTGAGAGTAAATTTGTGAACCTTATTTTTCCATCACAGACAGTATGTTATTTTTGCCTTGTAGTCCATTTGCTGCATACTTCACTGCACTGAATTTTTCCAAAGCTAATTAGATGTTGGAATGGAAAAGCCTTCATAACTTTTCTGAGAAAATGGTTTAGTGGCTCCATCCTCTTTCTGGCTAGTATGACACCGAAGGAAGTTTTACAAGATGTAGTAGACCTTCTGTGCATAATTAGCCCAAAGTGCCTTCCTTTTCCCTGGAGGTTAGAACAGACCAAAAAGAATTTCTAAACAAGTTGATTTTGGTAATTACTACAATAGTACTCTGGTGCAGATGACAGCAAGGTGCTTCTGAGAGAGCTGCTTTTTATTTTGGAAAAATTTTGAGGCAGATAAATTTATCCTAATTTGGAGTGCTTTCTGATATGTTTGACTTTGGGCATGTGATTGATTTACAATGAGCCCTGAAATATCTTGTGGAGCCCTGGTATTCAAAGGAATGCCTTTCCTGAGGAGCAGTGCCTTCCTTATTTATTTTGTAGAAAAATGAAATGTCCCCTGACTTGTGGGAGGGAGATCATTGATTTTTCAGTGAGGAAACTAGATGACTGTAATTCATCTAAGGTCACTTTGTGAAAAATACTGATAGTGACTGAGAAGAAAAATCTTTGAACAAGGATTGTTGGCTAATGGATTCACAGTGTGCTTGAATGAAGTCTTGCTTCTGTTCCTGCTGACAGGAGGCTTCCCACTCTGGAGGTGAGACACAGCTACTCTGTATGACTTAGTGGCTACTTAAGGACCTGCTCTCTTCTTTCACTTGTAACCTCTCTGTTATTGAAATAGGCATTGAGAAAGGAGGAGATATGCATGAATAAGTAAATAGCATGCCAAACCAAAGCTTTGTGCACATTTGCTGAGTGCAAACGTAGCTGGGACCACCCCAAGTGTCCTGCAAGTCCATTATTCATTTGCATTTGAGTTTGCACTCGGTTTGGCTTTCTTGCCTCCCAGAATCTGCAGGCTGGTTTGACAACTGTGCGGAGCTGTGAACGCAGATGCTTAAAATCCCATTTTTCTTGCACTTCTTTTTTAAGTAAGGAAATAACATTATACTTTGTTTTGTCCAGCAGTGAAGGAATCTCCCTGCCTTGAAGGAGATTTGCTAAGCTGTTACTTGCATGGAGTGATATCATTCTGCTTTGATAGTCGATTGGTTCTAGGATAAACCTACTCTCTCTTCGGGCAGAACCTACCAGCAAAAAATTATGGTAGGCTCTGAGCCCCATTTTTCTCTTCATTGAAGTATGTAGTTACACCCATGCATACCCAAGCATGCCCAAGAGTCTACAGTGGTAGGATTCAGGGACGAGTTGTTGGCTTGTAGGATATCTTATTTCTGCAGGATGAAGCAGTATGAAGGTAGGGCAAGAAAATTTAAGGGTGCCTTTTGTAAGTAGCAAGGAGAATAATGTAATGTGCCTATTTAGTGACACTAATTTTGCAAAGCTTTTGAGAAACAGTGTGAAATGAAATTGAAACCCAAAAGCAATCAAACCAAAATCATGTCTTTGTTGAATCAAGGTTGAACTTGATATTGATCATGTCTCTCCCTGGAAAGGAAAATCTGAGAAATTATTTTCATCAATTTGCTGAAGAGACCAGGGATACTCTTTAGAATAGTCTGACACTCTTGAGATAATCTTCATTACAGTAGCTGATGTGGGAAATCATCGTCCTTGATGTTATGGCCACATCTGTCGACCATGCATGGGTTTCTTCTGTTCAGGAAACTTCAGTGCCAGCTAAACAGAGCTTCTCGCCTTCTGCCTCTGACCTCTGCCACACAACAACCAAATTCTAGTGAGAAGGCTCAATGGAAACTGATATTGTTTGACTGAATCTTTTGAGCTCCTTTAATTTGACCTTGGATTTTGTGTTTGTTTTAAAATTAATAGCTTTTTGTTGAAAACAAATTTTCATTTGTAACTGTTTCTTTCAAGCATAAAAAGAGTTGACTCTAGATTTGATCTTCTGAGTAATAGCACTTGAAAAGCTAGTGAGGCTTTTTTTTTTTTTTTTTTTCTTTTTTCTTCTCTGTCCTTGGAGACCAAAGTAAATTGACATAAATTTCTTTACTGATTTTTTGTACAGAGACCATTGGCAATTGAATACTATTCTTTCATTTTTGTACAATTATAGACATTTTCAAGCACTAGAAAAATCTGTAAAACTTTCTTCTTACCCATTATTTTTCCCCAAGACCTTGGTATATGTACACACATATATGACCCAAATTCTGAAGGACTTCAAATGAAATTGTGCTTTCAGATCATTTTAGTGAAGTGGACATTTTCATAAACACACTTTGACATTGACCTGGCTCTAATCCAGATGCTAACACATTGTTAACATTAACAAGTCATAAGAAAAATGGTCATTTCAGAATATTTATGCATTAATGCCATAAAATATATTAATAGGCTTGGAGGCATTTTTATATTCTGTACAGAAAAAGTCAAGCCTTCACTATGTTCTTAGATCACTGAATTTTAAGTTTTATATTTAAGAGTAATCAATCTTAGCAATTTATGTTAACCACTTGGGGGTTTAGAATTATTCTGTATTTTTTTCCCCTTTTCAAGAATAGCAACTTTCAATAACTACTGAGACACAGCTTAAGGAGTGAAGGGAATATAGTTACTTCCTTAGATATATGATACAATTTGTGATGAGTCCTATTTATTCTTCAAATCTGTTTTAAATTAGTAAGAGATGTCCTTAATATATGGTATGGGGCATGTAAGAAAAAGAGATGTATTTCTTCAGTGGGTGTTCCTCTGCTGCTAGTACCATTTTCTTTTATTTATTATGTCAGTTTAAGGGTCCTATGGAGATAGTTCCTCTTGCATTAGCACCTGGCTTACAAATAATCTGGCTGCCCATTTCCACAGGGAGCCAGAGCTGTGAGAGCAGGAGACCATTTCTTTCTCAGCCATGGCAGGGCTTGGCTTTCATTTGACTCTGAGAAGAAGCATTTTTCAGCAGACTTAGAGTTCACAGTTCTACCTAATAAAAAATAGCTCTCAAGCCCAGCATTTCCCAACCTTTCAAAATTCAAAGGATGCCTTAGCATTGCTGAAACAATCAACAGACTGCATATCAAATACTGCTGCAGTAGCTTCCTTTTCTGAATCACAGAACGTGGCAAAAAAATATATATATTTTGAAGCCATCAGGAACATAGAACCTTTTCTTTTTGTCCTTCCTTCATACATTAGTATATCTCCATTAATATTTTTGGAAAATCATATTGTTTCTGCGCTTCAGGATCCAGCTGTTCCTGGACTCTTTATTAAGATCTCTAAATAAGTATTTACTATTAGTATTGCTAAGAGCATTGCAAGACTGGCCTGTTTTGCTCCTTCAGCACCACTGCGAACTTTTGATGTGTACTAATGTATTTATCTAGACCATGTTGCCTTCAGTGAGGAAAATTAATGGGGAGGTTTTAATTTGGCTGTATTTCCATACTATGAAGTTTAAATGGCAATTAAAGGGTATCACAGGAGGCTACAGAATAAAAGCACTGCTGGAATAAATAGCCTTCATCATAAGCACACCAAAGCCTACATGAATTTGAACCCTTATTTACCCTAATGTGGGGATGCCCATCACCTGGTTGTATTGCAACCCTTCTGAAGAACAGAAGACGTGCATTAGGAGCAGCATTGCCAGTAGATCAAGGGAGGTGATCCTGCCCCTCTACTCAACCCTACAACCATTGCTGTAAGACATGCTTATACTAAGCATAAAGCTAGTTATGCTTTGTCTTTTACATACAAAATAACTCAAGAAGGACAGGTCGAGTAAGGTTTCTATATTGTTTCTGATTTCATGGAACAGCTTTTGGCACGACTCAAAAAGAGTCGTTTCAGATGAGCATGTTTTTCATGATAAAAAGAAGGCAATAAAGTGACTGGGCTAAATACATGATTGTCTCTCATCAATAAGTAAAATGGATGTGGAGAGAACATCTATGACCACAGAAGAATTCAGATAATAGAAAATTTAACACATTTTACTTTTGAAGACTTGTTCTGCATTCAAAGAGATGGATGTTTCTCTTCCAGTTGTCTTTTCTGTACTCATTTTACTATGAAAAATATATTGGATATTACTTTTCTGTAGACAAAATGATTATTATACTGCTGAATATTAGAATAATTTAGCCTCTGAACCAGCTAGATTATGCATCTTGCCACAAAGATTGTATTTGAAAACGGGCAGTAGAAAAGCCTTAATTATAAAATATTTCACAACTGCTTCAGGTTTTAACTTTAGCTCCAAAAAAACTTACTTAGCAAAACAAGACATAAGTAGACTCTACTATTAAAATCTAATTTAGCACAGCTTTGTCATCCCAGCTTTCAAAAGGTCATTTTCATGGTAACTTAATAGCTGGAAAGAAAAGGTGAGGATGTGTGTTTAGGTATATTTTGGTCATCATAAATATCACGAGGGGATTTTGAAAATCTGCTTTTGATATGAGGGTACAGGATTGTGTTTATCCAATAATAATTTTAGTCATGAATATTCCTATTACTTACTAGCATTTTGAGTCACAGATCTAATAGCAGATTTCAAGCCACCTAATGCAAATGTGAAGTGAAAGTCTGGATTTTGTAGCCTTTACACATCCCACCATGTTGTGTGTTCCTTTATTCTTAGAGTAATGCTGTGATCATTCTATTGGGAACATCCACTAGATAATTCTAACATTTATTTTAGCTGCCTAACTGCTTGTTTAGACAATCAGTGTTTGTCATATTGAAACTGTAGCTAGAGTGGAGAATTTTTGCTTAATTTTGAGACAAATTGTTTCACTGTTCCATTCCCTTTGTGTTTATTCCTTGATAAACCAAGCCAAGGTGAATGTAAAAAAAAAATTCATAACTTTATAACAGACTTCATAATGACTGGAAAATGAATTAAAATCATAAAATTCTATCAATTTAAGTATGTGAATTAAAGTGATGATGAATTATATTAGATACAGCTAACAGGTAAACTGTTGAAGCTAACTTAGTTTAGCTTTGCACTGCATTAGTTGCAAAAAATAACTATAGCCTAAATCTGAAAAAAAATTATGATCCACCTAATGATTTAAAAATGTAATGTACTTTTAAAAAAATACCCCAGTCTGTTTCTCACAGAGAGCTTCTGAGTTTCTGCAGGATCAACAGACGAGATAATCTTTAAGGGAGAGGATATTTGAATTACGTGTGGCAGGTTTAATTTTGTTACAGAGATAGAGATATTTTTTATATATGTATATACTCTGCAAGGATGACAGTGTACAGTGTGCCATCTGCTCATTTCTACTCGTTCCATATTTATCACCAGGAGACAGTGAAGTTTTTCATTTTCCTCAGTGCTCTGATGTTGAAATTTTTTCCCCGAAGACTGAGGAAAAAAAACCCTACAGACAGAATGGAGTGGTCAGTAAATCCACATATTCAAGGAAAAAAAATAGACCAAGTATAGCATTAGTTACTGCTTTTTCACACCTGAAAAACCTGTCCAGAGGCAATGGCTGAGGATCTATACACACTTATGTAAATGAAAGAGCTTCTTTGCCTTGAGATAAGCCTTGTAAACCTATTTTCTGGAGAGTATTTGTAGCACAGTTGCATCTTTAACTTCTACAACTCAATACCATTTTTGATTCGTTGTTTTTTCCAACTAAGAAATCTTCTTATGGACAGTGTTTGGAGTTTTAAGCAGAAAATAAATTTTAAAATAATACTGTTATTTTATTCTCCTGTCTTTATTTTTTGCTGAATGTTTCAGAGATCTCTGATACGTTTTTTTTTCTGTGAATCCCTTGAGAGCTCCTGCACAAGCAGCACAAAGCATTTGTCACCAGTTACACTTTTTAACAATGTCCTCATTTTACTGCACTCCTGTGTGAATACCCAAACCAGTCCCCTAAATGTGTTCAGCCATGGGTTTGTTAGGCTCTCTTTATGGTGTTTCCTGGTCAAACTGTGTATATGTCTTATTCCAGAGGTCTGCTACTGGACTTACCTGTTCCAAAGAAGAAAAGCAGGCTTGGAGATTTTTGGGGTTGGGTTTGGTTGGTGGGGTTTTTTGGGTATGTTTGTTTGTTTGTTCACTTATTTTTTCAAATTTGAGACTGATTCATATTCTCCTAGGCACCACTGCTTCTGAGGACTTCAGTAATTAAGGATGGGCAATTTCTTCACTTTTCTGTAATCTATGAAAAGCCTTCACTTAGGTCTGTGGCCATCCAGGCTGGATGAATACATTAACTTTCACAGCAGTCAGGTTCTTAGTTCCCATTCAACTTACAGTGAATCATTTCTGGGGATGAGCTGTTGCCTACATTTCAAGTTTGTCCTTCACAAATTCTTCACCTTGAATTAATTACTTTTTTTTAATATAAAAATAACAACTGGTATGACCAAGAAAAATTTTAAAAATTCACTAAAGTTACAGAAAAAATCACCTTGTTTTCTCATTTGCAGTCAGAGATGAAATCCTAGTTACTCAGTGATTGTATGACCCAGGGATTGAGCTAAAAGAGATTCTTCTAGAAATATGAATAGCTGAGAAAGGCAGAGAGTAGCAAGCTGTGAGGGAATAATGTGCTGATAATTTGTATTACCATTAAATGCACCTCTAAATCTCACACGTTTATATAAAGCTGTGATCTTTCAAAGCTTATGTATCTTGATTGGCATAAATCATTAATCATCTTTGGAGAGAAAACAAATAGCCAGAGGTGACAAGATCAACCTATTAAAGCATAATAATAAAGAGAATTGAACCACGTAAGTTAACAAACAATTAGAGCTAAATTATTATCAATTTGAATGTTTATGGCTAACAAAACACCCTCTCAACTAATGTACTGCTAATTTGTATAATTCTCTTGTGATTTAGTATATGGTTTTTGAGATAATTGTACTGTAGATTGCTAATTTTAAAAAGTAGCAACTGGAGACCACGGCAAGGGAAGCAATAGTGTCTGAATTAACCATAACATGCATTGTTAACTTATCTGAGATTTTTTTCACTGTTAAAAAGTAATGTCACATCAGAACTAGCAGTTAGTAGGTTTCTATGCACAAAGCTATTTAGGGCTGTGGCACCACAGTGTTCTGGCCACAGCTGAGTGCAGTGCAGGCAGAAAATACCACAGCTGAAGAAATAATCTATAATGAATGACTTGTTCCACAAACGAATCATTTTCTCATTAGGGAACATGACAGTCAAGATTCTCACTAGCTTAATCATCCAGGTTCACCAATGACAAATTCTTCCCTGCATTTTCTCATCCTTTAAAGTACTTGGATTAGTTATTGCTTTATATCAGTTCTGTAAATTTAAACTCTTCTACTACAAAAGTTCACCTCTGGAGGAAGTCAAAATTAGCGTTGAAAGTACTGGTACATAAATGATGCACTTTCATTTTTCATGATCAGGGCACGATTAAAATTTAATTATTTGTATGTTAGTTGAAAGTTAGCAGAAATTAAAAAATGCTAGTTTGGATTTTAATGTAAACTGAAAAATAAATTTAGCCAACATTGCGTCTTTATATTGCTATAACTCAGGCTGGTCCCATGATAATACTTGAATATTTTATAAGATTTCCTGTTTCTAGATGTCACTAGTAAAGATCCAGGGCATATTCTGAACACAGTGTGATCTTCCTGGACAGCAAAAATATTATACGCCATGCTGCCAGGAGCAAAATTGGGGAAATGACAATGTTGAGTAAAGATACTCAACATTGAGATGTGCTGCTCATTGTGTTGAATCCATACTGGAGGCACCAGGGAAAGAGGAAGGATGAGCATCCTCTAATTTGCTATGCAAGTAGAAAGGAAAACACAGTCAACTAGTAAAGGTCTCTGGTCTACCTTTGTCCTTCCAGAAGCTGGCACTTTGGCATCATACTGCATGAGGTTTTATGTGTGTGCCAGCTCTCATTAGCCCCAGCTGGAGCCTAAATACATTACAGAGCTGCCAACCCTTTTCTCTTCCTGATGTAGAGATGTCCTTTTGCTTTGCTTTCTCCTATATACATCTCATTCTTCTCTCCCTGAACACTATGGATAATGTAGAATTAACTCCATGCCACGAGATGCAAAAGAGTAATAATGCAACACAGTGGCTAAAAATCACTCGAAGACACAGAATCAGCTACCATCACCAAATTGTCCTGAATTGCTGTTTAAATTTAGTCTAAATGTCAGAAAAGATGGATTCTTTAAAGACTGAGGAGAAACTACGTTCTTTAAAAACTGAGGGGAAGCTACAGCTTTGCCATTTGTTTCAGTCCAGAGTACTACCCTGGAGCAAATCGGGAAACACGTTGTAATTGGAGCCACTGTTCTTTCACTGATTACTTTCTCTAAGTGGATACTGCAGAGAGGAAGGCAAGAAGAATAAATTGAATATATTGGTTTTTTAGAAAAACTAGGGCTGGATTGGTCTATCCTGGTTGCACACCTCACATGTTGGATGGACCCACTTCTCACAGTCTGACATCTCTGGTTGGAGGCACCTCAGCAGCAGTGACTTCTTGAGGAGGAGTGAGTGAGGTGTTAGAAAAATAGTTCATAAAGATGAGGGTAGGGGATTTCTGCTGCTCCAAGGCTGTCATATAGATAATTTAGATTGGAAAAGACCTTTAAAGTCATCAAGCCAAATAATCTGTCATATGTCTGGGGTTAGAACTCTGCGCCATTTCACATGGACTTGGCATAAGTTTACTCCCGACCAGCATCACTCTCTGTACCCTGGCCAAAAAACCAAGGAGATCCAGGCCAGCAGACACTTTTGTTTCCTCCTCATCTGCTTAGACACCACAGGCGATATCTGATCTACCTGTGATGAAAGAGAAACAGAACCTTGCATACCTTTTGTTCACTGAGAATTAAGAGCTGAGCAACAAGTTGGCTTCAGACAAATAAAGGAAAGAAATAATCTCTTGCATGTGTTCAGACTGACTGTCTGGCTGACTGACTGCTGGCAGTGTGTAACTCCCCAGGCAGCCTGCTGACAACCCAGCACACATCAGCCTCATTTTCTGAGTGATTCTTTTTTGTTAGAAAAAGGAAAACAGCTTTTGAAGGCTCCTTGTTGGGCTCACAGCTGGATTTGGGAAGCAGACAAGATACCTGGGGCTGACGTGGCAGTCTTTGATATGGCCTCACTTAATAGGACAGCTCACATCCCAGACAGCAACATATGCAAGAAACAGCAGTATTCCCATGGTGCTGTACTTCTGGCTACTCTTGAGATGTGTGCCTTCAGTCTGACACAGGGTAGGAATAAACCACGAGCCCCACGAGCCACGGTGGAGTTGAGCACCATGGGCTTCCTTACCCTGGCCCATGCCTTCACTGGGAAATGTTCTTGAGGAAAATAAAGATTGGGACCAAAATAAAGAAGCATGAATGTAGCAATGACTATGTGAAGTAATAGTGAGTAATTCCATGTTTGTATTCACAGGGATTAATCCATAGGCAGTAGTTACAGGAATGTAATTATTTGATGTAAATAATGACTATTCTCATTAATAATGTTTTATATTCTCTCTCCCTAATAAGATATGCTATTTGAGTTCCCTTACTTATCATTATGGTAGAGGAGTTTCCTCTTTTAAAGTTAATTTCCTTTTCTACTCCTCGTTTCCCTTCATAGGAGAAGTAAAAACCTTCCCAAAATCTGATAGCTCTGCTGTTCTGGACTAGGGCAGACAGCCAGTTCTGTTTCCTTGCCAGTTAGTGATTTTCTCATGCTGACAGATGTGTGAGACAGTGATAGATCAGATTAATTCTAATTTCTGAAGTGAGCCGACATTTGAACCCAGCTAATTTAAAATGTTCTTTCTGTGTTTAGTCTGCTCAAGCAATTTAACTGCAAATCTTTCTCTCAGTGCTGTCCTTTCAGCTGGTATGGTTGGGTGCATGGAGCCAGAGCTGCCCGCTCCCTTATTACAGCGCACAGATGGAAGTTCACAAGCATGCAATCCCCTGTGCTAATTGCCTCTTCTGCCTTGTAGGACAACCCAGCCTGCCCCTGGCTAGGGGATGCCTCCTCCTCAGCTGGTCACCCATGAGCCTGAGGGACATCACTTTGGGAAGGGTGGCAGAGGGTATGAGCTTTACCCATCTCTCAAGGCAGTTCTCTGTTCAATCCTATTATTTTCTTGCTTTCCGTGACTCACCAGCCTCACAATGTGATTTGAATCAGGCTAGCATAAATACTTTTTTTTAAACACTCATTTATCTTTGTTTCCACAGATGTCCTGTCCAAAGCTGATTTCATTTCTCTCAATTCCTGTCTTTGCTATTTCATCATGAATACACTTGTCATGCCTCTTTCTAGGATATCCAAAGGTACCTGCATTAGAAAATGTCTCTTTTTCTGAATAGGCTCTACAATTTCTATTGGAAACAATGAAAGCCCAAGATTGTTTTCAGTGAAAATTTGATTTTGTCTTTTAATAGAAAACTACCTCAGCCTATAAAAATTACTTTAATCAAAATCTCTGTGTTTCACTGAAAATGTCATGATGTAATATATTTGAAAAGTAAACATAAGCAGGAAGAGAATGCTTTTCCTTTTGACAACACTGGTTTACCCTTTATTGCCTCTTGAAGTTCTTTATGCACTAAATTTACACAATGTGAAATTATTGTCAATTATGCTAATCATTTTAATCCACATTCTTAATGTTGATAATACTGTAATCTTTCAGAAACTCAATCTTTTCACATTTTATCTTCCTCCCAGCTTGATAAGTAAAGAATCCCTTTCCACACTTTCTTTACTTTTGGTCTTTCCCCTATAAAGCATGTACTCTGAACACAATTTTATTCTAGTTCTGCTTCTGTCTAATAAATGCATTTCTACTATAGCCAGCTCTTGTCATCCTTTTGCTTTACTCTCATCTGATTCTTGGAGGAAAATGGAAATTCTTCCCACAGGTTTTCAAAGCAAAACCAGATGCCTTTTCCAGTTAGTCCATATTCTGGTAGAATTCCGTATTTCTGGTACTGAAATAAGGTCAGGAAAGTACCATTACATATTACTGGAACAATGAAAAACCAAAATGCCACAGAAACATAGTTACTAATTTTAAAAAGTCATTTTAAATGTTCTAGAAAGTTTTGCCATTTGCTTTTGAGAACTTGGAAAGGTTTCAGAAGTCCTCGTAAAAGAAACTTTTTTTCGACTTCCTCAGAAGTTTTCTCTTGTCAGTGGCACTTTCTGCTCAGCCACAGCCCTGGCACTGCCAGCCTGGCTCTTTACATCGTTATCTGCCCTGATGTTTCTGTAAACACATGTGCCTGTCACAGCCTGTGTCCCTGTCCTTTAGTCTTTCTGCAGCTGCAGTCACAGCTCTGTGAAAAGAATTCACCTTTCAAAGGATTTAAGATTTGCCATTTTAATCAGTTCTTCCTAGATGTTACATGCCTTTAATCCAGTTTCATTTATAGCTACTGGTAGCTTCTATATTTTAATCAAATGTTTTCTCCATCGTATTTTGATTTTATTATCTGAGACTAAAGAATACTGTTATCTCTGTTAATAGTGGATTTATACAACACCACTTTGGGCAATTTTAGCAGCTCCTGGGAGAGAATTTTGTCGTGGTCTCATACATAAGATTATAAAAAAAAATAAAATCAAATCTTGCCAAAAATTCTACTTAAAAATAAGTGTAAATGAATACAACTTTTTTTCTAAAGATGCACCATTTAAATGAGTGTTTTTCCTGTGAGAAGCATATAGCATACTACTTTGGAGAAATGGTACCAGTATGTGGCAGGTAATAAACAGAAACATTTACCTAAATAGCAAAATCTCTTTTGCATAAATTGCATACGTTGTTTTTCTCTTTTGTCAGGACACTCTATTATATTTAACCTCTGTCAAGCTTTGAAGAGAATGTGCCTGATTTCTGTCGCACAATACTTCCCAGCTGACTATAAATATAGTTTCATTCTTGAGCAGCATTGTGTACTCAATCTGTAATGTCTTACAAGGGAATAGTTTCAACTCAGTGAATAAAAGAAAATCACTTGGGATTCATTCCAAGCCTGGGTTTTTTTTCATCATTTAGCTTGCTTCAGTGTTTGCTTTTTCCCATTTCATACACAGATATTTAATTAATTTACTCCACAAAACTCTAAAA
>VWZU01016443.1:205349-226398 GCA_013397095.1 Sterrhoptilus dennistouni | reverse complement strand
AAAAAAAAAAAAAAAAAGGAAGGAAAGCCCCCCATCACATCGGATCAAACATTTGTAAATATTGAATAAGTGGATGATAAAGCATGCTAGATGAGACCATGATCATATGATGTGACAGTACTGTTTAATAAGTCCTTTCAAGAAGTGTTTGTTTCATTGTCTTTGATTGTTGTCACTGACTGGTTACTACAATTTTCTTACTCTTTCTGAGAACAGAAAGTCCATGGGGAGCCACACTGCCTTCGGTATAATTTGAATTGATTTTTCCTTTTGTGCCACTGCAGAAGATGGTGACTGTTCTCCTTTTTCTACAGAAAAACTTTGCTAAGCATTTTTAAAAGAAGACAAGCATCTCTAATACACTTCATGGGGGTTTTTTGCTCCTTACAGGCAGAACTGCAAGTAGGCAGGGAGCTCTGTGCAACTTCCAAGCTAACAGTGTCTTTATCACAGGGGCAGAGAAGTCAGAAATTCAATACGAACATAACACCAAGCCAGACCATCCTCCTTCTGATTAAGGTGTATGTCAGTGCACTTTATTGAGTGCTTAGGAAAAGGCAGCTCTCTCCTCCCACACTGTTGTCTTCTTCTGCCCCTTTCTTGCTCAGAATATATGAGGCACCAGAATATTTCAGATCATTTTCCTAGTCTGGTTCAATACACACTGTTAAAGAAGGATTGGAGGGCCTGGGGTAGAAATTGCTTCAATGTGCTTTTGAAAGAGTTTGGTTGTGCCCTGCTCTCGAATAATGATAAACTGTAAAATGTCATGTCAGTCCTTAAATAATTAGTGAATGGGAGAACAAGTGCTATATGCAGGAGGAGTGACAGAGGCTCCTGATGAAATAAGAGGACAGAGATTGCTCATCTGTACTGTATATTGTGCTGCTTGTTTTTATGTTTGTATATATATATAAAACTCCAACCCAGATTTCTGAGAATAGAGAAGCAGCTTTAGAAAAACTGATGACTGAAGCAGAGACAGCATTTCTCTGCTTTCTCATTAAATGCTAGTTACTGATAACAGTTGACTGACCTATATACCTCTTGAACAAGTAAAAGGTATTTCTAGAGTGCCTGGGGAAATCAGGCATGGCTAAATTTTCTTTAGATTTTAGAAATTATGTTAATCATTTTATGCCTACAAGTTTCATAACATGGTTTGAGCTAGGCAGCTGTTGCTTACGTTGCTGGTCTCATGCAATGCAGCAGAGTCGTTGCCTGAATGAGAGCTTCAGGATCCAGCCAGAGCAGAGCAGAATATTAATGAGCTAACTAGCATCCTGTTTGGTGCACATGGAAAGGGAATAAACCCCCCAAAAGAGCTGAAATATTGAAAGAGCCCATGCTGTGGTAGAGAACCCAGCACTGCGCAAGAGGGAATCTTAATCTGTATGGGCTTCCAAATGCTACTGCACACCCAACTCCCATGCGCACTCCATAGGGAGCCTTCAGAAGTGATGGATGGATGGATGGATGCAGGGCTTCTGTGCTCACCAGGAGCCCTTTTGGTACCTTCACTCCTGCTCTTTGAAGCCCAGCTCTGGCCAGGAGTACCTGCTGCTTTCCTTCCCAGAGCACGGACTCAGAGCCAGGCAGGGGAGTGCAGGGCAATGGGGCACAGCTCTGTTTTCCTTCCATGTGGGAAGGAGGGTGAAACCTGCAAGAAGGCAGCAGAAAGGAATTTTACCACATCACATCTGAAACCTAAATTTTACCTGTATTATGAAGAAACCCTGAGTTAGTTCTGGTTGCACACCTGACAGCAGCATTTAGAAGTCTTCTGTAACCTACAGTAAGGGGTTCTGTGCTTTTGTGTCTATACCTCAAGTGGAATAGTCACATTTATGCAATTCAATAGTCCGAAATATTTTTGAACAACCACCAGTGAATTTGGACAAGCAGCAGCTTTAAAAACTAGCCTTTTGCCTTGTCACAGAATCACAGAATATTCTGAGATGGAAGAGACCCACAAGGATCATTGATTCCAACTCCTGGCCCTGCACAGGACACTCCAAGAGTCACACCAGCTTCCTGAGCACATTGTCCAAAAGCTTCTTGAACTCTGTCAGGCTTGGAGCTGCGACCACTTCCCTGGGGAGCCTATTCTAGCGCCAAACTAGTGGGTGAAGAACCTTTTCCTAATATCCGACCTAAATTTCCCCTGACACAACTTCATGCTGTTCCTTTGGGTCAAACACAGTTAGATGCCACAAAGTAGGTGGAAATGCCTTGACTGTATGCATTTTGTATAGCCTGCAAAGGCCTCTTCCATCCTTTCCAAGTGCTCACCTTCTCTCCTTTCATACGACACTCAAAAAAGGTCAAAATTCAGAACAACCAAACATCCATAATTTCCAAGACCAGACATCCAAGTCAATAAACTTTGTCCTGCTTCAACCACCTACTTCAAACCCGCAATATGATTCCTTGAGGTTTGAGCGGATGTGCATACATCCTATGCCTTCATTTCTGTAAACAAAAGTCCTACTGAAAGACACAGAGAAACCTGGATTATGAAAAATGGCATATAATTGGTAGCACGTAGCATCAGTCTGACTGACATGTGCCTACTGCCACTGCTTTTCCTGATCCTGGGGTTGCAGAAGACAAGTTCTGTTTTCAGCCATCTCTTGATGTCAGCCCAACACCCTCCAAAAGCACCACAAGCATATTCTCAGCAAAATTATTAAATACAGATGGCAGAGGAAAGATTTGGAAGCAGCAATATTTCCCTGTTAGATTCTTGTGTCTCAAATAATGAGATGCATGATGCCTGACTCTTGCTGATAGCTGGGCTACTGCTTGCTTTCATAAGAAATGATTTGCTGATGAAAAGCCAATCAGCAAAATGCTGAATGTATTACTATGTAATTTCATGTGAAAAGAGATAAAAACAGCCTGTATCCTTGGATAATAACTAAATATTGATTTTCTAGTAGTTGTTTTATCTTCGCCCAAATCATCATTTAGTAATGGAGACAGCTCAGCCTCTGGTTTAAATAGGATTTGCTGAAGTTTAAGTCCCTATTTCTCTTACACTGCAGCTGTACGTAAGGAAATGGTTAGTAGATCATTTCATCCATGGGCACAAGGCAAAGGTATTCCAGACTCTCATGGTGAAGCTCATGAGCTTCATTTTTTGAGGGAGACAGCAAAAAATAATGACAATTGTTTAGATGCAAAGAAACCCAAGAAACACTAGTCCTTCATGCAACATATATTTAAAACTTGGAATCCTTGGCCATGGAGTATTAAGTGTTTGAATATGCATAAAAAGCAAGAGAGGTTTGCTTGGACAAGTTGGCATTGAACTATAACAATTTTGTATCTTTCAAGGCTTTATTTAATATAGATTACCAATGTGCAGTGTGTGCAGCTCTCCAGCAAACAGGATGTACTGGGGGGACTTGTCATGATATGCCTGCTCTGTCACTATAGTCTCCCCATCAATTATTCACTTCTTCTTGCCTTCTGGGGTTAGACAGACCTTTGATTCAATCTTGTCTATTCATTCTGATGCTCTAAAAAATAAACTGCCATATTCTGTTGGTAATTTTCAGTTTGACCTTCTATATACAAAAGGTACAACCTCTGATGTAGGAAAGACAATTGATGAAGAAAGAGCTTGTCTTGTTATCTTCCTCGTGTCCCAGCTTGTGAATAAAAATAATTGAGTCCACATACAGAGTTCACATTTCTGAGTCAGCTATGAGGGAAACACAATTAATTGTTCTATAGGGCACCAAGAAGAAAAGAATCATAAAGCAGAGAATCTAGGTTCATCTATCTTCTACAAATCAATCTATCAATCAATCAATAAGTAAATTTTATTTTTTAAATTCTCTTTGTGGTTTCAAACTGAAAATTCAGATTTTTGTCTGCCAGGTTTTAAGGAGAGCCAGGATGCACTATTATTTGACTTCTCACAGCATGTAAAATTACTGCCTTCCATGGCAAGGAAGAAAATTATGAAAGAAAATTAAGTGCTCCTGTTAGCAAATATACTTAAAGTAAAATCCTAAAATGTTCCTTACTAATGAAAACCATCAAGAAATCACTCATAACTACATTAAAATGTAAAAATTTTATTGGAAATAGATATTTCTCATAAGGAAAGACAAGAGGGTTTGGGTTTCCATAGCCATGTTATTACCTTGACAATCACCAGCTCAGTTACCTCTCTCATCTGCTGCAGTAAAAGTACCTCAGGGCTGCCAAGGCTTGAAGACCACAGAAATTAGTATCTGCATATAAAAGATTCTAAATTATCATGAAAACTCCAAAAAAAAAGCTGTGAAATCATGTCACAGTATGGAAACTAGCTCCCAGAATGATGCTTTTTATTACGGTAACTTTTGCAATGAATAACTTTCCAGCTTGTTCCCAAATCTGTCTGGAGAATGGCTTTAAATGGATGTCCAGCCGATCATGCAATGTCTCACTAAAAGAACCAAAAAATGGTAACCTTTGGGCATGATGGATGTCTCTGTGACTAGCCTGAATCAGACACACTGTCACTTGTATGTGATATGTTTCTCTGGAAGATCACAGGGTCACAGAATGGGTAAGGTTGGAAAGGACCACAATGGGTCACCACCTCCCTGCTCAAGCAGGGCCATCCCAGAGCACAGGGCACAGGATCGTGTCCAGAGGGTTCTTGAGTATCTCCAGTGAGGGAGACTCCACAACCTCTCTGGGCACCCTGCTACAGTGCACGGTGACCTGCAGTGTGCAGTTCACAACCAAGTTCTTCCTCATGTTCAGGTGGAACTTCTTGCGCTTTAGGTTCTGTCCACTGCCTCTTGTCCACTTGTTCACTGAGCAGAGCCTGGGTCTATCCTCTGACACCCTCCCTGCAGACACTGATAGACAAGGATAAAGTCCTCTTTCAGTCTTCTCTTCTCGACACTGAATAGGCCCAGCTCCATCAGCCCTTCCTCACAAGGCAGATGCTCCAATCTCTTCATCATCTTTGTCCCCCTGTAACTGACCTGCTCCAGGGCCTCACTACCTCCCTTGAACTGGACACCACTCCAGGTGTGCCTCACCAGGGCTGAGCAGAGGGGCAGGATCACCTCCCTTGCCCTGCTGGCAGTGCTTTTTCTAATGCACCCCAGGATACCACTGACCTTCCTGGCCACAAGGGCATATTGCTGGTCCATTGTCCCCAGAGCTGCTTTCCAGCAGGTTGGCCCCAGCCTGTACTGGTGCATGGGGCTATTCTTGACCAGGTGAAGGACCCTGCATGTGTTCTGGTTGAACTTCAGATGGTTCTTCTCTTCCCATCTTTCCACACTGTCAAGGTCCTTCTAAAGGGCTGCACAGCACTAACAGTAGCGACAAAATCCACCAATTTTGAGGCAGAAGAGATGCCATCCTGGAAGAGAAACTTTCCTCTCCGTTTTTGGAACATTTAAATGCCAAGTCTTATTTTTATTTTTCTTATTTTTATAGGAATATGTGGTGTAAAACACACTTATTTGGCTAACTGATGCTCCTCTGCACCATTACAAAATCAGAATAATTTCAGGAGAATTAAGTGAAAGCACCATATTGCCCAAAAGATGTGTGAGCACAAGCTCTCACAAATCAACCAGGCTGTAGTTTTACAGAAAATAGTTACAACAAAAGGAAGAATTCTATTTCAGCAAATGTTTCGATCATGTCTGCACATGGAATAATGAAAGAAACCCAAACAATAGTCTGCTCCTTACTAGAAACAATGAATACTATTAAATTACAAAAAGAATTCACACCTACGGGTGTTTTTTTCATGCCTTTTTGTTTACTTTTTCATCTGGTAAACTCTTACAGATCTTGTACTGCTGTTGACTCATAGTCTGTATGCTTGTCTGAAAAAACATCTCAATGTCTCTATCTCACTTGAGCCTCCACCTCTTGTCATTTCCACAGGATCTTATGGTTCTACAGCTGGCTACTTACTTTCTGCCAGTTCCAATGATAAAGAGCCCCAGGTCATGGAAAACAAGCAGCACTTCATGAACATCTTTGCTGCTGTTCTTTATTTCAGAAAAAAGAAGAAAGAAAAAGAGCAAGAAAAAAAGCTTTACCTAAGTTTGATTATTTTCTCTCTGTTTCTATGGGAACAAGAACAGATGAAGGAGCAACTGCCAGCCATCAGCTGGATTGCTGAAACTCAAGCCAGGGTAACTGGCTGCTGATGAGGAGCTTCAGGCTTCATTTGGACTGTCCACTGGGTTGCTCAATTTGAAATGGTTTGAGCTTGCAGTGGGGAGAAACAAGGAACTGCATCAGGTTTAAATCCAGTGAAAATATTTTTTTCCCTGGGATCACTTCAAATCTGGTGACTTCTAGGACAAACTCAGAATAAAATATTTCTTTTTACTAAAAGAAAGAATGTGAAGACTAGTAAACCTTCTTGTCAGGAGATAAAATGCTCTTGAGTGTTTGTTTCAATTTTCATAACAATACTTAAAAGTATGGAAATCAGTAGATGTCACCATTATCATAGATTGTCAACTCAAACACTGAGCTGAGTGAAAAGGGTACCTAAGAGATACGGGGTTAACAGGCCTGGAAAAAGGCCCTTTTTATTACCCATCCCTGACCCCAGCTGTAATCCCTGACTCTGTTACCATTTCACACAGCTGCTCTTTTATAAAATCCAACCTCCTGACTCTAAGACCTCAACTTCTCCTTTCTATCCCTGCGCTGTGTAATTTCAAGCTCTCTCGCAATAAAATCCCCCATCATCTTGTTATCCCATTTTCAGGCATCTCCATTTCAATGTCCTACCCAAGAGCTTCCAACCACCAGTTATTCACCAGCCTTTCTTTCCCTGTGCCCCTTGCTGCTGGCAACAGCTGTGACCACAACCCTGGCTGCTCTGACTTGCCCCTTTCTCCTGTGTTTTCCCTCCTGCCTCAGGAAGGGTTTCAGATGGAGGACTCAAGTTGCATTTACCAATAATCCATCCGAACAAAGCTCCAAAGAGATAAAAGCAGGGCATATGAAAAAGTTTGTCATAGTGCTAACATAGTGAATTTCTTTTTATTGCCTCTATCTGAAATTGAGCATGTGGAAGGGAGTTCTTCAGGCTGGTGCCACAATGGGATATAAATGGTCTGAGTTAATATGGGCAGTGGAGCTACATTGACCTAATTTGTGGGAGCTGAGCATCTGGTCACCAGCTTACATGCCTACTGTTCTGTTTTCGCTTTGCTTTGGAAAACACCAAATGGAAGTGTTTAGCTACATTTTGTGATGGCAAAAAAAAAAGTGTGTAATACAAATTTATGCATGAAAAACACTTTTCTTTCTTTTCCAATGGTTCACTCCATCATTTCCAGATATATTTGCCAACATCTGACTTCTTCTCTCCTTTTTTAAATATTGTTCCACTCAAAGCATCACTCAGGAAAAAAAAAAAAAAAGAAGAAAAAGGATAGAAAAGTCTCAGTGTTAGGCAACTAATAACTTCGTATTAAACACAGCAAATAACTGAGGGTAAAATAAGATAAGACATCAGGCTCATCTTTAGGTTTTTTCCATGAAAAATAAAAAAATTGGTCTGGTATAATTTTAGAGAGTTCAGTAGAGCTCCTAAGTATGGATTTTCAAACCAATCATGACCTCAAGTGGCACACTGTTCATCTGAATAAAATACCTGCCAGTGTACATTAGGACTGAAGTACTCCTGAGTTGCTAGGTGCCACAGTGTTCAGATCCAGCAGGGTCTGCATTAAGTGTTTCCAAGATTATAAACAATGGGAACACATCTGTGCCTTAATAGCCTACATCTCCCTTTAACCAGACCTGCAGTCATTTTATATATAAAAATATACTAGGAACACTGCCTAGGACCATACTTTTGAAATGAACCGCTCTAAAAATCAATTAAGCTCTGTGTGTTAATCGAAAATGGAAATCCAGTGAATTGTTGAACTCTAATAGGCAATTCTCCCTGTGTAGATTTTGTCCTTCTCTAAAGCTGGATGCAGAAATTAGGCTGCATTTTGTGTTCAGGGCTGGCTTTCACCTCTTTCAGTCTGAAAAGTGCCTAGTGAGAAACTGAAATCTGCATCAGGCAAAGGTTTTTAGCAGTCTCTGAGAGGATAAGACTCTAAATGTGGCTGTATATGACTTTTAGGCATAAACCCCCCCTATAAACTCCCATTTCAAATGCTGAGGTAGGTAGGAATGAAGGATGAGAGTGGTCTTGGTTACGCATTCGAGCCACCAAAATTGCTGCTGCATATTAAAGCCTGACTTCTTGACAGGAGGGAAGTATCCAGTAGTGATTAGTGAAATGCCCCAGGAAATGGGACAGACCAAAAAACCTGGCTATATGAGGGGTCTTCCCACCTTTTCAGGAGAGTTATTGTGGTGAGATTCTGAACAGGGGCTATAGACAAATACATGGTCTCTAAAACACCCATGGAGATACAGAAAATAGCACCCATTTTTTCCAAGTAACACTTGTAAAAGCCACTCTATATTGACATCCCAAGGTGTAGGCTCCAACTTAAGGAAAGAAGTGTGGCAAGATATGCAAAGTACATTGTCGTGGCATGCTCTCCATTGGCTTTGCTAGATGTGAATCTTAGGGAGACCAGCAGACGGACAGAGCTTTCGAGGGCCTGACCAGCCGCACTTGGTACATCCTCATGGATAAACCAGGACTTTAGTAAGGACAGTAGGGATGTCTGAAAGCTTTCTATCCTGAGGGTGTTCCAGCCTGTGTCTCAGAGAATGTATGCTTAATTAGGGCTGCAAAATATCCAGGTAAAATGAAGGTCTGCTACTTAACACCTTCAGTCGGAGTGGTAGGACAGGTCCAATGAAATTTCAGTCAGGTGCTGCCAAGCCTCCCATGCAGGTTATGTGAGCTGAGAGCATGTATACATCTAAAGGCATGAAATGGTTTATCGGGAGATTTTTAAAGCAATAAAATGGAGTTGGAAACGTAAATTCAAAAGCATCTGTCACTGAAATTTGTTTTTCTCTATCTTTTAGCTCTTTTTGTAACAGAAAGTGCAGCAGTAAGCACATCAGCTGGCGGAGTTCAGCTATAACACCAACAGCAAGAATTACAACAGTACAAAGACTAGAAGTGCACATCAGTCTTTTTATGCTGGGGAAAGCAGCCCTAATAGTTTACCTCTTTAATCTGTTTTTCATCTCAGCAACTGTGATATTGGTTAGGTGTAACTTCTGTAGAAAAATATTAATGCAGTTTCTAATCTGAAATCACAAGCACAGGAACAAAAAAGCTCATCAGTGCTTTGACCTTCCCCATTTTACCTGTTCTTCTTTGATGAGTCAGCTTTTCACTTGTCTCAAACAGGAAGGCTTCTTGTGATAGAGTTGTAGTCCTATTTGCACTGTTAGCTTTTTCCCACTGTTTAAATGTCACTTGTTTAGGATTTCTGAAGCAATAAGGCTCTAAACAGACCATGAAGGATTGTCACTTACAGACAAGATTTTCCAAAAAGGAAAATCTCTTCTGTAGCAAACTGGGTGGGAAGATGGACAACCAAATGTGAAAGGGAAGCTGTTCAAGGACGCTGAATAGTTCTGCCAGCATCACACACAAAGGCCTGTGTATTTTGTTTACCCTTTTAGCAGCAGAGCCACACTATGAGCACCTGTTGTCAGCAGAAGGGACAAGCAACTTCCTGTGTACAAGGACAAAATAGGTAAGCAAAATGCCTTCTTGAGCCAAAGTTCAGTATTTTTCTGTATTTTTCTGCCTCATCCTGCCATCTCGTCCTGTCAAGCACCCATGCAGGACTTTCTGCTAGTTTATTAATGCTAAATTACTGGGGTTTGCATAGTCATTTGAAGTAGTTCAAGGTTTTATTCAGAAATCAAGATTTAAGCATTATACAGCCAAATACTCTCATTTCCTTCATAGTAGTACCAAGCTTTCCATATATATATACAATCTCACAGAGAGAGAGGAAAAAGTTTTCTGGTATCACCCATATTATGTCTCAGAGAAGTAGCAAACTGAGCAACAAAAATGATGAACCGGATTTTTTTTATGAACTGGAACAGCTATATTCTACCATAGGAAGCTAGAAATTAGCTGTATCATACATATGCAATAGATGCATATGAGATTATGAAGTGTGGCAGGAGTTTGTCAGGAACAGCTAAATAATAAACACAATAAATAAATAATAACACAATAAAAAAATAATAAACACAAAGTAAGGTTAGAGAAAACTGCTGCTTGCTCTTATAGCCCAAGACAGAAGAAGAGATCAGGAGGGATACTACATAGTTTATCAAGAATAAGACAACACACTATTGTGGTTTCCAGCTAACTTAGGAGTCAGAAAGGTAGCTTCTTCTGAGGTTTAAAATCAGAATTCATAGCACAGGCACAAGTACTAAGAGGGAAAGGATGATGAATGGAATAGATAAATCAGAAAGCATACTTTCAGGGAATATTGCAAGCTTAGGCTTTTGAATAGCAATTATGGAGAGCATGATTTTGAATTTCAATTTATGTCCTGGTAATCAATTATACACTGAGCTAGATATAAATCCTTTTGCTGTCCCATTAAGAGAAAACAAGCAAATAAAATAAGGATTCTGAATGCAATGAGGTCTCTTCCTCTCTTTCCTCTACCTCTGATTCTAATTATCTGAGATAACCATGGAATTTTAACTCTGAATAAAGCAAACTTGCTATGCACAGTGAGAATGACTCTGTTATAACTTAACCCTTTCATAATTTTTAGTTTTACCTATCCTTGCAATCATTCCTCTGGCTTAATATGACATATGAGAGATCTCAGCACTGAAAACCATAGTGTATCCCTCACTCTAAATTTCCACCCGTCACCTACAGAAGCAGGAATTAATGTAAACTGGAAGAGATTTCTTGATTCCTGCATGGACTGATTGATTCATTAAGGATGTTCTGTGTGGTTCTGTGCAAGCATCTGCCTCATATTGCAGTGACAGAGGAGAGGTTTGCTGCTGCACACACTCATCCCACCATGGCTGCATCCAGCTCTGTCTGAAAGCATTTATATTTTGCAAAACCACCCATCAGCCAGTGTTCTTGCCTGTACAAGAACATTAACACTTCTTATCTGTAAAATATTTTTCCCCATGGATCTCCCTGCCAGTTCTGTTCTGGTACAAGCAGTACAGCTGATGGAGGCACAGAGAAGAAATGCACCACTGAAGTGCCAGTCTACCACTACTCACTTCACGTATTAATGTGAAGTGGCCATCAGGTTTTGGTGCCTCAGGCCACACCAGTGCTCGAGAGAGTGGGAGGTACGAGAGCAAATTTTAATTAGGGCTAGGGATGAGCTCCCTGAGGGGAACTGCCACAGCCACCCTGTCATCACTGACTGCCCTCAGTCTCTCTGTGGCACTATACAGCTTCCACATGCTCAGTACAAGGGCACCTGTGAAACACTTTCTGACAGCTCTATTTGAGACCTTCTCTGGAAGCTGGGCTACACTCAAATGGAGAGGCAGCAGCCGTGGCACTTGCACACTTACACCCTCTGGAGTCTACTTTAGACTGCAACTGGGATGAAGCACCGCCAAGTGCAACATGCATTGTCCTCACAGCAGCATAAACCAAGATTTGAAGCACTGAAAAACTCAAAAATACTTCCCCAGTTCAGTTCCTGGGAGCAATCCTCAGAATCCACTGGGAAAGGGTGCCTTGTCCTCAGCTCCAACCCCCAGGCTTGGTTTGGTGAGGAACTGTAGCCATGCTCTGCTGAGATGAGCTTGCCCCAAACCAGAGTGCAATGAGAGCAAGGCTAGCTGTTTCACCAGCTTGGCTACCTTAAACAAATTAATAAGTCACAGTACTGCCAATAAACTTTAAAATTCAGTTGGCTACAAATAACTGATTTTGAAGGATGCTAATAAAGAGAAGAATTGTCCTAAACTTCTCTTTTTCTATGCAAACTTGAAAGGATAAAAATAGAAATTTGACCCAATAAATGTGTAAACATGAATTCTGCTGTGGAAGATATCATGTATAGCAGAGTTAGTAGGTTATGCCAGTTGTGAAGTGTGCAAATAAAAGTCTGTTTCATATAAACTCCAGTTGTGTAAATTCAGCTGCAGGTCCAAGAGGCAAACTACAGCCTTTTCCTCCTATGCAGATCAGCAAAACAAAAATTACAATCATGTTTTCAAACTAAACTGTGCCTCCATCCATCAGATATGTAATTCCACCATCTTTAAGTTTTAGAGTTTGAAGCTCTCTTCTTTCCACAGGAGCTCAGTGCAGTCTGAGAGGAAAAGATTTTAATGCAAGCACCAATTTTTTCATATATCCCATCTGAAATGAGCTTATGAGGGGCTTGTATGCATTATTCATCCCATATCCTGGCTAGAATTAATAACACATCCATTGCTTCTGATACCTTATCAGTACAGAGCTGTTCAGCTGTATTGCATTTAGGTGAAGTAATGTACACATCCTCGAGGACATGATGTGAGTTTTAAGGCCCAAACAATCACGGGAATTTCTTCTCAAAGTTCCTCAGTTTCCCTGGGCAACACTGTCCCTCGTACATATGTCTTCATTTGGCCTGGTTTCATTTCTACACGTTTCTCTGCTGCCCAGACTAAAGGAGGAATAAAAGTCTATAAATCAATGACATCTTCACTAGCCTCGCTCTTGCTCACTCTTTCTTCTTGAAGCAGCAGCTCATTCTATGACTTTCTTCTTTTTCCAGCTTTACCAGCTTTGGAGTTCTTCACTAAACTTGTACACTTGTACTAATTTCCTTTTAAAATGACAGCCAATTGAAAATATGAAAATCACTACTGATTGCATAAATAAGCATTTGTACTGCAGTACACAGGTCTTTAGCAAAACCAATCTTGCATGGATTTGCATACATCTCATAGCTTTTCAGGGCAAAGAACCTGTAATTTGGCACAAAGTAATTCCCCCTGTTGTGGAGTGGCATTTATAATGACAGCACTAGGTAAATAACTCGGGCATCCAAAGACAAAATTTATCCCTTAAGGTCATGATCTGAATTAAAGTAAGAAAATCCTGGAGACAGTTTAGAAATGATGAAGCAAGGAAATGGATTATACGACTCAATGAATTCACTGATTTTTTTTTCTGTGGTCTGACAGATAAAATGTAGGTAGTATTATCCGTTCTGTTATTACTGTTAGTGTTACCTAACTTAAGTTATTAGCATGTTGACAAGATATGTATGTCCATTGCACATTGTATAGAAGGCAGGGTTATATGGACAGACAACTATTTTCCACACACTTATTCTACAGAACAACTTTTGCACAGCTCTGACGTACAATTTATATATAAATAGATATGCATATTAAACCCATTTGCTGTCAGGGCTTAGTTCTTTTATTTCAACTGCTTATAGCCTAAAATCTATTTTTTTCTCAGATTAACGATGATGTACTTTCTGTTTAGTCATAGACAGCAGCTCTATATGGAGATCACAACTCTCAGTGAAGGCTATTTACTCACAGGGCCCAGTGAGACAGTTCAGCACAGTCTCCACATACCAAAACCCTATCTTCCCATAAAACCCTAGCAAGCTCACTCAGGATTGCTTCTCCACTGGTAGCCCCTGGCTGGACCCTAACAGAGCAGTGTGACTTTAGCACTTGTCCAGAAGCAGCACAGGGCTGTGTCCTCCTGCGAGGCAAACACACGACAGCCTCAGGAAAATGCACAAGTGCAGTTCTTCTGCCTCCAGGCATGCGCTGCCTGGTGCCCAGCCAGTGCTGGGAGAGCTGCAGCTGTACCCATGTAATTATGGACCGTTCAGGACTGCGCTGCTGACGAAGACTGGAGACGCATTTCTGCCAGTAAAATTTGCAAGGCATCAAAACATATTCTTCCATGGAGAACAAATTGCTGACCAGCTAGGACTCTAGATCACATTTGATGGCCTCTATGTGGTGGATAGGTCTCATTTCTATAACCCCAAATAAGAATCCAAAGCAAGACGCACTCAGAGCTCAGCATGGCACTAGCCCCAGCAAGCTCACCCTGCCTGCAGTATCTTTATAGTAGATATAGAGAATGAGCAAGGAGACCTAACCTAAACTGTCTGTGTCTGGTCTGGTATCTTCCTCCCTGAACCCAAGTGCCATGCAAAGATCATAAGCTCCTGCCCATAAAACCATGATATTCAATGTTTAATTGAACAATTGAACAGCTCTAAAAAGATACACTTTGCTGCCTGAGGAGAGGCTGCAGCATAGTGGCTAGATTACACCAATGAGAACTAAGGTACATTAGTACAAATTCTTGTCCTGAACCAGTGATGACATTTCCTTTTGGATGCCCTGCTGCCTGCTAGAAAATTATTCAATGGGTGAATGCTGCTGGTGTTCTTTGGCTTTGTATAAAACTTGTACCTAAGCAACGGGAAAAGAATATAATGCCTTAAAAATATAATTAAAGCACTAATAGATGAACAGGGAGACCTGGATCCTGGTTCCTATTTCAGGCAAAACAGAGGGTCTCCTGCAGACTCCTCAGTCCAGTGGTTAGATACTGCTTACAGGTTCACTTTCCCTTACAGGGAAATGGGCATGAACCCTGAGTTTCTACATTCTTCTGGCAGCTGGGATTTGGGGCAACCCCAAGGAATATTGCTTTGCAGTGGGACACTGTGCATGGGTTTGTTACCCTAAAGCAGGCACTAACCAAGGCACCACCTCCACGAGGCAGAGAGGAAAGCAATGCAATAAATTAGTGCACCAATTCTGGCTCAGCATGATGGCTGCAGAGAAAGCTCAGGAAGCCATAAAATAAAGACAGCATTAAATAAATGGAAAGATTATTTGTAATTAATTGCTTTTATACAGGATGATGTAAAGCAGACTTAAAATTACAGAGAATTAGTCTGGCAATTGTAGATTTTGCACACACTGTCATGGTTACTTCAAAACTGTCTATATACCACACTCTAACAGGCTTAAAGGAGTTAAAACAGAACTTGAAATCATTTGTGTTTAAAATAAAGGAGGCTATTTATTTGCAGTAATAATACTTTTGATGAAGGGTTCAGAGTCAAGTGATACATGTGATTGATGTCCATAATAATTGCATACTTCTATAATCCTTCCTCACCCATAAGAGTTTTGATCTTACATTTTGGATGTTATTAATATTCAGACAAAAATAACTTGTGGGCAATATCATGTCCTGAACATGGTGGAGAATTAATCTATTTTTGTAAAACTGTTCAAGAATGATGGATACTTTTTCCTGTACAAGTAAACACTAGCTAATTCTCTAGACCTCCCTTCTCTGCTCATGAAAATCCAAGTCCAAATGATTTCATGGATATTTAAAGGATGGTGTCAAATACTGAATACGCAAAGATTAATTTCTCCACTTGCTAAAGACCTGATACTATTCATTACATTGCAAATGTTTCAGCACTGGCGTTTTCTTGGGTTCTAATTTTTAAGAGAGAACACAATGAATTTAGGAACAACAAAAAATGGAAAGAAAAAATGAGGCTGCTGAAATGTAGCCAGCAAACTAGACTTCAAGTGAAAGTATCACACTTTTTTTTATTCTCGATAAGCAACAGGGCAGCTTGGAATAAACATGGACTGAAATTTTCTTCATCTCTTTAATGAGTTCAAAGAGGCTGAACAAAGACATAGAGGAGTTGAGCATTGCTGTGTACAACACGGTAAACAGATTAAAATTTTATACCTGAGCAAAAAAGAATTTAACTATTAACTACGGCATGCAGAATAACTGATAAGTTATCACACAAACATAGCATACTGTTATCAGGTTACAGTCATTCAGATGTTCTTAATTTTTACAAAGGCTAAAGATGGAAAAAGCTCTGAGACGAGATAAGTATGTGACAAAAAACCACAATAAGGAAAAGCACTTTACCATCCAGCAGCTTTTCCAGAGGATCAGAATTATCTGCTGTTTTATTATGCAGGCAGAAGCAGCAACAATTCAAAGCATATGGAGTTAATAACACATTAGACATTTAAGCAGGTCCTGAAAATGAAAATATTAGCAGTTTATGAAGTGCTCACAGAAGACCTGAGCCTGCATTCCCTGCCCTCATATGCTACTTAAAAGAACCGCATTTGTGAGCTGTTCCCAGAGCAGAATGAAAGGCAGAAATCTGCAGGGAATGACTGATCAAGTCACAGGCTCGTGATTTTCTCACCAGCATAACAACTGCCAGTTTTTAAAGGATGACTTCTTACCCCATTTGATTGGCCATAACCCACATTTCATTTTACGTAGAAACTTTCCTCTCACTGAATCCAGTATTTTGGTGGGTTTGGTTCTTCTTTTCTCTTCTGTTTTCACCACCTAATCTATTTCAAATGCTCTGGTTTGAAATAGTCTAGTACAAGTCAAAAACAAGTAACGTATTTCTCTTCTTAATTCCCTTGTCTTTGCCTGTGGGAGAGAAGAGGCCTGAAAAGTTTGAGGTTTAACCAGCATAGCTCATTCCCCCATCAGACAGGCTTCTTTCTCCTGGCAGACTTCTGCACTCCCTGATCTCCACATCGAATATAAAAACTACCCGCACGCACCACCACTATTCCTGTGCTATAAATCAGCTGTTTTCCTTCCTCCAGCAAAATCAGCAAACCCTTGTCATTTAGACTTGTCGAGAAGATACGGGAGGGATGAAGAGTATTTACCCTGTTAGAGACAGCCATAAACAAAGCCTCTCCCTTTTACTTCCTTGCAGTTGTATAGTTACATCCTCTTGAGGTCAATCAACTCCCCTCAAATCATAATACCTGCTGTGACTTTTCTGCTACTGTTCTTTCACCACTTATGAATAAAACTATGCATTGAAAATGCATGTACCAAAATGGGTTCATCCCTTTGTTCACAACATATGCATTTCTTCTTTAAAGTCAGACATCTTAGACACTGGTAGGTTGTGTGAAAGAGTCCCCAGGGAACTGAACCCTCTTGGCTTCTAGTTTCTTCCTGGCTTTGAAGGCTGCTGATACTTCGGGGTGGATGGAGTCCAGCCGCTGTTCACACTGGAAGGCTGTGAGGAAGGCCGTCCTGTAGTTGTTGTTCATCCAGCCATAGAGAAGGGGGTTAGCAAACGTTGAGCACATGGCGATGACATGGAACACGGTGTAGATCAATTTGTACTCTTTCAGGTCTAACACCTGACTGTCAATGTCACTGACCAACTGGAAAGTGTGGAAGGGCAGCCAGCTGACAGCAAACACCACAACCACGCACACCAGCATCTTGGTGGTTTTCCGGCGCCGGTGGTGATAGTGGTCATTCCCCGCCCCGGGGCTAACGTGGTTCTTGAGTTTGGTCCAAATACGGATGTAGGCAAAGGAGATAACTGCCAGAGGCAGAACATACTGGATCAGGAGCATGGAGATGCTGTAGATGGTACCATAGTTGAGCTGCCCCTCCCCTGGCCACTTCTCAGAGCAGACCACAATCTTGAAGTCAGGAATGATCTCAATCAACGAGTACTCACGGAAGATGGCCAGGGGACTTGCCAACAGGGCACTGACTGCCCAGGCAACTCCTATAATCAGGAAGCTGATCCGCTTAGAGATTTTGCTTTCCAAGTGGTAGACGATGCAGCGGTGACGATCCAGAGCGATCACAGTCAAAGTGACAGTAGACACGTGGACAGCAAGGGCCTGGGCATAAGGCACCAGGTGGCACAAGGCAGAGCCCAGCTTCCATTCGCCCAAGAGCGTGTAAACCAACGTGAAGGGCAGGCACAGCGTGTTCACCAGCAGGTCGGCCACTGCCAGGTTGGCAATGAAGAAGTTAGTCACTGTGCGCATGCTTTTGAATTTGATGATCACGTGGATCACGAGGGAGTTTCCGATCACTCCCAGCAGGATGATGGAGCAGTAAGCAAAGATGAGAATTATTTGTACTTCAACAAGTGTTGTGCTGTCCTTCAGTTCTGGTTTAGGGTCCAGAGCCAATTCGTTGAGTGGTGTGGTATATCTTGTCAAGTACAGCTTAGTGAACAGCTCCATTTTCATTTCATCTGTCTGGTTTTCCTCACCTACTGCTTCCAGGGGCCCCATCCTTGCAGCAGCCTGGTCAAAGCCACAGAGCTGCCCCTGAAAACAAAACAGTACAAGAACAAGTGGAGAAATTGTTCCACATGGGCTAAGCCAAGAAGCAACAAGCTAAAGCCACATCTCATTCCTAACCCATATGCTACATTACAGAATTAAGAGAAGATCTGTCTCAACATATTTAAATTCTCTTGCCCTTACATTTTGAAGGCTGATCCAGTAATATTATTTAGGCATGACTCCTGCTGAAAATTGGAACAGATTTCAAAAGCATTACAAAGACAAAGTTTGTCTAAGTAAATGCAGAAGGATTAAGATCCTGCTGGGTAGCATATAATTTTTTTACAATCCACTACCTAAAACTAGTGCTTATTTAGCATAAATCTTCCAGTAATATCTATGGTAATTCTACATGGAACAGCCCATCCAGACTGTTACTAACATAATAACCTTCCAGCTTTTCCTTAAGGAAAAGTGTTTCCTTAACACAGTTAATAAATTCTTACAGGTTTATGCCCTTCCTTAACACCAGTGAACTAATTTCTTTAAGAAACTTTGTTTTACAACAGTTTGTACCACGAGGCAAATAAAAAATATCACTGAAATAGAACTGAAATAATATCATTTCTTCGAAATGACTGAGTAACTTATTCATGCTGAAATCAACTCAAGAAACAATTGAAACACAGTTATACATGATATTTCCTTTCTGTGTGATGTTTCAGAAAACAGAGCTCCTTGGAGGCTGCCAATCAGGCATTCATTTCTGACTGCAGTCATAGCGAAGAGCAAATCATTCCCCTGCTGATGTCAGTAAGAATTTCACCACTGGCATAAAAATCACTTCTTTTTTTTCTTCCTTACACAGGCTGAGCCAAATTCTGTGCTACCCTAAGACTTTGTTAGGCACAATATATGAATAGTTTACAATCAGTTGCTGACTTGGACTTCAGTCCAGTGTAAAAAAAAGTACATGTCCCCATGCAAACTGCCCAGAACATGGGTGGCATGCTAACCAAGAACCGAGAACTTGAGGACTCCTTTCCTTGCCCTGGGAAAATAATATGAAATTACCAGTGCCAAGCAAACTCACCAACAAAACACCACTGTTGGCCACCAAGGGGAAAGGCAACTCTGAGTTACTCACTCGAGTTCCCCATTCATTACCTTCCCTTAAGGAAAGCAAGAGTAGAGAAGAAATGTCACTTTCTTGCCATCAAGGGTTCCGCACAGCTTAAGCCTTCTCAAATTCAAGTCTGCCTAAAGAAACAGCTATTGATGTGTTTGGATAAACAGGGCTTTTAAAAAATTCTTGCTCTTTTTTGATCAGCTCCATTTAATTCCTTCCATCTTCAGAGAAGCATTTCAGAGGAACAGAGGTACATTTTCATCCCTACCTCTGTTCCCAGTAACTATCAGTGAGTGACATCTTTCAGTATGGTTTCCAAGCTGAGAAAGGAGCGTTATCTAACAGCAGGAGACTGAACCCTTTCTGCTTGCTTCTATCCCACACAACATCCCAAAGAATTTCTCAGGGCAAGCTATTTTTGCAAAAGAAGCAGGCCGACTGCATGAACTGAAAGGCATTTTCCCCCCAGCTAAACAGGTCAGAATTATGCCATACAGTTTAGTCTACAATCATTCAACAACCAAAAGTGTAAGCCTGAGATGTGAAACACCACAAGACACGTAGCTGAGATGTGCCAGCTGCTCAGACTAGTGTACACCGCTGATTTTAGCAGTATAATCAGTTTTCAACTTCTAGCCTAAGCAATGGATTTCAGGAAGGGAATCCTTATCAATACACCTTTAATCCACCAGGTTAAAAATGCAAGAGAACTACCACAATTTGCACAGTCAAGGCTATGCAGAAGTCGAGAACTCTGATGAGCATTTTCCTTTGACCCATTCCTACGCCCAAGAAATACACTTCCATATATTATTACAGTAGAGATTTGGTGAGGTCCCAGGGCTGTCAAATGCTTCAAAATCTCTTTTTTTTTTTTTTTTTCATTGTAGGTCATATCTACAGACAGAAGTAGTAAGGCAAGAGGGTTGACAAATATAAATTCTTTCTCTTCTTTGCCCCAAATCCAGGCAGAAGTCAAATAACATAGCTTCCCTTTCTTCCCAAAAGTATTTTCACCCATTTTCCTTGTCCCTGACTTTCTGTTGATTCCTTCTTGCAACGCCTTTTTAGCAAAGCCTTCTCTTTTTCTGACACTTTATTTGTTAGTGCCCTATTCAGGGTGATGAAAGATGCTTTGGTCTTGTCAATAAGACAAAGCTGAGGGAAAGAAGGGACAACCACGGCTTAAAACAGAAATGAGCTCGTGTGTCAGCAAGTGATGAAATAAACTGGACAAGTTTGGCATTGTCAGCGGGACAGTTATGTGGGCAAAATACAAGTTGCTTTCAAAAACTGGGGATAAAAGCTGAGGTGGCACTCCAGGTGGTGTTTGACAGGACCCTTTTTGTTCTTTTTTTGGCGATAAACTCTCTATGTGATAGCATTTACTGGCACACCTTGCCAACTGCACCACACGGGTGCTTTTTTCCCAGCTTTTTGCCCCCAGCACTCTGATCCTCACGGCCAGGCAACAAATCGTGTCTAACTTTGGGCCGAGAAAGGCCCAGGGAGGATTTACACAGGTTCTGAGACCAAGTAAGCAAAGAGGGTGGAATACGTGATTACATTAGCAAGCAGCATTCCCATCGGGACCGCAGTGCCTGTGCTGGGGAAGGGGCTGGGGGTGCTGGAGGCGAAGCTCGCAGCAAACGCGGCTTTGGGATGCGGAGCCGCTTCCCTCCCGCCCCTCGGAGCCCATCCCGGGAGGAGATAACCGTGCCAGGGGGAGAACACCCATCCCCCGACAGACACCCATCCCGGGGGAGAACACCCATCCTGGGGGCAGACACCCATTGGGGGGCCGGCCCCCCTTCTTGGGGCCGGCCCCCCTTCTTGGGGCCGGCCCCCATCCCGGGGGACAGA
>VWZU01016443.1:159184-204707 GCA_013397095.1 Sterrhoptilus dennistouni | reverse complement strand
TAAGGCATTTATATATAGTGTCAAGAGCAAAATAAAATATTTCATGTTTATTTACAAGGCTGGAAAGGTAAAGACTACAGCTGCTGCTTTTATTTTATTTTATTTTATTTTATTTTATTTTATTTTATTTTATTTTATTTTATTTTATTTTATTTTATTTTTCTATATCAATAACTTTTCAAAACAGCTCTCCTGCCAGCCAGCTTGACGGAAGACTAGTGCCAGCCAGCATTGCTGCTCCTCTGGTAGGGTCCTGCTTTGTTAAATCAATCCATCAATGGGTTCTGCTTAGTATTTTACTGGGTGTCTGAAGCGTCTCTCTTGGTATAATTCTGAGATTCAAGGGACCATCTCCTCAGTGCATATCTGGGGGACCTGATTTACCAAAACGTGCTTCATACCTGATTGTAGTTCCCAAGAATAGGAACTAGGAGAGTTTGCTTTCTCTATGGCTGTAGCACTGATACTCAAATTCTCTTCCCAAACCTTACAGAAGCTGCTCTCCAGAACAGGAATACTCCTTTACTTCCTGTCACTTAGGTAAATTTGCATTCATATTTAACGTGGTTTCAGGGATCAGCAACATTATCTTCCCTTTTCTGTCCTCTTTTTCTTCCAAAGGTGACTCGATACAAAAGCACTTCCCTTGTCAAATATAATGCTCCTTGCTTTCATTGTAGCTTCAAAAACACACCCTTATCTACAGCAGAGAATGTTAAGGGAGCAGCAAGGAATAACTTCAGTGATTTAGAGTTGTTTTTGAAATTCAAAACATGTCCTAAGAATCCCCTTGGATCTTTACTAATTCAGGTTATCTCTTCAGGAAGGTCCTTGCTCTTAGTCCTTCAGCACTTCTGAGACTGTTAATGGAATGCCCCTAGCTTATTGCAAAATAGATTTCTTTGATGACTAAATAAAGAGCCAGGAGTTTCAAATCTCCTACCCCTGTTTATTCATTTCCCGAGTCAATCTAATTGTAGGATTTATTTTTTTGATCTATCAGCAGACATAGTAATTACAGCACTTGTATAATACATGGCCCTGACAGCCTGCAATCCTTTCCTTCTCCGACAAGTAGTCAGCAGTGGCCTTCCACTGGTCTCAGGGGTGTTGTTTTGCTTTACTCTGCACAGTCTTCCTAACTTAATGTATTTTTGCTACTCCTTATGTCTTGGAGGGTGTAGTGAAATGCTACAAATCTTTACAATCTGCCCAGCTCAGGATTCTATAGCTAAGGGAAGGCTGTTCCTTCCTTACATTTCCAGATTCCAAGAAGATGTCAAGAAGTGCAGTTTCCTAGAGGTTGTTGTGCCTGTAAGGACTGGCTTCCCATGCTAGAAAAAGAAGGTGTTATTCCTGTTAAAAGGTAATTCTATGTTCAGACACAACTGAAACATTTAATGGAAATGCATTTCTAATAAAAAACAGAATTTTTTATTGCTTGTAAAAGAGTGGAATTTAATGGCCCCATAAACACCGCCTTGAACCAAAAGCCGTGCAAACACTGACAACAAGGGCAGCAAGAGTCAAGTAGCAAATGGGCTGTTCAATATGAAGTGAGTGGCCAAGTGATCACCTCCAAAGCAACTGTGGATCCTTTGCTTTGTGTGCACTCAAATTTCCATCCCAAAAACCAAGATAAGCCATGAGTTGTTGAATCATGGAACCATGTGTTGGATGGAACTTCCAAAAATCTTCACCTCCCACCTTGTCAAATCAAGTCTAGATCCAGCAAGTTTTGCCCAGGCTATATCTCCTCCCCAGGAGAGTTTTGAGTATCTCTGTGTGAGGGATACTGCCCTCACTGGGCCGGCCATTCTGCCAAAAACTCTCAAAGACTTTTTTTTTTTTTTGTGTCAAATCGGACTTCCCCGTCTTCCAGCTTGTACTAAATGCACCTTGTCTGTAGTAAAGCATCTCCCACATTCTCAACAGGTGTTTCCAAGTGGGGGAAGAGTTTCAGTTTACCTCTGACATATTAGGAAGTTTACCTAGATTCTTCCATAGCCTCCTGACAAGGAGTGCCAACATGGTGGCAGAGATTGAGCTCTGAGAATGTAACTCAAAACCCCTTGGTGATCTTATTGGCTGCAAGTCATGCTATGTCTCCTAAAACTTTCAGTATTTAAGAAAGAGTGCAAAAGAAAGTGAAGGCTTTTCAAGGTGTGTTAGCACGGTGCCTGTGGCTTCTCAAGTGCCTGCGCGCAGTTTATTATTTGTTTTCTGTAATGTTTGTTATTTTGTTATTTTTCTTATTTTTCTCTATTGAACCTTTTGATTTACAAAACGTCTTCGAAGAGCAGTCTCACTAATTATTATAGCCACTCTTCTGCCAGCTGGACCCTCAGAGTGCGAGTCAAACCCACGCTTGTCCTAGTCCTGCGTTCCTCCTGGTAGCTGTGAACAGTAGTTAGATTTCCATTCAGCCTTGGCTTCCACCACTTTGATTGTTACATAACTCAGCCTCAATCATCTTGGTGTCCCTTTGTTGCACTTACTCCAGTCTACCAAAGTCTTTTCACCACTAGGACCCCCAAACTGAACCCAGCTGTGACCACAGATATGGTCTCACAGCTGACAAATAGAGGGGAATAGTCACTTCTCAACCTCTTGGCTACACTCTTGCTGTATCTTGATATAGACTGTAAAGTTAGACTCTGCAAACTGACTTACATTACTTACATTACAAAAATGAGCCACATGAACTTTAAATCTCAGCTTCCTATTTAAGGCAAGTCTATAAATGAGCTTCTGCTGTGAATATGTATATGTACATGTACTAAGATGAAATTAGATAACGTATCTTAACAGCTTGGAAAAAAAGTCTGTTGGATTTATGTTGTTTCTGCTGTAAATCCCACTTAGGGAGGTATGTCAGGGTGTAAAATCCGATTTACATAGTTTGCCTCTGGCAGTCTCTGTTCAACTCCCTTTGACAATTGTCTTGTCAAATTCTGTCCAACATGAAGGGCTTTTTCCAATGGAACAATAAGCGTTTTTGCCAGCTCCTCCTAACTTTACCAGCTCTCAGGAACAAAATACAGGCCTGCATGTAGTGCCCAGACACTTGAAGCAGTAATGACTTTTGTTTGACTCATAGAACTAGGAAAGAGTTGCCAGTCCTTGTCCATTAAATTGTCCAACATCAGGTTTGCAGAAATGGCAAATAAGGCTTGATGAATATCAACAAGAAAAGGCAGCAGCTGTCCTATCTCCTGTCCCCAAAAATAGTTTTTCCTATACTATTTACTGTGAGGGTTGAATTTATCAGAAACCACTGTCGCTTTATCACTGACCTTTAAAAGCAGTGCTGTGCTGCATGCCACTCAATCAACCTAAACTCTGCCAGTCCTTACACAGATTTTCCTGGACTGAGTCAGATTTCAGGGATTTAAGTGTTCTACATAGCAAGGAAAAAATCCCTTAAAAATAAAATGGAATAAAAAAAACCCTGAAAAATGACCTTGAGAAAAAATATCTGTCGTGAATCTGTTATGTGATACCCACACAGAGATCATATGGTGTAAAATTATATAGGAAAAAGAGGTTTTTTACTTAAAAGGTCAGAACAAAAGTTTTCAAGTAGCTAAGGAGTGAATTTGCTATTTATAAAATGTAAACATTTTGCCATACATTTATAAACTGTTGTTACCTTTTTGTTTAGATTCAGTCTTACAGGTTCAATTCTGCTTATTTCTCTTTTACAAATGCAGTAATATAACAGTATGCACTAAAATGTATCATCAATCTGCCTTAGAGGTAAGTACAAGTCAGCAGATAATGAGAGGGATTGGTAGGTATGTATAAATACCAACTCGGAGTTGCTAACAGCAGTTCTTCACAGCCAGTGCTGGTTAAACAAACAGGTGGGTGTATCTCATTCAAAAATGATTGCACCAGAGGCTCAGTTCAACTGGCTGTTTGCTCACAGGCTGTGGCTGAGCTCGGCACTGTTTTCACACACAAGGTAAGACTGCAGAGCTGGACGCAGCATTTCAAGCCCAGCCTTCCCAAACCACCCAGTGCATCTCATACACTTGTTTCATTCAGACAAAGTCAACACTGTAAGATTGAGCAGTTCATCCAAGAAATGACAACTTTAAAGTTGCCCATTTAACACAAACACATATCTACTTATATTTACATACCTGTGACACAGTCTGTAACTAACTGGATATGCTACTTTTCTTTAAAGCTTCATTCAGTGTTCCCAGTTGACAATCCTTATGCAATGAGCACGTGCTTGATATTTCTTTATGTTCTCAGTATATATTTTGCCATCTTATTCCTTCTCTTTACTGACATGCTATCCTCTCTCTGTAGAGAATATAGAAAAGGTCATTTCTTCGCAGGGTTTTCTGTGCTCTTTTCATTACTAGATCTCAATCAGAAATACTCAACTTTTATTAAGATCTATTTTCTATCATTTGAATTCAAAGAGTCTGGCCAAAATGTAATAGGATTTAAAAATACCAGGAAGAAACCTTTTTCCTATATTTTTTGTTGCTTGCATTTTAGGCATTTTTTTCTTTCCTATTTTTCCTTAATTCAATTTCTTTTTAAATACAGATATTTCTAAAAACTCAAAAATGTAATGTGGAAAATGACACTTCATTAGCTTATTGAAAGTTTGGTGTACAACTAGTTGTTGCCATTTCTAAAGAGTTTTTAGATGTTCTTGAGGCAAGCATACTCTGTTTATTTTAGAGCACTCATCACAGGGAATAGATTCTCACATGCAGCTTACAGCTCGAATCTAACACACATTTCAGTGCTCAGTTTCTGGTAGCTGGGAAAGCAATGAATCTGTAGATGCTTTCCAAAAGTGAGGCAACTGTATGTGCTCGTTGTATGCTTGTTTGTACATCAATTAATTCTAATTTTAGAGATCCTTGGCTGTTACAAGCGACTATGCCACTCACCCTTTGCTTTGTCTAAAAATTATTTCTGCAACAATTTTTAAAAGTTGTGCATGTTCTTAAAACTGAATCACATGCTCTTCAGTGTTTGGCTTGCTGATGATATCTGTGCAGTGCTGAATTAGTTGTCTTTGGGACAAACAGAACTAAGTTTGAAAGATTAAAACCTTTCAAATATGTGTTCCCTCTTCTGCAAGTTACGTATCTCAGAATACAGAAAACTGGTCACAAAGTTTACACACATCCTTTCCTACTTGTAGAGAGTGCATGGACCATACACATTGCTCAGAAATATATTTTAGTGAGCTTATTTTTTAAAAATATGCATATGTTTTGAGGTTTGTTTTTTGTTACCATATGTTACTCTTTTCATGAGAAACCCTTTTCATGTTGCGCTTAAGCTCAAGGAAATTGGTCATCTTTTGACCTTGCTCAGCCAGCCTTCATTAAGATGCAGAAGATTGCTGGTATGGTTGGCATCAAGGTCCTGAAAAGATGCTCCAAAAATCAATATGGATAGAGTAACCTATTAGAAATTTAATTATGTTGATGAATAATGTTATCCATGAATGAAGACAGCGCTTTTGATAATGCTGTATATAACGCCATGTAAAACACATCATATTTGTTGTAAGCATAAATAGAAGATGCAAATAAAAACAGTTTCCAGTGCAAATTTATGAAATCGTGTCATCTTATAAAGAAATGTGTTTTTTCACTTACTAAGACACAAGTATCTTTCTCCCATGTTGCTGAAAGTGAATTAATTCTCATAAGGTTTCTGCACACTATTTCAGTAAACTTTCCCACATTTACACAGAATTTGCAGACTTTTCTGAATCCCTCACTGGCTTCATGCAGGGTCATTCTGTGCCTCTGTGTGGCATTTTGTGCAATAATGTCTCTTGGGAAAAATACATAGCATTAAATTAATGGATTTCCTTTGTAAGTATTTCTTGTCCTTACAAAATTACTTTAATCTCTGAAGAAGTGGAAAAAGAGCACTTTCCATATCTGTTAGCACTCATTTTAAAAAGTGAAGTTGCTACTGTCTCACTTCTGCACTCTGTCACAATTTTGGAACTTCTGAAAGACTAAATTCTAGGCTAAATGCAGCAAACCTGTACAGCCCCCTTCTCAAACTGTAATCCTATGACTCAGACACGAACATACAGGAATGCTGAGAAGTTTCCACTGTTTCATCTTCTTCCTTGCTGATACTTTCCATTACAGGTGTCACACCTACTAGTGTAGTGAAACTTCAGTGCCTCATTTTTGACTGACAGCACAGTCTGTGGACAAGTTAAGCTTGTCAGCCTATCTTTGTAAGGTTGAAAAGTGCTCTGATCCAAAAAGTCTGCCTCCCACTCAGAACTGAACCGGCAGTTTTCTACATGAACTCCATTTTCCTTTGTTAATTGCCTGTGATTCCCACCCACATTTTCCAGAGAGTGATGGCATTTGAAGTGCTAGGAGTATTTTAGGATGGAGGAGAAGGAATGGGAAGAGGCCTGGGAAAGAAGTGGGTAGGGTTTTGGCATGTTTGTAAGGCTAGCCGTTCGGTGATCGCACACGGGCAGGAAAGCAGCAGCCAGACCACCATCTGTGCACAAGCTTATCCATCCTGCCCAGCACAAAGGAATGTGTCAGCTCCCGCTTTTCCAGAGCAGCTGAAAGCCTCCTTCATGCTCCACTGAAATTTTGCTATCATTCCCTGAAGATCTATTCCCTTCACACTGCACGTCTGGCTGGCACAGCCTTCCCTGAATGAGAAGCTCTTTCTGCAGTGCTGTTTTTTGCAGGTTGGAGTGGGGAAGATTCAACTGCTCTTCTGCATCACCTCCCTGTCCTGCAAGCTGCAGAATAATCATCTCAGGGTCCTAGGGAATGGTAAGACACATGATCCTCCCAGAAATCAAAAAATATCTCAGGAGGTTGTGTGTGGCTGTCTGTGGTGGAGGTATTTGCATCTGAGATAGTTATCTTAGACTTCTTTTAATTTCAAGAGAGACCTACTTAGTCTGACCAGTGGAGTTTAAAACTTTATGATGCTTGGTTAGATGAATTTCAGCCTAAACACCATCAGCTGTTTACAAGACCATCTTCAACCCTAGTAGAAACCTTTGCTAGTTCTTTGTACATTATGGGTACCTAAACTCTAGTGAAAGGAGTTCCACCTTTCACTAGTGGTATCACAAGGATGTGCAAGTATAGTTTCTCCCCATCAGTATCTGGATTGAAATCTAGTATATGAGTAGTTGTTCCCAAGACCCTCAGTGAAGTTTAAACACATAGTGTCCATTGATTTCAGGTACAAAAACTATACAGGGTTGGAGCCTTAATGCTTTGCAGATTGTAGCAGATTTGTCCTTGTGGATGGTCGGTATGATATTCTCTTTCTTGTTCACAAAGACTTGAGGGGGCTTGTCTGTATGCAGAAACTGTCCGAAGTACCCCCTCAAACAAATTCCAGATAAAGACTCTCTTTTTCCTATGCATCCTTTACTATGTTATAGGAAAAACCTCCTATATGGCATATCCTATACTGCCAAAAATAGAAAGGGAAAAAAAAAAAAAACCAACAAACCAAAACAACAGTTGTTTTTCATCTATAAACACATTCTGATGACTATAAAAGTTTTTGTCATATTGGCCATCTTACATAGTTTCACAGTGAACTAATTCTTCACCTAACAGGTGAAGATGGTGGCAGGTTTAGATGGATCTGCCATTACAGGAATTTAATACCATACCTTCCAATCAGTGCATTCCAATGAAGACCAGAAAAAGCATATTTCTCTACAGATTCTGCAGCAGAGTTTTATTGAGTGACTAGAGGCCACCCTCTGCACACAATCTGTCTTACCCTAGCTTCTCTATTATGTACAAAAATCTAGTTTGTGGCTCTCACTGACTCACCTTCTTCCCTCTTTATTCTGAACTCTTCCCTGTGATGCTGGCTTTCCTCCAGCATTGATTCCTGACAGTTAGAATATAGGACACTCCCATCCATTTCTGTCTTCTTCTATTCCTATAACCTTCCTTCCAGCATGGCCTCACCAACAAACATCTCTACATCAATATTTTGGCTCTTAATCTCTCCTTCTGAGAGTATTGGATGCACTCTTGTCTCTCCTAATAGCGACTTTTGTTCACCACCAAAACAGAAGAAAATGCAGTTAACATCTGTGTGTGAGAAGAGAGGCCTTCTTTATCAGTGTTACTGCTTTTGTCTTTCTTCCAAATTTGAGAGCAAAATTTAGTACGTTGCTTCTTCATCATCTCATTTCTTCCCTCAGCAAGGATTAATTACCCAGTAGTTTTGTATGATTTTAATATTAACAGTTCTGTTCTTTACAGTGCAAATGTATCTGGCCTACATAGTGGGAAAGTAGTGAATATAATAACAGCATAATTATAATGAATTCTTGTATAAATTTTGTTAGCTTTTCTACCACCTTATGACATTTTTGAGAAATCATACTGATGAAAAATTCAATGGTTTAACTGATTTGCCTTTTCAGAGACAAAAGGCAGAAGCATTTCACATTTTTTTCACCATATCTCATGCTGTACAGCTAAGCATTAACATGACCAAACATGAACTTGGTCCTTGTAGAAATCCTGAAATTTCTCTAGCCTAAAAACCCCCCTTATATATCTCCTATTTACCTTCATTGCAGTGAACGCATGTTATTTTTGTAAAGAAACCTGAGTAACAAATATTCTTTTGCAGAGATACTTTACAATGCAAGGCAGTAAATCCATGAGCTTGCAGACAGAAGGGCTTCACCACACTCAAACTCCTCTCTAGGCAAAGTAATTAAAGGCTCCAACAGCACCCACAAGCCAGCACCTCTCGCCTTGTTACCAAATGCAGCAAGCACACGCATCTCCAGTACCACCTTTATTTGGAGGTGTACAATTTAGTGTGACTCTTAAAGAGACTTACAATAGTTTTACTATTGAAATATTGCTTCAAAGTACTAGTATTTACTAGTGAGAAATACTTCCTTTTTTGTTTATGCTTCTTCGTGAATGTTTGCACAGCAAAAGAAACAGAACATTCCTAGTTACAAAATAAGATAAATTACATACTTGGTTCTCTGACTTTTTTCTGGTAAACTCAGTAGAACAATGCAGTAATGCTGTCACATATTCATAAATATGATTGCAGATGTATAATATTAAATATTATTTTAAGTAATTCCTATGTCAAATATAATATTTATATTTATTTACAAATGTAAATCAAACAATACTCTGTCTTTCCATCAAAGATATCCATTCATACTGAAAAGGGTTCATATTAGTAAAACTTTAATGTATCAAGAAATTAATAAATAATATCAAGTTTAATGAAGGGGAGAAAAGAAGTTGTGTACTTAAAAATCAGGTTTATGTGATTATGCAGCAATCTTTAGTTTATTACTATTTTTCTAATTCCAGGTGAGTTTAATTCTGGTTGAGTACCAACTTTTGATGTTGTACAAGCGAATCTGCCAGTCCTGCATTGGTGAGCTATTGATTGATTCCAAATCTAATCCACATTTTTTACCCAAAACTTTATACCATATATATGTGCTATAGTTTAGAAAATATTGGGATGGTGATGCAAAAAAGGCCAATTTAAAATCAGGACTTGGATTCTGCTAGCTATATTTGTTTTAAGGAAAGAGGACTTGGCTTTGGTGTTAAGCAGTACCTCACTGCAAGCCCCAGAGCTTAGAAAAACCTCTGAGGGAAAAGTGTCAAGATCCAGGCTCCCCTTTGTGGCTGACAGCCTGCAGCTACCTTCCCTGCTGCTTCTCATGAAGGGCCTCTTCTTCTGCAGAAAATGAGTCAAAAAGGGACCAATGAAAGGACATGTATGAGGATCTGGGACTGCAGAATTGCTCCAGAGGGGACAGCCCAGGCGCTCTTCAGGGGAAGCCTTTGAGTATTCAGCTTTTCAGATATTCAGGGTCAGGAGACAGAGCTGCCAGCTCCAAACTTATCTGCTCTTTTGGAGGCTCTGACATTGATCTGGTGGCTCTTGTTGAAAACTGGAGCTCTTAACTTGCTAGCTAGCTTGGAGCCTGTACCAGATGAGGTTTCCATGCTGAGAAGGCTCCTGCAGCCACTGGACTTTGTTTTGGTCTATCCAAAGCAAATCTTTTTAAATTTATTGCAAATTTTGCAGCATCTCTTTCCTCAGGCAGTTTTGGTATAAGCTTTTCCACCCTAGGTAGACATTCCAAAGATCAAGTCAACATAAAAAGAAGCCACCCCTCTCATCTTCTCACTGCTCAGAAACAGCTTCTGGCAGCCAACACTTGGATTAGTGCAGGATTTAATAGCATTTCTGTAAAAAGTGGTGGCTTTCACTGCTCTAAGTAAATCCTGTAAAGGGAAATCCTGCTTTGAAGCTTTCTGAAGTTCTACAAGTTACCTCTATATCAAAAATATATTTTGTTTGAATTTTCAACAGACCCATGATAAGATCCCTGGCAGAAAGCAACTAAAGAAACGAAGTTGCTGTAGGACCGGTGCTTATATGGTTTGAAATCTGCCAACAGAGTCTTTGCTGCTTTTCAGGATAAAGAGTAAGCAGCAGAGTATCCTAGAGAATTAGCTTTATTTAAAATCTTCATCAATGACCTGCAGAAGGAAGGGACTCAGGAATGTGTCTCAGTTCACAGATGATACTGAACTCCTGCAGGGAGTCAGACACACACTCACACATAGAAATGAGCTCTAGAGAGATGATACACAGCTGAGAGAGTGCACAAAAAAGTGGCAGATGATCCTATCTAGATATATATAATGAGTGCATCTAGGGAGAATAATCTAAACTATGCTTACACAGTGCTGAACTGAAAGCTGGCAGCTGGAGCTCCGGAAAGAGACCTGAGGGTCTCAACTCATCTGCTCAACATGCAACAGCAGCCAAAAATGCCAACAAAATTTTGGGTATTCTCAGAAAAGAGGGTAAGAGCAAATCAGAAAATATAAAATCCCTGCATCCACATCTTGAACACTCTATACAATCCGATTTACACGTTTTAAGAAGGGCAGAGAGAAATTCAAGATAATGAAGGGCAAAGCAGCTAAGATGATTAAAGGGATGGAGCAGCCACCTTTACAGGGAATCAGAGAAGGCTGGGACTTTTTATGATCTTATTCCTCCCCCAGGCTGAGTGGGATATGGCTAAGGTTTATAAAATCATGGAGGCGGTGTGTAAAGAAAATAGAGAACTGTTGTTTCCCAAGTCATGTGGTGTCCTCTGGGCACTCAGTGAAACTTTTGGACAGCAGTTTAAAAGAAAGTCCTATTTTGAATACCACTACCTGCTCTCCCCTCAGAAATCTGCTGTCACAGAAAGCTGTGGAGGTGCACTGTACCAGCAAGTCAAAAAAAGGAGAAAGCAAACAAATTCTACAGCAGCAAATCCATAAAGGGACACTAAAATGAAGAGGTAGGAACATACTTGCTGGCATCTTTGGTGTGATGGAGGGTAGTGGAGGAATATGAGGGCTATGGACAGCAGAAAGACAGGATCATGAAGGAAACAACATTTCCTATTGCCACTGCTGGAGATGAAATGGATTATTAGTTTGACCCAGAAGGCAATTTTCTATGTTGTCATGAAAATAAGACCCTTTGCTCCTTTGCTAGAGCTTAAACCTGCCACTTCAGAGTTATTTCCATCCATTTAATTTTGATTGCCTCTCAGTAGGCAGTCAATGGTGCAGAATTTGTCAACTGGAACAACTGTGTGGTAATTATCGATGGCAGGGATATTTTTTTGTAGTTTTGACCATGACATTTTTTTGCAGTAGAATTAAGGAAAAGATGGGGTTTTGCAAAAATGAAAGGAGGTGAAAAAATGGATCTTTTGTATAAATGTATAGAACTTAAAAAATACGCAAATTCAGATAAATAAGAAATATGTTGATTGAAGAGAATGAATTAGGCAGGCACAAAAAGAATTGTTTTTAATGAACATACTTTTAGGGCTTTGTTATGCTACAGTCATTAAAATTTCTGTATCAGAGTCCAGTTTCTAGAGTTGAATATTTTTCCCAGGTTTTCTGATGGCATTACTGTTGTACTTTGCATGGTGAGAAAACAATTTTTCTCAGGAATGAAGAGTTTCTTGAATAAAAGTATTAAGCTGGACCTAAATAATTAAAGAAAAAATAGAATTCTGGAGACTGTACAACCCACTCTGCCAACACATCCATTTTGGCAGAGATTCCCTCTCACTTTTAGGTTTCCATAAGTATCAAACACTGCCTTCTCCTCACTCAACCTCCTCTGCAGCACCTTTTTGTCTTTCCCTGTCCACCTTGCTCCAAATACCCCACACAGCAGAGTTTCTTCATTGTTACCAATTTCTTCTCATTCCTTCTCCCAGCTCACAAGAAAGGCTGAAAATGCCAAAAAGTTCTCCACCCCCCACACCAGAGAGTGGTTCTGTGTTGGAGAAAATACTGAAAAAATGTTTATTTTGTATATTGCTAACTGCTACAAGGGAGGCTTAAATTCTTATTTATATTCATCAGGTATCATAACATCTTGCAATTATTAGTTGCTGTTTTGATGCCACTTTACAATGCCAAGAGAAGACAGGCAAATCACATCCCCTGGAATTGTGCTGTATTTGAGAAAAAAGGTTCAAATAGGGGAGGGGTCTTTTTTTTAATTTTATTTTATTTTTAACCCCTGGAAAGTAGGAGAGCAAATAGATAATCAGAGAGGGAAAAATCTCAGACTAATTAATTGGCATTTGGACTAATGGATGACAATTTGCTGTGTATATGTTTTATATTCTGTGTGTTCCTACATATAACAGTACGAGTAAAGACCAAAATCAGTTATTATGTGTTGTTATTATTATTATTATTACTATTGCTTTGAAGTTTAATCTTCTGTTGCTTGCAGCAGCCTTAACTTGGTCTGTTGTAGACACGGGAGAAAAAAAACCAAAAAATTTGCTGTCATTAAGGATGGGAATTTATTTCTCTTTAAATGTGCTCAAAAATCCACTGCATGTTTCAAACACTGTGAAATTTAGTAGGTGGTTAGAGGGTACATTAGGATGTGTTGGGTGAAATCAGGGATCAAATGAGCTGGAGATTGCTGAGGAACAATCCCTCAAGGTCCGAACTTTGGTTTTTTGTTTGTTGAGTTCTTATACTGCGTTGCTTGACATTGTTCCTGGACAATCAAATCATAATGCTGCTCATGCCTGATCGATCTCAGATGCTTGGCATTTCCTATGGCTGGCACAGAGGGATCTCCACCCAGCATGTACTCAGGAATCAAAATTTGAAAGCCAGTATTCTCTATAACCAGGGTAAAAATTCTCCCCCTCCCACAGCACTCCCTACATCTCACAGTGAATTCCTGAAGGAACTGCAGCTGTTCTCTGTGCCTGTTTTCAGTTTCAAAAGGGGCTGACTAAAGGCTGCTGAGATGCACAACTCAACTCCTCCGATCTGTTTTTAGTGTTTTTCCTGCACTGGATGTTCCGGAAACATAGCCATAAATCTTCCTCTGTCACAATTCCAAACAAATCATGGCATTGCCATTAAACATGAGAGAGAATACACTTAAGCTGTCCAGGAGCAAATCCAGAGGCAGAATATTAGCACCTCTAGTGCTGTAGAAGCCAAAATGTTTATCCCTCACATTCTTTGCTTACAAATACCCCTGGGATCAGCCCTGACAAATACCAATTTTGGAATCCCTCAGAGGAAATTCAACAGCATCCAGTATTTAAATCACCTTTGAAAGCTCAATAACCTTCAGATTCTTGGATGTGACTAGCAGTATCCATCACACAGGCTGCATCCCTTAAGCCATCATTGCAGAGACCTGAGTTAGCTTACTGAAGTTGATTGGGGAACATCTGCCTCTCACACACTTTCTGAGCTTTCTCCAGCTTTAATATCTGCATCAGTATTGGCAGAGTGCCTTAGGAAGCTGCCAAGGGCATGTGCTTTTACATCCTTGACAACACTACACAAGGGAGGTTGCTGGCTCTTGGGCTGCACTTACTCATAGATCCAGTAGGTCATATGAGGCATCAGCAAGTTTCTTACATCTCTCTGTTCCCTATCTAATCTTCATTCAGTCCAGAGTGGAAATCACAGGTTGAATCCTAAGGAAAAATCAGTAAAACTGTGTTATTCTTACGATCAGTTGGGTTCCCCCTCCTTTTCTCTCTGTGTGAATCCTGAGCCCAAGTTTTCTAAGTCTGTCAATATATACCCATTGTACAGTCAGCTTGTGTTCTTTCCTTTGATTTTTTCCTTGTCTTCTCCTCTACTGCAACTGTCTTTTATCCTTCTTGCTTTAACTTCAGATGACTGAAGAAATATGCAGTCTTTTTCAAATAGCATCGGGTTTTTTTTACATGAGCCATGACATGATGTACCTTTTGTCAGCTGATTTACTTTCCTCATAAGTAAGATACTCTATGCATCTTGGAAAAAGAAAGAAAAGATACATCCGAAATAGCTTGTGTGGATATGGGGAGGGGAATAAATAGTTCTGTTAAAAGGACCATTAGCCAAGCCAGCTGTGGTTGCTGAGAGTGTTCAGAAGAAAATTCTGTAACATAAATTGAACACATTCACATCCGTGAAATGGTTATGTCTCTTTTTTTCTGGTTCTTTTTGATTTCGGCTGAAAAACTTGAAATATGGAAAGTTGAAATTTAGACTGAGGCAGAGGCAGCTTTGCCAACTCTTGTAAATGTTATTGCAATATCACAACTGTTAATGCTTTCTCTTTAATTCCCAAATGCTAGCAGCAAGATATTGCTAAGGAATTTTCATTTCTGAGTACATTCTGAGTCCTTCTGATCTCAAGGAAAGGTTTGAAGCTGCTTCAGAAATGTAGCCTAAAGAATAAAATAGTAAAGTAAATAAAAAATGCAAGGCTTAAAGTCCTGCGACTTTTAAACTGTGATGTTTTTCCAACTGCATGAATTTTGAAGATGTGATTGGCAATACTGTGCATTAAGCCAGTTGAAGAAAATAGATCTGGAAGCTGCACTACTTAGAACACAGGAAAACACTGTCCTGAGTAAGAATTACTTAAATCTTCTATGTTCAGGTGCTCTCCTGATTCAAGACCCTTCTCTGTTTGCAAGCTGAACAGGAGTCCGAAAGGAGTTACTTACCTTGCACAAATGAGCATGAAATGGCTTCTATCCAATACCCCAGGAAAGCTGCCAACCAACCACTGCAACACTCAGCTGCTTCTGGGCAGGAGTTGTCCTGTCTGCAGTTTGAGAGGCATTAACCATTCGGCTGGGCTGTATCCCAGATTCTTCTTTCAGGATGCCTTTGGCATCAGCTGTGAAATAAACTGCCATGCAGGGCACTGGTCCACCTCTGAAGGACTCCTGACTGCTCCTCAGGCTGTCAGTGGAGGTGAAGTCTACTTTATTCCTGGACACTGAGCACTTGTAAGCCACAGCTTAAGATGACACCTTACCCCCTGCTGTACAATTCTTCTCTTGCAAGGGTCATTCTCCCAATTGCCGTGTTTCCCTTTGAAGACAGTAGTAACTGTGGTGTGTTTCAACAGTACTAATGGAGACAAACACTCAGGTAAACACTGGCTGTCTTCAGAGGTTGTCTTCATTTGCAGTAGCAGACCTGCCCCAGACTTGCATCTCATCCCTCCTCAAGAAATTTCTATGAATGTGGACATTTGAAACAGGCTCAGATCCATGCTCAGCTCAAGCTACCAGCAGTGAAATAGGTGGGATGTAGGCCATATAGGTTAATTCTTGGTGAGCCTGTCAAAAATCTATAAAAATGAAGACAAAAGCCATTCCCACAGACTGGAGGAACATACCAAGTGTTTATTGCACTTCAAGGTGTTTGAGAAGAATGCTTCAGATCAAGATCAAAATTAATCTCAGAAAAATTAAAATAGCTTAGTTGAGTTTTGCACAAGGAAAAAGCAAATCAAATAAATAACCACTGTTAGGAGTGTAACTGGTTTAACTTTTTCATGCAAATCATTTATTAGGTCTTTCGTCACAAAAATGCTTTATATACCAGGAAAGACAAGTCAGGAAACAGTGGAGCCCTTTTAAGAACAAGATTGTACAAAGATGTGATAAGACCCAGAAAAAAAACCCAAGTAATTTCAAGGGAAATCAAGAATGAAATTTGTCCAACAGTAGAATTAAAAATAAAGTTAAATGCAAACCATGTAAATGAACCCAGATTTCCTAAACATGTAACAAAAAGAGTTTATTACATACAGAAACACAGTGTGTTTGTTCTGTGTGCACTTGGATATGAAAAGTGTACTGTAGCTGGAAAATAATAAACTGTTGCTTGAATAATACCTCTCCTCTATTATTCTTTATAAAGGGCTGTGTTCTTTTCAAGTCACCATTCAAGTCCACAGTTTTTTTAACATTGTATAGCTATGAAGCAAACTTTGAAACACTGATATTTCTAATTTATTGAACAGGTGCTAAAGTAAAAATCTTGATATTGTATTGTATTATGTGGAACACGTTAAAGAACAGTTTGTTTGGGCCTTATACCAAAGGAAATTAAAATTCTTGGAGATTCTGCACAACGTTAACCCTTTTATTGCAGCCCTATAACAGTAGGGACTACAATTTAATGTGTCACTGATCGCTGCTTTCAGAGGACCTCTACATCCTAGTAAGAATGTTAAATTACTTTAAGGGATATAATGTCACAATTTCACAATGCATTTTTATAAGTATAGCTCCACTATATAGGAATCATATGCAGAGAACAAAAAAATTCTAACTGATATGAAAACTCAGATTTCATGAGATAAAATGCAGTTAGATACCTCAATTCTTCTGTGTTGTCCTGAAAATGTTTCCAGAGCACAATTCCTCATCTAGACAGAACTCAGGCTTCTGTCTTGACCAGTGCAACAAAAAGCCATTCATCCAACTACAGAGCCAGAGGTTTGGTTTTTCTTACACAAAGGAGAAAAAGGACAGCTGTAGGTTTTTTGACTTGAAGAAAATATGTGCCCAGCCTCTGGCACATGGCACAGAATGGCTGCCTGTGGAGAGCACTGCAATCCCTACATTTTTATCGCATTCAGTGGTCCTATCAGTGACCATGGTCGGTTTCTTTTTAGGCAAACTGCACTGAGCCACAGGTCGAAAGGTTTGATTGTCTGTCTTTAAAGAGTGAGTGATCTGTCTGCCTTTGGCAGTCTGCAATACAGAAAAAAACCCTCTGTCGGGCACTTGCAGTTGCTCTTCGTGGCAGAGAATTTGTGTTTAGGGATTCAGATTTATAGGCTTTTCAAATAAATGCATGTTGGAGCACTTTGAAAGGTTATCCTCCCCAGCTGCTCATCCTTTCTCTCTGCAGAGGTTATTCCTCCTGCAGCAGAGACAATCGAATGGCAGGCAGGCTGTGTGCTCTGTTCATGACCTGGGACACTGATTTCAGCTTACATTATTGACTGGCTGGGCTATGAGCTTAAGGAGCAAAATGTCTTGACTTATCATCCCTTCTGGACATACTTGCAGCAGTTAAAACATTTATCAGTTCCCACAGGCCATAGACAAATCCCAGAGGTACTGAAGAGAAAACCCTAAATCCTACCCTGGCAGGATGCTGAAGGTTGTTACAATGCACTGTTTCCCACACTGAGTGTCTCACCCTTCAGAAGGAGTTTGGAGAAAGAAGCAAGTGGCTTCCAGTGTCTCTGTCAGGATTGTCAGATAACCCTGGTAATCAGGAGAGGGCCAGGCACACGCACAAGTGGGTCTGGGAGAAGTTAGCCTGAGAAATTTTCCAGTTGGGAGTTAAGGAAGCCAAACTGCTGGAGTGAGCCACTTGGGAAAATGCCTGGAAGGGATTTGGAAAACTCAGTTTTGTGCACTGCAAAGCCTAATCTTTAAGCAGTGCAGTGACCTGTAGGAACCACACGGTGCACCCAGAAGAAAATCCCAGGAGGCACCAAGTCAACCAAAAATCAGGAAGAAATTGCAGTGACAGACAGTTGATTTCCCAACATCACCACGGAGCCGAAGAACACTGCAGACTGGAAAACACTGTTTGTGTATTCACTTGAGTGAAGAGGAAAGCAGCTTCAGCATCTGTTCCAGTTCTGCCAGGGAAGGGACTGAAGAGCTGTGTCCTACATGCCACAGAGTCTAATTCACCTCAGGACTGTGCTGTTGTAAAAGGTGCAATCCCTTCTCTTTGACCTGAGTAATGTGCAGTCCAAGAATGACTAATCTAAGAGATATCTTGGGTATTTAGTTGGAAAATAAGTCTGGATCTTCTTGGCACACCCAGAGTTCTGCAAATGCCAGATAGAACGAGGCATGGAGGGGCTGTTATGGATGCAAAACAGCAGAATTTAAGCACCTTGGGGTAAGGAAGCAGTTACTTAGAGATTCTGAAAATTCTAATAGCAATTTAATTTTGAAAGCACACAACTTAGCTTGCAAGTAGGATCTAGGTTCCTTGGTGGATTTAGGCTTTTTGATCTGGAGGTATTTAAAAATGTATCAGTGAATCAGTGGGAGTTTGGGGCTTTGATGTCTTATGTGCTAGTTTCCATCTGTAAGTGTCTGAATACCTAAGTCTGGGCCACAATAAATTCTTTGAACCATGCTGAAGTGTGAAGTTTTCCCACAGCCAAAAATGACCTTGCTTGAACAGAGAGATTCTAGCATGGAGCAGAAAAGTGAAATTTAGTAACATCAAAAATTCTTTTTGGGTTGGGCATTCCTACACAGAAAATAAAATTTTAGAAGACATCCAGGAATTGTTAATTATATTCAACCCATTAAGCACAGGCATCATGCAGAGAAAAATAATTTAAGTTTGACAGGTTTATTGTATTCCCATTCTTACGCTTACCCCACATTTAGAGTAGCTCCCACTGATTTCTGTGGACATTAATGGATCATGAATGGTTGGATTCAGTGACAGACTGCTCTTTGCCTATGCCAATCCCCACTTCCTGCTTGCAGAGCTCTTGTGTTGACTGCTGCTGCTGCTAAAGCAGGGGCCAAAGTGGGGCAGCAGGAGCTGCACCAGGACAAGCCCTTCCCAGCAGGAGTAGGTGTCACTTTTCCTTTGGGAATGACAGCAGCAGAAAGATATTTTTCAGTCTCCATCTGGCAGACCAGCCCTGCTCCATCCCTTCCCTCCAACCCAGAGGGTGCAGCAGATCAAGAAGGGCCCAGATGCAGGAAAACAGCAGGACTCTTGCATCCTGCAGGCCTGGAGGGTGGCTCTCTGAGGTGCTGGGATGGAGATGAGTGGGGAGTGTGGCTTTTGAGTCTAGGGAAGAGTAGAGAGGGATCCTGAGAAAAGAGGCATGGTGGAATACATGGGTGAGGAGGGGAGAAAAAAAGTGACAGTGAGGTCTGCCTGCCCTGCCAGGCTTCCACAGCTCCCTGATACTTTGCTTTCATCCACTCAGAGCTCTTCGAACTTCACTGACCCTTGGTTACTGGTCATTCTCTTTCTCCAGGAAGCTGAAATCTCCACTGAATCCTTCCAGTCCCACTCACTCACCTCTAAGGCCACTAGTGATCTCTTTTCATCTACTCAAACCCATTCCTCCTCTCCCCACCTCCTCCATCTCCATCACCTCCCCTACAGTATTCACATAGAAGCTCTCCAGTCCCTCCCACAGAATTGTATTGGCAAAGATGATTATTCCAGTATTTCAGTCTAAAAACTTTTCACTGCTACCCTTTTTTTTCACTGCAGTCTTACAGAGAAGACACTCATAATAATGACATCCTGTAAAGCTTTTTCTAAGATAAGTGTTTTTTCTTTATCCTGCCTTTGTGATAGTCTTCTATCCAATACCAGGCTTCAAGGTTAAAATGCAAAGTTTCACTCAGTGGTCAGCATGAATAGGGTTAACCATACCCTTGTAATAGCTGGAAGTTCTTTGAAATTACTCATCCTATTTTGATGAAAATCCTGATGAACAAAGTGGCCAAGAAAATTTTAGAAATTAATCTGTTCAGTTTTTTAATACCTATTTTATTCTGGTAAAAGTTAACTTTGCTTTGATTAATTGTAGGTTTTGAGGCACTGGAAGAGGTTTGGCATGTGTTCAGATGCCATCTGATACCCAAGTCAAGATACAGCATTGCAGGTGTATGATACTGACACAGAATAAATAACAACGGAATAAGTCAGTGGAAAATAAAATTAATAGAGAAAAAAAATAACAATAAAGCATAAAATAGAACTTTATGGCTGCTTTCCATTGTAATAGCTCTGCTAGAAATGCATACATAGATTTCATTCATAAACTCTTAAACCCCCTACTACAGATTAGAAAGAGCAACATGTAAAATTCATGGTATTTGTGACTGGCCTTTATCAACAGAGAGTAAACAGCCACAACTTCTAATAGAGCCTCTGCTGCTGGTTTGACATCTCCATGAGAGGCTCAATCTAGAGATTCAAACTGCACAATAAATATGTCACAGAAGCTTAAGCATCTCTTAGCATAAAGTGATTATTATACATTCTCGTCTTATTGGTCTCCCAGCTATTCACATTCAAGCTTTGAAGTGTCTGCCTTTATTTTAGCCCTACCATTCTTTTTTTATTTTTCTGAAGTTGCATAGAAGTTGCTCAGGAGATCCATCCCAGCATCTCTGTGACTGATATGTAAATCAAAAACAAGTGGGAAAACTGTAACAAGCCTTGAGGGAGACAGAGTGCTTCTTTATGGTGCTTGCTTGATGCACAAATTATTTCTAGTCTTCAAGCTATTTCTAAGGCTATCAATTAGAAAGGAAAGAGTAACTGAGGCTATAAGCATTGGTGTAATTCAGACTGCTATTTCAGCTCTCATTTAAACTGGTGGTTACTGAAACTTGTTAGTGGCAAAACAGAGCTCTCCTCTTCTCAGTCAGTTTCTATCAAATTATCAGAGAACACCACTGGAGTGAACCGACTGTCTTGTCAAAGAGGTGTCTTGTAAAAATTAAAGAGCTTGATGTCTCCAGATGTCAGCTAAATACCCCCTAAATGCATCCTCAGACATGCTGAGCTTGGTTTGTGGGTGAGCATAAGCAAGGACTCTAATGTAAGGAGTGTCATACACCTTATTTATGCTCACCTACAAACAGTTTTCCCAGAGGCTGAGATTCATTTACTCTGTTTTTCTAACTAAGTAGCCATGGCAAAAGTTTTTGTTGGGGGAAATAATGAAGTGAAAAGTAAAAATCAACAATGATTACACTAATGAACCTTTATATAAAATCCATTCATTAAAAAGCAGGAAATGAAAGGGATTATCACTCTGCAAGGATTTTACACATGGGAAAATTAATACAGTGGATAGTGGATATTAGATCACAAACAATGCTCTAGTTCAGAGGGAAATCAAAGAAATAAAATTTTCCTCCTAAAGATGTACCTACAGCAGAACAAATATTGACTTGAGGCTTAATGAAAGGTTTTACCAGTGCCTTTTCTTCCCTAAAAAACTGCCAAAAAAATATAAGGGCTGACAGTTTTCCCACCCAGTCATTAATGTCAGAAAATACCACATGTTCTGTGCATATTGCCAGAAGTAGAAGGGAAGGTCTAAGCGGGAGTCCAAGCCAACACTAAGCAGGAATGAAGAAAATAATAAAATGTTTTTATTTTAATCATTTAAAGAAATCAAGCTATAGTCCCAGATTTGTATATATAAGATTTATATATATATGTGTGTGTGTGTGTGTGTTGTGTGTGTGTGTTGTGTGTGTGTATATATATACACGCATATATATATATATAGTCATTTAAAACCAGGAAAATACTTTATTAAAAGGACAAAAACAAGTGGAGGAAAGGTAAAAATTGAAAATTCCATGGTTCACAAGTGGCTGATATTTTTTGATCCAATTTTTTTATTTTCAATGTAAACCTATCCCAGAACTGAAAAAAAATAAAAAGGTTATTTGAGTTTACCATTAGTTCAGTGTCTGATTGAAATTTAAAAGCACGAAAATTAAAAAGTTTGATTTCTTAAGGATCATTTCCATCCACAGAACTCTCTATCAGGTATACATTCACCTCAATAGTAGCCAAGCACTATGTATAAAACTTAATAATTTGATGCAACCACACTATGAAAAATTGAAAGCAGTTAAATGCATAAAATTTAAATTGAATATTTGTTTGCCCATATTATCCTGGTTTTGCAATATAATTACCCAGTACTGGAGTTCAACTTGACTTTCCTATAGTCGTGGGTTCACCATTATTTCCATGCTTTCAGTCAGTAATTACAGTAAATCCCTATAAACTTTCAAATCATCATTATTTCATTCAGGAAAAGTATTTGAAAGCAAAAATATGTCAACAGCACTGTTGTGCTGAGATTACTTTTTTAAACCAGCTTTGAAGTTGGTTCCTGTCTGAAGCCCTGTGTCCAATTAAGTTAGATCATTAAAAAGCAAATTTTCTTGACGTTTTACTGTAATAGCCTAACTTTGCTTTGGCCAAACATGAAACACTGAACTTCCAGGGTATGAACTTCCCCCACCAGTGTATGTTTTGGGAGCACTGGGATGAAGAGTGAAAGGAGAAAGAAACTGTTGAATCAGTACCAGAGTAATAGCCCCTTACTGAATGAATCAATGCTTTCTTAGATGCAATAGGGAAGAAAATATCTCGCCCTAATCTATATTCTGACATTTGTAAACCAATAAATTATTAATGGCTTAATATGTGGCTCTTCCTTATTAAACAATAAACTTAACAGTCCTGTCTTCAGAATACTCATGCTTTGTGAACTCAGCTGTGCAAAACCAGCTAAAACCCTAAGCCATATAAGAGAACACATTTAATTTAACAGAAAAGCACACTGCACATGTGATTTTACTAAAATGCTAGAGCTATTTGCATGCTAACTCCTCATAGCCCAGAAAACATTAATGTGTCTTCTCCTGCGGTTCCAATCAGAAATAATACAGAAGAGAGAGTTGAGGTTAATCCCATGAGTAAGAAATTGTGCTTCAAAGAGAATTTGAAGGAAATTACATCATTTGCCAAATAGAAAAAAATAAAGATGAGTATTTGTCCCAATCACATCTCAAGCATGTGAGATTATCACAGTAGGAGTTGCTAGAGACTGGGAGGCTGTGGGTGCCCCAGGGGAAAGAGCTTGGTCTCTCCTTCCTGCTCATCTTGTAGTGGCCACAAGATATTTGACCAGATGGATACCACCAAGGAGAAGAGGTAATCTTGTGTTTTACGGGAGATAAGAGTGCAACTTGCTCTTGCGCGCCACACTTGGTTTTTTTAACTTTACAATCCAGAGATTAGGAAATATTTTAGAAACCTTGATCATTGTCAGAAGAATTGATGTATCAGGAAGGCTGAGACAACAGGGAGTGGTTTTTTATCAGCACCGTTGGCAGTAGAAGGAGAACAATAAAATTATAGACTAAAGGCTCGTGGTTTGTATATACATCTGAGATTTGGAGACTAAGTAGAGGCTGTTATCCATAAATTTATAAGACCTCTCTTTCTAGAGAGCTGGATCATTCTTTTTTTCTATTGGGGTATTTGAGTTAGAGTTTTGAAACATGTTCCATGTGGGACTTTTTGGGGGGAGACATAAAAAGTATCCTTTTTAGTAGGATCCATATTAATTTTACAAATACTCAAATACTTTCTGACTTAATATTAACTAATGAAAGGAAGAATATTTCTAGGGGTTTTTGGTCAATGTACATGTATGAGGAAAGAGGATGCCTAAAAGATCAAAAGTTTGCAAAAATTCTAGTTTCCCCTAGAAGCATGGGTTTGCACCAAAGCAGCCTGAAAGCTATAAGCAGAACAGATTTTTCAATAGAAATATAGTATAACAGAAATAAAATATAAATAACAGTATATATTAGGAAACAATGGAAGAAAAACGCTTACCTGTTTATGGACCAACACAGAAAAGTCTAGTGTACACAAAATGCAAAATGTAAATACTAAAAAAATATGGACATGTATATTTAGTACAAGTGTTGAGCCCCTGCAAATCAAGGATGTTTTATGAAATCCTGCTCTTATAATGGGCAAGTAGAATGAAGAAATCTTCATACAGTGTGTTTCTTTAGAGAGGCAGTGAGACAGCACAGTGTTCTCAGACAAGAGGCAACAGGCTCTGTCTGTGCTTTCAGTGTGCTGCTCTGTGGGAAATGAAAAAAACTGTGCTTTAAAAGCATGAAATGAATTACAGGCCAAAGAATTATATCCCCTTAGCCAAGTTGTCAAATATATTTATTCATGTAAAAATCTCAAGAGCATAAAACAATTCTTACTACGTTAATGTTTATCCTGAGAATTTTCCATTAGTAAATATATGACGGGGAATAACCATATCTATCCATCTGCTTAGTGGCTGCCTCAGAAGCTCCTACATGTCAATTATTAATCCTCCTGGGAATAGAAAACCTAGAATAGATAGGTTTTTGTTCTGGAGGCCTACTTTTGTGTTTACTTTTTTTTTTTTTTTTCTCTGCTCTTTAAAATAATCTTTTTCTTACGAATATTGACTGATGTATTTTCTTCTCAGCAATGTGTTCCCTTTTCATGAAGCTTTACCATTTTCTAATAGAATTATCATGATGAATAAAACAAATCTTTTTCAACTTATTCAAGTTCTTTTGAGACTCTTACCTCGGTGCCTTTGTTGCAATGATGGCTGTTCCACCAATAGTTGTTGAGACATTTGAACAGCTATGCTGTTTCTATTTTTATTGATGATGTAGTGATCTTTCTCATTTCTGGCATAGCAACAGACAGGAATGCAACAAAGCTATTTATAAAATAAAAATTAGAAGTGTCTAATTTAGATTTGAAAAAGAAAAAGACAAAGCTGTGATAGGTGATCATGGTTGCTAGTACTGTTACTTAAAAGCTAATCAAGCAAGTGATGTTTAACATCAAAGGGAAATTAACTTCAGTGAAGGGGGTTATATATTGAAGCTAGCCACATTAGGAAATTGTTGATTTTAGCTGGAATCGAGAAAGGTCACTTAGTTGTTCTGTTGCCTCATGATATTGCTTTTTACAGGATGGTTTCTGCCAAAGTTGTCTTCATGACTAAAACCACTGTCATTACATGGGAGAGCAGGTACACAGCATCAAAGTAAATCTTTGCAATAAACACAGGTACTAATTAAACCTACTGATCAGAACTGTCTTGGAGAAAAAGCTAATTTAATTATGCCAATCACTGAGTATGACTCATTACGAGAAACTAACTTTTCCAAAGAGATGAAGAAACAGAAAAATGTATAAGCTCTGGAAAGTACAGCTCTTGAAAGTACAGTTACAAAACAATTTGCTTAAATTATTACAGAAGAAATGAGGAAAATATCAATAATAAGTTTACAAATTTTCATTTCAGGTTAGGTTTTGAGTCTTTTTCACAGACTGGATAGATAGCATTATGCAGGCAGCATGTACAAAACCTTTGCCTATTCTGTATATCAGTGCATGGCTCTTGGTGCAACACCATTATCTACAAGCACTTAGATGGCCAAGTCTGCAGTGGTCACGGTGTCTCAGGACCCTTGTCCTGCTTTGCCTGGCCAGCCCTGACACCAGCCACAGCGAGAGGTCTCCAGTATCCAGGGATACCTTCCCCATCCTGTGGGGTCTTTGCAGCAGCTGCAGCGTGAGCGATGACGAGGAATGGAGGAAGGACTCTGACGGAAGAACAGCAGCTGGGGTTTATTGAGGTCCATGAGGAACCACCTCACCGCCAGAGAGTCTGCCCATCAGAGTACAGATCACCTCTGTACAACACCTTAAATGCAGGGCAGGGGCAAGGGGAAGGGCACAGTGTGACACCAAGCAGGGGAATGGAAGGAGTGACTCTGTACATAAAGGACAGGCAGTAGAACAAATCAATAAGGCAAAGGAGGGAATAACAGGGGTCCTGCCAAATCACTCGACGACCTCACTGGAACTTTCCAGACACAGGGAGAGGCCCTGAAGTGACTGACAGGACCCAGGGGTTACTTAATAGATGGCTGACAGATAACAGCAACCGGGGTAAACCACGAAGGGGTAAAAATGAGGGTGCAAGGAACAAACCACTACAACTTACATAAAACAGCATGAAAGCATGGAACAAATGCATACATGAAACTAATAAAACAAAAAAAACCACACCACTACACAAGTCAATGAGAATCCTATTGAGCTGGGCAGTTCCAGGCAAAGGTACCTGCAGCTGGAGACTGTCTCAGAGAAACCCTGCTCTCAATAGACCCTCAATAGCACAAAACTGAGACCTGGGCCTGAGAGCATCCACAAGAGGTTCCTGCTCCCACCTGCCCCAGCCTGGGGGATCCCAGCTGCAGCTGAGTCTCTATTTAAGAACACAGAGAGCAATTCGTCCTTGCTGAATCCTAAACACTCAGAGAAACTAATGAACCAGCAAATGTTGAAGTCTCTTACTTTACGCTATGGTTTAAAAGTTCTTGATGTATAACATGCATCATTAAAGAAATGTATAAATGGCAGTCTGTTGCTGCTTTCTTATTTGAAGGCAATCAGCACATTTTATTTAAGTAGACAGAATAGATATATTTTATAAACATATTTCTTTCAGTAGTATGTGATATTTTTAATTCCATTATAATGTGCTTTTGTCCTTTCCAGATGCTAGATTTCTGTTAAAGAAAGGGAAAACTAAGCATATGTCTTGGCTTATCACAAATTTCAGTCATTTCAAAGTTGTTTGAATATTGACTAATTCTTGGTTTTAGGGAAACTATAAATTTGAAGTACCAGAAAACGCCACACAATGGAATGTGTTATGTAACAGTTGTCTTATATCGTATTTCCAGTGGTTTTAGACTTCTCACAAAATTTTGCAACTGCTGGTCTGCATTTCTTTCAGGTTCAAAACCCACAGAACCTCTGAATAAAATCCAGGTAAAAACATGAGCTTTCACCTGCTTCCATGTCAAAAACAATGAAATAAAATGCAAGTACGTGGAGGTTTCAAAGTGCAATCACAAATCAGTTCCTTTATTATCAATTTCCATTAAAAGATTGGCCACAACTTGAGAATCCTTTCAGATACAATCTAGATGTCAAGTCTAAAATGAAAATCAAGCCTTAGAGATTTTGCCAAGATTTGGACTGACAGCATGCACATTTCTTTGGTGGCTGCTTGGATCTGACAGCGTCCTGAATCAAAGGAACCACTCACTGCCTTCTACCCTACTCCCACTGCTCTCTCTGGAAGTAGGGAAAGTGCTATGTTTCTGCTTTTCCTCTCTCTTTTCTTTTTAATTTTTCATTTCAGTGAGCAGGCCCAGTAAAACAGAGATCCAAATACTAATTAAAATTTTTCCCAAATTGTGAAGTTTTGGATCTGTCTTTGTCTTTCCAAATGTTCTGATACATCAGCTAAGTGTTTCCTTTAAAGTAAATACCCAGGAACACACCTTGTGCTGAGTGCTTGTGTAGAAGATAATTTCATTTTATGACTTATAACTTCGAAGCTATTTTGCAGTTCTCAGTTTGAAAGATTTACCAAGCAGAAAACATGAGGAAATAACTGGGGAAGTCTTATGCAGCCTGGAGATGGTGGATAAGTGTATGAGAAACTTGGAATTATTTCACACTGAAAAACTTTCTCCAGTCTTTCAGGTGCTTTCATTATATAACATTTTAAAAAAATAGTCTAAATTAAATTGATTTTCTGGCTCTCTTTTGCTGTATCTATCTGAAAGTTATTTAGAGAGGTATTTGATAGGCCCCTTTTGATGCTGTATGCCTCAGATAACTCGTCTTTGACTCAAGCGTGTTTCAATTCCATTTCCAGAAATTAAATAAGCAGAAAGCTCCTGTCCTGTTAGGAGTAGAGCCTTTATTTGCCATTGCAAAGTCAAAATAACAAATTTGCAAAATTAAAACCATTGTGAGAAGTTGTACGTTGCATAACATGTTTTGTTTCCAGACAGTGAAGTTGTTTGTAAATAACTTAGGGGGAAGTGGTGTGATGAAGAAAAGCAGGAGCTGTGGATAGAAGAGGAATTTAAATCCCTGCTTACCATTAATGCCACAGGGGAATGTCCTTATTGTTCATTCCCAGGTCAATCACTTATGACTTATCATGCAAGATTGGATATAAAATTGTGAAGTGCTAAACTCAAGACAGAATTAGATGTTTCTTAATATATCTGTTGCTGTGTTGGCACTTGGATCCTATATTGTGCTGCAGAATAGATCAAAGTGCTTCAGCATGCAGCAAGGTAAAGCACGTCAGGAACTGTGGCTGGAGGATACAGACATATCCAGGCTTCTGCTTCTGAAAAGTTAAGGTGTGTAGTAAAGTCTGACATAGTCACCAATTGAGAAAGCTTTTTTTTCTTCTTCTTCTTCTTCTTTATTTTGTGGATTTTTTTAAGTACATAGAATAAATTTTGATCTCGTGTTTTGAGCCCTGGAAAACTACACGTAATCTATATGGTTCTGAACACACATAATTTAAATTTACAAACTTTGTCTTCAGGTGAGCTAATATAACTCCACACAATAGCGTTTTTCTCCTCTGCTGTTTTCTGTTATTGATGTCTTCAGACCAGCTTAACCTAGCTGTAAATAAATATTAGTTAATTACAGCAGATTAGTTATTATCTCTCACATATAGGTGCAATAGAAGCATGCAATAACAGGAGAGAAAAAGCCTTCTCTGTGACTCCCACCTGAAATCCTGTTTCTTTTACTGTCAACCACAGTCCTCTCTCCTTGATGCTCCTGAACTGCTGCTGGCAAGAGTGAGATATTCCCACAAATCGTTTCAGCCAGTCATTTCTCCAAAGTAATCACCATGTTGTCAGGAGCTGAAGCAGTCTAATTATTTATTGTGATAAACCAACAGTATTGCACTATGTAATAAAGGCAGGAGAAAGAGCTGGCATTGAATTACCCCCTCCTGAGGAAGTGAGGTTCCTGTTTTTGGAGCTTGTCTGTTGGAGAAGTGGCCGGGAACCTCAGAGCAGAAATAGCTCCAACCTGCTTCTGCCTTCCAGTAGAAAGACCATTCAGCGTGAATTTGTGTCTGTGGATAATGCATATATTATTTCATGTTTATTGTTTAATAAAGATCCTGCCCCAAGCAAATTGATGATGCAGCAAGAAGGGAATAATATTTTTCAATCCCCCTTCTATTCTTCTAGAAAGTGTGAGGGCAGAAGTGTTGTTGCCTTCATAATATTTCTTTTAAGTCAGCTCTTCATATAAGTGATAGCTCTACAGTCCTGTTTCTGCTGCTGTGAATGCACTTTTTTTTAATCTGTGGAAATCTCTGGGGATTTACATGAGGAGGTACCTGACCTGACTTTCAATCCCCTGCAAGTAGCTATTGAACACCAAATCAAGAGGCTTAGACTCCCCCAAAATTCTCGGACCTGGTAAGATTTCACAGCATTTCTGTTCACCATCACTGGATCTCCAGGCCCTCTAAACATAAGTAATGAAAAGCAAAATTCTGTAAGAGGAACATTCTCAGGAGCCTTGCTTAGCTGATGTTTTCATGTTGTGACTGCATAAAGCAGGGAGAGGAATAAAAGATCAGGAACCGAGGCAATACACTTTTGCCAGGCTTGTCAAAATCTCCTTCTCCAAACTTCTTTCTTCTGAAAGCAAACTCCTGGAGCACAGTGTTTCTCTGCCTCTCTGCAGCTGCCTTCAGCATGATGTGCCCTGTTGCACTGTGGCTTTTCCCTGCCAGCACAATTTCAAGGCAGAGTCACGGCCCAGAGGCCTTGATGTGCATGTGAATGGTGAGTCACATTTTTACAGCAATTGAAGATATTTGGGCTCAACCACCACCTCTGGTTTTAACGCAAGGGGTGCTTCACAAAAGTTTCCAGGGAAGTTCTCAGCAGAGAGCAGTCAGTCAGCACTGAATCCTGGCCAAAGCACTGTGGTATGCACAGTGCTATCACCTTGGGACCAGCACAGCTGGTCTGCCCCATTCCACACAGAGCAGCCCACACCATTTCTTCCAATAGCAGGTGTTCATGCGTACTATGAAAAAAAACATTACAAGAGAACATCTGGAAAGCTGCTTTTCAGTGCAATTCCATTGTCTTTCAGCAGGATTTTTTAGTCCTTCGAAACCTTTCCCCTCAGAGTGCAGAGGAAGAAGTTCAAGTACTGTTGTTTGAGGAGAAGGACATGGGCGAGTGCAGAGCCCCAAGACACTCTCACTCCTGCTCATAGTGGGTACTGTTTCCCCTTCTGCGTCAGGACTATCAAGTTCATCACATGCGAAAAAAAGATGTTCCACTGGTACATGACAGAAGGGCAGCACCCCATTTCTGTCCAACTGCAACTCTTCTCCAGATTTCCCAGATTTCTCAGACTAGGCTGAGGAGCCCTCCAGATCCATCTAGTGTAGAAATTAGATTGATCTTCCTTTGAGGACAGAGAGTCAGACTGTGTTTTCAGATAGCCTCCAGTGAATTACTCTTTATTAATTCTGTCTTGAAAAGCTGGAATGTCTCTGTAATGGTGTCACTAAAAACTGACCTCTCCCATTTCACCCATTTCTCTGACATGGTAATTAAACTGATGCCAAAGCACCAAAGCCTGACATATGATCTTCATGCAACACTGTGGAGAAAGAAGGGCACAGCCTTATTGGACAGAGTGACTAGTAGAGAAATTTAGGTAATGAAAGCTATTAAATTAAATGTGCCTCTGACTTGGAAGGGAAAGATTTAGGAGTGAGGGAAAGTCAGGAAAGCGAAACATTATTAAATATAATTAGGCAGAAAAATAAAATACTGATGGCTGTACTTATACTGTGTATTTTCCTTACTGACCAAAAGCTAAAGGATGCTAACAACAGAAGTAAATATAATAATGGCTATATTGAGAACTGTCTGGGCTTTGAATATAAGGAGGAAAAAATGATAGCAATTTCAAACTGACTTAAGGGAGATCAGCACAGCTCCAATGCCTTTTAAAATGTGTTACTGGTGATGATAAGAGAAACCTAAATGAGTCCTTTCACAGATCAATGCACCGAGCTGCAGGAATTCGTGTTTATGGAGAGCAGCAAGGCTTGTTTATTAGCTACTGGTGTTTTTTCTTAGATTTCATAGCAATATTGCCTTCCTACAGCTAACAGAATAGTTGGGGACTGATGGTGACACCCTGCATTCTGGAGTGAACCCCTCTGGCCACCTTCCTAGCTAGAGTGTCTCCACCAAAAGTGTGGCCTGACAGAGATGATGGGATGGTGCTTATCCCTCAGATGATTCAGGTGGCTGTGTGCAGACTGCCATGAGAAGTGACATCAAAATCTTCTTGTGAGTTAGCAGGGAGATTGGGATAGCTATTAGCTACTGGTCTTAGAGCTCTCAACCATAAAATTATAGCATCCCAGAGCAAAGTCAGAGAGCTGGAAAAGGTAGCTGGGACTTTACAAGATGCAAAGGCAATCTCACAAAAAGTAATCACCACTCAAGCAGAACACTGCTATAAGCAACAATGCCCTGCAGAACAGCTGGTGGTGGGTATTGCTCACAAAGAAAGACCCATGATGGGAACAGTGAGGTTTCAATATCCCAAGTTTATGCTCTCGCTGAGAAATCTTTGTGGGATCCCAAGGAATAGGATGAAAATATCTGGGTTTAGTCCTTGGACTCAGAGCCAGATTTGACAGGTAGGGAAGGAATAGTAGCAAAATCCTCATAAAAATGGAGGGGCAGAGCAATTTGCTGGATAAAGGGATACAGATCACACAGACTCTGAAAGAGCAAGGAGAATTTTTAGGTATCTAGCAGAAGAGCAGGGAAGCCATCCTGGCACAGATTTTGCAAGCTTGGGATGGTGGCACTGCAGCAATCTACTTATTAATGAGTAAAAAAAGAAATCTATTAAGTCCTATAGCCAGGAATATGCTCAATTACTATACACCAGGGATCCAAACTGGCAGGATGTGGTTCACCTATGATATATCAATGGATGTGTTTTAACAGCATTTGCAGATAATTGCTGAATTAGTGTCTTTTTTTTCATCAGTGTAAAATAGAAAATGGTATTACTTTACTGCGGCAGATAGGAATGGCTGATGGGCTAAATGCAATATCTACTCCAGATGCCACAGCAGCAACAAAAAGTATCAAAATGCAGGTTTTGAGAGGGGTGTCTGTTTCACTGAAACTTTTGATTACATGTGAAGTCACAAGTGCTACTGGCAGGTGCCCTAGAAAGCACAATGTCATTTCAGAACCAGGTGTGAAGGTGGTGATAAGGCCTCACCATCTTATAGGTAAATAAGCTGGAAAAACCAAAATCACCTCACGGGTGACAAACAAACAAATGTGGAAGGATCTTATGCAAGCTGGTGTCCCACAATCAGAAATAAATGGGTTCACAACACCAGAAATGTTTTGTCATTGGCAAAAACTAATGCCTACAAATAAAAATTCCTCCCCCTCTATCCCATTTTCCACCCCACAGTGAGGGACTACCTGGTAAATGCCAAGACTGGAGAAATGGACCAGGAAGAATTTTGTTTGGCAATGGATCAAGAGATAAAAAGACGCCTGCAAAAATGCTATGATTGAACATGTCTAATTATACACTCCTAGACAGGGAAATCCTTTTGAATTAGAAGTAACAATTCTAAATGACAGTTTCATAGGGATCATGGCAGACAACTGAAAAAGTTTTTTTTAAAATTGTAGGATTTTAGGCCAAGGCATTAAAATGCTTCATTATACATTATACTCTGATGGATAAACAAATTAAAAGCTTGGGCACTGCAAGAAACCGAAATTATCAGAGGCTAAAATAACGTGCCTGTACATCTCCAGTACAAAATGCTGTCCAGTGAGGACTGAAATTCTACCATATGGCACTTCTTCCAAAATATTAGCCACAGGGAAAATGGAATTGTTTGCACTGATGGATTTTGTGGTAGGACTGCAGCTGCTGTGTGCCAGGGAAACTTACAGCATCAATTACTGAAGAAATACCTCTGTCTCATATTGCCTCTCCTGAGTTGGAAGGCACACACTGCTTTGACCTGACTGCTGGAGCAGCTGGCATGGAGAATAGTAACCAACATCCTCAGGCCTGAATACACGGAATAACACAACCTAACAGTAGTGTATGGCTAATTGAAAAGTTTAGTTCACTGACGAGAAGGGTGGGGCACAACTCAGACCATTGTTTGAATGTTTATTCATTTTTTCTACATGCTTTATTGAATGGTCTCTTGAGCAAGGTCTGTTGGGAGAAATGGGTTAAATATAGAAGACAGGCAAGACAGATTGAAAGCCACTCCAGTGACCTTGCAGCTGGGAATAACTCTTGATAATAAATAACTCTCAATAATAAATAACTCCTGTATGAACAGCAGGCCAGTGACCCTCCAGCACAGATCAGCTTTAACAGTGCCTGTGTCTCCACTTTTGTACTTCTGTGCAGGTGCTGCTTCAGGCATTCCCTGGTAAGCAAGATAGTTGAAATAAATTTACTGTTTGTGTTTTATCCATGAGTTTGTGCTTGTCCCAGATGCCTGCCTGTGCCAATGCACACAAGCCTTATCTTTCACATTTTCAAGATGGCCCAAAACCATTTGCTGAGATTTCTCCATGTCCACACTCCATCACCCCGCAGTGCAATCAAACCAACTCAATAACCAAGTCACATCTTTCTAAACTGGAGTGGAAAGCAAGTAATTAATGTTAAACTACTGTCTACAACATGAGATCTTCCACACCTTTAATTTTAGTGGATTTATTTTTTATTTAAAACGTGCATTTAAACAAGTAAAACAATTTGGTAAATATCCTTTATAATGCATAAGATTTTGCAGTAATTTTTTCCTGTCGCATTCCAACCCCTTATAACCTGAGAAAGTAGAAATATATTTGCAGATGCATCCTCAAAGAGAGCAATGCAAACAAGGGATTCAGAAGAGGCACTGAAATACATGTCAAGATAGAACAGGTGCTTCACTGTAAGTTCAACTCAGCATATGTCAACCATCACCACTGCTGTTCTGCCAGTGTGTGCTTTGCTAGAGAAAACACTGAAGTAATTTGATGTTTGAGTCTCTCTGAAGTCAACCTGAATTTCTCCCTTGACTTCATGAGACTCAGGTTTTTACCTCCTATATATGATGAAGTCACAGGATCATATAGCATGGTAGGGATTTCACTTGCCGTGATTTCACCTACAGTTCCAGAGATTTTTTTCTACCATAAAAAAAAAAAAAGGCCTTCTGACAATTAATTACGACACGGCATGAGGAAGAGTGACAGAGCACTCATTATATCCAGGTGGAAAGAATACTAATGGCTCAGAAAAATGAAAAGTCAAAAATCTTTATTCAAATATGAACTGTCATTCCATTAGCTACTCTTGAAATTTTATATTTGTTTAGCACATGCTTTTAATCTCATGGCTTTAATAAGCATAATGTCATATTGGTGTTCCTGCAGTGGCATATGCATGTGCATGTAGTTGAAGTAATCTCACCAAATAAATGCTCAAAGCGGTTTTCCAATACAGCTTCATGACTTATTCATGAGTCATGCTGTTTACAAATGAGACCACAAATAACACACACCAAAGGAACTTTCTTCTGAATCACTACTAGTGGTGCCTAATAACTTAGACACAAAGCTGCGCACAAACATATGTTTTACATCAAAATTGCTTTTGTACCAAACTATTTCTAGGTGAGTCAGATAATGAGCAATAGCAAAATATTTGTCCCAAGCTTCGCATTTTTCTTCTGTGTTTACATTGCTTTAAATTTTTGCTCCTGGAGATATATTCACAATGGTTTTGCTGTAAGGATCAGTTTCTTTCTTCAGAGTCAGACTGTAAATGTGATGTTTTTAAGGGAAATATATTCTTCAAGTTTATATCCTTCTTCCAAATTCCCATCCAAATTATTTACAGAATAAAGTTTGAACATGCTTTGGCTTATTTAATGTATAAAACATATATTTTTTACGTTTATCTGTCAAAACCAGAACTATAAATGTAGTGGAAAGCAATGATAAAGACTTGTTGTCAACTGCTTCTGTAAAAACCAAGGCATTTCTATTATGGTGACAACTGAGAATTTCTTCTTACAATAACATTTTAGAAAGTCATCTTTCTTCAAAAATATGCCCATAACTGCACTTCTTTTAGGCAGCATTAATGTTTCAACTACATTAAAAGATAAGCTTCATAAGGAAAGCAAAGACTAGATAAGGATTATTCTTAGCGAAACTAGTAATTTCTTACACATGCAATGGTAAAGCTCCTCCTCTGTATAACTCACTTCTTAGCTTCCAATTCTAGGTTGCAAATAACAGTGAGTGTTGATGTTCCAACCCACCCCAGAAGGCAAGAGAAACACAAGTTCTTGTTAATAGATCCCTTGGGGTGGGTTAGAGTGAAATGACACTGAATGATCAGTGGTTATAAATACACGTGTGTGTGTGTGTGTGTGTGTGTGTGTGTGTGTGTGTGTGTGTGTGTGTCTATATTTTTATATCTAAATATATATATATATGGACTTACTTTGGAACAATTCAGTTGCAATGGAAAGCAGATATGTAGCCATTTTAATTATTATTTCCTGCAGTAATACAGCAATATAAAGACATAAAAATAACACTTCAGAAAATGTATAAGGAACAGAAAGAAAGAGGAAGAAAGTATAAGAGTAGGAAGTTCGTAACTCAAACTCCTTGGGCTCATTAGACCTGGAGACACGGAAGTTCAGCTGAGCCTCAGCAACATAAGGAGAGACAAGTATCTGGTGAGGATTCTTGGCCATCTTCTTATGGAGGTATGAAATGACATGATCAAGAAAATTTGAGACACTAATTAATATGCTTTTTTCCCAGATGGAAGGCTTTCTTTCAGCCCCTTAAACTTTGCTTAAATTCACCTCAGGACTAGCCATTGGTCCCCCAAGTGCCAAGAGAGCATCTTTACACCTAGTCTTTTGGGGCCATTAGAGTAAATGCTCTGCCTGCTATTTTTGTTGTTCTTGTTTACTTTGAGCAAATAACTGGAGATTCGTTTAGTCAGAGTCTTGAACATAACTCTCTGGTCTATAGACTCAACCTTTTCCTTGCACCTTTTTTTAAAATCTGATTCAGTGCATATTCAGCCACTAGTTACCATCTCCAGCAGATGTTTCTTGTTTCCTCTTAGTTCCTGATGATCGCAGAATTTTTCTCATTTCTAAGAAAACTGCATCCAGCTCCTTATTTTATATAAAACAAGATGAAGCTATAAACCAAGATTTCTCACCTCCTGAGTCCTGTAGCCACCGAGTCTTAGCAAAAACACAGTACCTGCACGAAGGCCTAGCCTCTGATACCATTTGTGTGAACTTCAGCATTGGCCAAGAGCATCTGTCTAACCTGACCACTAGAAGTGAGAGAGATCTAAGCTGCTTGGACTAAATAACTCAAATATAGAGTTTTGATCTGTCTGGTTTTCAAAGCATACATCCAGTAACTGGTGTTGAAGGGAAACTGTCTATTCTTGAAGACAGTTAGTATGGAATGGCATCCCCAGCCCTCATGGCCTGAGAAATGTCATGATCAAGGGACAAGGTGGAATAAAGGATAATGATGAAAATGTTGGTTTAAAGCAGAAACAGGTGTGAACCATTATAAACACACTACTTGATTTTTTAACATCACATACTTGTCATTAAATGAAAACTAATCTTTTAGGCCAAGGCATGGAAAAAATCTCAGTTTGAATGATTTTTGAATAATTGGGTTATTGTTTTTAAACATTCTCAAGCATTTTAAGTATTTACTTTTTGCTGTTCCTATTTTACTTGGCTGTGTGTGTTCTTGTTCTGTCTTTACTTGAAAGGTCAGTGCAATATATTATTAAGATTATTTATCCCTCCAACAAACTAAATCTATGCCTTATGTAAAACCTGCCACTCTAGGCTTATATACTAAGTGACTTGGGGTAGAGTAATCATTCATTTTAAAGTACTGTCATGTCATAAAGTCATCCCAGAAAGGAATATTTATTCATGTTTAGCAACAGGAAAGGGAGGAGGCCTTCACAGCATCACACAAATTTACTTAGATTGAAGGAACTCACTTCACCTTTGCCTTTGTGAAATATAATTTCCTCTGTCAACATTGTGATTGCTTTGGTGCTACGGATCAACACTGGATAAGCTTTATATTCCACAAGAGCCTCCAACTGTAACAACACGGCAGGGTGAATCCAATTATACACAGAAATGTAGTGCAGTTGTAATAGAACGCACAAAAAAACCCAGTTTCTTGACTGGCATTTCAATATATGCCAAGTTAGAGGTTAAATGTACATAAACTTTTTCTTTTGGTAAAATCCAGGTTTTGTTGTCAGAGAGTGTAACTCAGTAGAGTTGCTTGCCACAGTTTAAGGGCTGATTTTCTGCACAAATCCAGATGCAACTTTTAACAGAAATCTAATTAATTCAGTATGACAGAAACAAAGGGCAAATATTCAGAATATAAATATTCAGACTATAGATATTGTAAATGACATTTTAAATAACAGGCTTTTGGATTTTGCCATCATCACAGGCCTCTCTTTAGAAATAGAGAGCAGGGCAGTGCTGCCCAGAGCTGCCCTGGCAACCCAGCACATGGCTGATTCCTGTCAGCAGCTGAACACCTTTCTGTGCATAAATTGGGATTGCTAGTCAGGGAAATGGAGACTAAACAAAAATGTGATTGAAAGAGACACAAATGCAAGAATTTTTTTTCTCATTCTACTCTCTGTAAATGAGTAATAAAAAGTGTATATAGCAAAAATTAGTAACCTAAAGCAGGAAAATGAAAGAGCAAATACCTATTTTCTTCCTAAGCCTTTTCTTCCTTGGTAAAGTGTTTCAATTACAATCCCTGCAACATGACCTTCTGGGGTATCCGTTCAAAATACTCAAGGAAGCATTATATTATACCTGATGGTATGAAACACTTAGGCAAGACATACATTCCAAATGAACAGTTGCTCCTCTGTGGTGGAAAGGCTCATATTTTTGTGGGTTTACATAAAATCTGCTTTTCTCCTTATTATTGTTCAAATGTCTATGATTTTTGTCAAACTACAACTGGTTCAAATATCAAATAGGAGCTACAGTGGCTCTTAAGGGCATGTCTTTCACACCAATTAGACAGATGGAATTTCAGACATAACTTGCAGGATGTACTGTTTTTCTATCAGTCAGAAAGATCTCTTAGGTTTTGAACAGAAAATTCTATTTAAAAAGGTCAGTGAAAATAAGACATTTTAAAAACTATTTAAAATCGTAAGTAAAAAATAATCAAAACACTGAAACTCATGAGAGAGGTTATTCCATTGAAGGCTATGTAAGGAAATTCACACAAATTGGCATCAATCAGTCCATTTTCCCATTTCCTCCACAATTAAAATACATTCAGCTTAAACTTTTCCTTTTTTCAGAGTGTATGAGGTAAGATGAGGTAAAGATCAATATCCCAAAACTCTCAATGGTGAAAAAAAAGTTTTTGTAACTCTGGGATTTACATCACCAAAGAAGGAACACAGGGGTGTGTCTGCTAATGTTGTGTCAAGCTAACCATGACAATGGGCTCCAGCAACTTAGAGGGCAAGAGGAAAGACTCTAAACTCTAGCCCTAAAGCCAGAGTTTGAGTGCATGGGACTGAAAGGCACAAGAGTCTTGTTAATGCATTCATAAGTCACTGGTGGTGAGGGACAGGCTTGGCTCAATACATGGGCTATACTTAAATTTATTCTGGTGTACCTGTGTTAGCTTTAAGAGGTAAATGTAATTTTAAATTGAAAGAGGCTTCACATAACTTGTAATCTGGCTCTTTCCTGTATACTAAGTCAAAGAAGATCTTTTTAGAAACAGGAAATACATAGTAGATGGTGGCTCCATGAGCAGTTACATTATTATTGAATAATTTTATTAAGGGTCAGGAACATTAGCCCTTGCAAAAGGTAAGGATCAGTCACATCTAATTCATCACCTCAAAAACAATCAAGGAAATTATGTTAGCAATTAAAAATTTAAGCTGTCTACAGATAAAATTAAAAGGTCAAATAATGAGGGGAAACTGGGCCCTCAGGTGATTTTTCCAATATTCTCTCCCTGCAGTAAATATGGTCTCACCTGAGAATAAAGGCTTTGAAACACACTGTTTTCCAGGTCTATTATGTAGATAAGCTATCATTTGCTTTTGTTACACACCTCCAATTTTAATAACCCCAGCTAGGTTGAAGGGCACAACAACTGACAGAGGATAATGCATGTGAATAAGCACACACATTTACTATCTCTGGCATGGCCATTGATTTGCTAGCTGATCATAGGCAGAGTAACCTTATCTTCACCATACAGATTTTTTCATCTGTCTTGTGAATAATAAAATAGTTGGGAGCTGTGAATGAAATATTACTCTATGCATTTTACTACCTACTATAGGCAGCGGGTCTGTCAAAAACTACAGGGCATTTAAATGCAAGAGAAGTTCTATTGTTTTGCTGGCTCCTCTAAATGAAGAAGGAATTACAGCAGTGGCTTCATATGGGTTTGGGATGTTCTCCTAAGCCTGCTCCAACAGATGTCCAGAACTACTTCTTCAGCTGCTTTGTGTAGCCCTGGGTTCTGGATATTACATCCTCAGTTGTCTACCAAACATGGACTGTTTCCTCTCATAGCTGATTCTCCAGGGGTTTGCAGACCAAAAGCCATGAACTTTTAGCTCTGTGAGCTTTCACAAGACCATTGGGTACCAGTTTTGTAGCACAGGCTTTCCCATCATGCACAACTCAGAGTAAAAGAGCATAACTTCCTTTGCTATGAAATTCAGTGAAATATCTTAGTCAGAGTCACCTCAAACCTCAAGCCAGCATGACTCATTGCAGTGCTTGTGTTTATCTGCTGAAATCCAGGAGCAGTTTAATATTAGGTCCAAATTTCTGTAGCTGCAGTCCCACCATCTCTGCCTTCAATCTGAGTTTTAACTTCAGTTTATGAATATCTAGTTTTAGGGACACATGAATCAAGCATACTCATAGCCTGAGACCTCCAGAAACTCCAGACAGCTTCTCCTATGCAAACGAGATCAAACAGCAACTGAACAAGGGGAATCTGTAGCATGAGGCACAGAGAACATTGCCAGTCTCAGAGGGAGAAGATGTCAGCTGGAGATATGGATGTGATGGAGATATGCAAATGTACTCAGAGATTTTAGGTCCATGTGGAAGAAGACTCTCTTGGCTACCTGTATCTCCAGGGCTGCAGTATCAGTTGCAGTTGCTCTGGAAAGCATCTCTTCAGCAACCTAATTAGTTTTTCCCTGATATATGATAAGGGAACAGTAGACAATTTTTGCCTTACTTCTTTTCCCAGGGCAGAAAGCTGTGCATATTTCTGCCCCTTGCTTTTGAAAATAAAAAAAGACAACCAAACCTGGGGAACGAAGCCTGTTTAATGCACTGCCCTGACAGAGGCAGCTTTCAGACAGCAGTAGGTACACGTAGCAGCTGTGTTGGACTGATGTGCAGGCAAGGAGCTACAGCTGTGTTAATCACTGTAAGTGTATATGGGGACAAGAAGGAATGCTCCTGCTTTAACCAAAACTCCTGTTCTCAAGGAATTTCTAATCCTCTGTGAGACTAGATCAACTACTTCATTGGTTTTATAATGAAGTAACTGGTCTAGTCTCGCAGAGGATTGGAAATAGGATTGATTCATAATAATCAAGAGATTATTTTAAAAACTATAAGACAGACCAAGCAACAATGCTAGTCTTAATGCTGGATTTCTGATGTTGTGAGGGGAGCCCCTGCTGTTTCTTCTTGTTCTTGAGGAGGACACAACATCCTGTCTTGGTGTACCCATAAAGCCCGAGTAGCTGGATGATGTGCCAAGTCCTCTTGGATTGTCGAGGCACCCACAGCAGACAATCCCCAGCAGACTGGGGTGCCAAGGTGCTGGGGCACAGGGGTCCCACAGAGCCTGCTGGGATGCAGATGGAAAAGAGGACAGATGTAATAGGTGTGGATGTAGTTCTAGTTGTAGGACATACATCAAACACAGATATCTGGGAGTGGTGTGTTCCTGAATCCACAGTGAATAGCTCATGAATAAACTTTCCCAGCAATCTTACAGCATCATGGATTTATTCAGAGCCTGTAAAGAACTCCAGGGTTAATCAGAACTGTGTAGTGCCCCTTCTCTCAATTGCCATTGAGGTCAAAGCAAGGACTCTTCTGTCTCCAGCAAAAAAACAGCTTTCATTTTTGAGTGAAAGAAAGAGAGAACTCTCATTCTCTTCTCTGAAGTCCATTCCAGGAGTATAGAAGGAGCAATATCTTCTGTTCATGATTTTGTTAGTTTTCCTTTAGAGCAGACTAAATGTTACCTCATGGGTGGTCAAGGGCAGCCAGTAACACCCAGAACACACAGGGAACAGAGCCTTGCTGGTGTACCTTCCTAGAAACCAGCTTTGCATTCTTAAAATGTGAAATCTTTTTTCTTTTATTGTCCAATCTTTGCTTAGCCAGAAAAAATGGCAGCTAAACTATAAACATGTTCAGGTTTTGGAGTTATTGTACAGCGAAATGTCAATCCATGTAGTTTCAAAACACTATGTGTAGGATTAAAAACAGTAACATGAATTCTGCTAGATTTCAAAACTAAAACACCGCTATGAAAATGAGTAAGAAATTCTGAGAAGTTTGCATCAAAATCTAGTTGATGACCAGAAACTGTAATACTTCCAAAATATTAAATTAGAAAGGTACTTTTTCCACTTCTGTGGGATTTTTCTGTTGTCAAAGTTAAGTGAGTGGCTAAGCTGAAGTACTCAGAGATATTTTAGATTCCCTTGAGTGCCTAAGAAATCTGCTAGGAGCTGAACACACAGAACATATGGGAGACCTATGCCCTTCTGCAGTGACAGCTGGGTATCCAGGTAGGATACCCTTGGAATTTAAAGGGGCATTGGATGGCTATTTGGCAAGCTATGTCCTTTTCTTTAAATCCTGCATTTTTCCATCAATTCATTTCCCATTAGCTGTGAGTCAGAGGTGTTAGAAGGGAGAGTAATAAGCTGAGAGTTATTGTTTGTCCTTCAGAAGTAGAAGACAGCTCAAGCTCAGGTGCATTGTCTGTGGAAGTCTGACAGGCTCCTAATTTAATTCAGCCTTTGAAAAGTGACACCAAATGTTATCAACAAAGATTAAATGTTACATGGTTGGCTATACTAAGGGCATGAAGTCTTGTTACTTGGGTGCACTGCGTGTTCATATTACACATAGGATGACCAAGGCAAACTAGTACAGCTTTTTGGGGAGAAGGGGTGAATAGATTAAATTTCTCGCTGTATTGGACTGTTTGTGGGCTAGATCTCAAGGCTAATTTGCCACAGGGATATTTTGACAAGAAGATTTCAACATTAGGTTGTACCAACAGAACTGCTTCAATGATCTTGATGTAAAAGTTATATAAATGGTTATTTAGGCAACTAAGATATAGTTGGGGTAACACATAGTTAATAAAGTGTTTGCAAAGTGAAAAAAGGGCGAGCATAGAACAACATGCTTGAGGGGCTGATTGATTCTTTGGTGTTACCTTCCTTGGACTTCTGCTCTTTAGCAATTATTCATTAGAAATTTAATGTGTTTAATACTTTTTGCTTGTGTTCCTTTGACTGTATCAAGTATTAATTTTATGTCTCATTTTTTGTGAGGTTTCTTCTGTCTCAGTTGTATGAAGTCACAGTAATAGTTTTCAGGTAGGTGTCCTGATATGCAAAATTAATAGCTGCAATTTCCCCTGGTTCAATTACCTTATTATATTTCCCATTTAAAAGGAACTCAAATTTGGTAGGACAGAACACTAATTTAAAAACTAGTTAATGTTCAAATATAGGATAGGGCTCTTCTAACTAATTTAAGCTTGCAATCTATTTATTTCACTGATATTTTCTAGTCATGATACAAGCACAGAATCATAGAATTGTTTGAGTTGGAAGGAACCTTAAAGATCACATAGTTGTGACTTGCCACCTCCTGACATGGGTAGGGATGACACTCACTATATCAGGTTGTCCAAAGCCCCATCTAACCAGGCCTGGAACACTTCCAGGGATGGAGTATCCACAACTTCTCTGGACAACCTGTTCCAGTTCTCAACACTCTCACAGTAAGGAATTTCTTCCCATTGCCTAATCTAAACCTGTCCTCTTTCAGTACAAAGCCATTCCACCTTGTCCTGTCACTACGTGCCCTTGTAAAATGCCCCTCTAGGGCTCTCTTGCAGGTCTCCTTTAGGTTTTGGAAGGCTTCTACAATTTCTTTGCTCTGCCTTCTCTTTTCCAGAGTAGACAATCCCAGTTTTCTGAGCCTGTCTTCATAGAGGAGATGCTCCAGCTCTCTGACCGCCTTTGTGGCCCTCGTCTGCCCTTGATCCAACAGGTCTTCCTGTGCTGGGGGCCCCAGAGCTGGATGCAGTATTTCAGGTGGGGTCTCCTGAGAGGAGAGAGGAAGAATCACCTTTCTTGACTGTCTGGTCACACTTCTGATACAGCCCAGGATATGATTGGCTTTCTGGTCTGCAAGAGCATGTTACCAAGTCATGTCAAGCTTCTCATCTACCAACACCCCAATCCTTATTCCTCAGGGCTGTATTCACTCTCTGACCAGTTGGGAATTTCCATTAACCAAGGGCAGGATTTCACACCTGGCCTTGTTGAACTTCACAGGGTCCACATGGGGCCACTTCTCAAGCCTGTCCAGGCCCCTCTTGGTGGCATGTCTTTCATCCAGTGTCAACTGTGCCACAGCTGATCCCACTGTCCACTGGTGCCAAGACCAAGCCCTGAGGAATGCCACTCCTCAGTCTCCACTTGGACATTGAGCTGTTGACCAGAACTCCTTGAGTGTGACCAGCCAGCCAATTCCTTATCACAAAGAGGTCTAACTATCCAATCCATGTGTCCCATATTATTTATATAATTATTAGAGTGTTGAATAAGATTCTGACCCAGAGGCTGCGAAGGTCAGTAAAGTCTCTCATATTGCATCAGAAGGCAGTAAAAAATACTGTAATTTACTTAGCACCAAGCAGGGCTAATATGTTATCTGATCTATGGGATATTACAGGGTTTTGTCAATGATAATGTAGGAATGTATCTATTTTCCTTTCATTTATGGGCTGATTCCATCAGGTACCAGAGTTTAAAATTCACCACATAAAATGAGCTTCAGCCACTGTTTTTCAAGAGTATAAAGACACTCCATAATAACCTTAAAGACCACTCAAATTAAGAAGATTTAAAGATAAATTTCTAGGTAGTGTCAGTTTGCATGTGATAGACCTGCAATAATGAAGTATAATGACTCTGTAACTTCTCTAGGAGTCTTGACTTCTTCTTCCAGATTTCTCAATCTTTTTTCAAACAGTGCTACAACAATCACCCAAATTCTGAATCTGTAGATTAATTATGTTTTTCATTTTGAAAGAGAACCAACTTCCTTACATTACTGTTCTGAGCTGTTTATCGAAATCCAAGCCAGAGCAAACCTTCCACTACAGCAATTTCATTTATTCTTGCAGACTCATACTCTCCTGCTACAATTTTAAATGAAGCATGAGGAGTGCTGGGGTTATCATGTCACTTTCACTGAAACAGCTGCTACGAGGACAGGTTGTAGCTCTTTGAATCATTTCATCTGTGGCACTAATAGCATTAGCTACAGCCATACAGGTCACAAGTCAGCACCTTCTGTGATTTCTCTAGAGCCATTAGATGGTAATGATAGTCACGACAAGTGAGTTACCAGACTGAGCTAGTATCTTCAAAGCCATCTCAATTCTATCAGCGATGGGGACACCTTTTGAAGCTTCAGAAGTTACAATTCGATTTTCCAAGTACGAAATGGACTAAGTCTTCCATTACTGAGAACAGAGTCTGACAGAGTGTTCCACAAAACAGCTGACAATGTCCAGCCTAAGTGATAGAAGAATTAAGTTTTAGGGATGATCAGATCTTATATAAAAAGACTGGGACTCTCCTGAGGTTAAAGATAATAAAATTGCTACTACAGAAAACTTTGAAAACAGCCTCATTTAAAGTACTAATTGCATTCTCCATGACAGACACATGAAACACAGACTAGGCACAATTAGAAAAATTAATGCCAAAGGTCATGGGTAATATTGGTAATCACATACATAACTCAAACATTTTCAAAATAGTTCTGTCTTTCATATCATTGGTTTTGGACATGTGTTTAACAGCCATCAGTTTTCAATACATGCTAGTATTTAACATTTTTATTTCCCAAGGATTTTAAGTATCTGTGTAGGTATGGTTCCTCAGAGAATATTTTATTTAAAAATGGAATAAAAATGATACTAAAAAGTGCTAACAAATTGTCTGCTGTCTCTGAAGGCTAACTCCTCTGAGTCCATTGTGCATATTTTCCACAGTGCTCCTCTGGACCCTGACTTTTCATGGAATATTAAGTGGGTTGGGTTGTCACTTCTTTTATGGGCAGAAATTCAAGCAAGTATACTAGAGAAAAT
>VWZU01016443.1:148352-159143 GCA_013397095.1 Sterrhoptilus dennistouni | reverse complement strand
GGGGGTGTTTGAACTAATATCAGTTAGCCAATAATTTGTTTCCATATCTTTCATCAGCCTGTTTTTTGAAGGGACCTTCAGTGACACCATGGTAAGGCTCAGGTCTCTTTCTACTAAAACATTTACCTGTAGCATGGATTATATTCAGGTTGCTTTTGTTTTATTTAACTCCAAACATGAGTGGGCAAGGCCAGCTTCCCAGGCTCTCTATAAAGCAGTTAGGACCTAAACTTTAAAACTTAAAGCTTTTCATATTCTTTTTAACTGTTATTTTGTCTCATTGCTATTTGAAGAGGGGGCAATGAATCCTGTCTTTTAAATAGTTAATGTGCAGTAATGGAACATATTCCAAAAGTTTCCAGAGTTCGTTAACCGGTAATGACAGAGAAAGCACAAGGAGAGAGAAATTAATCTATTAAGATGTAATACTGAGAGGATATATTATCATAGAGAATATAATATTAAAATAATATATTGTTATCACACATCCTATCCAAGTTAAGTATCTCATAATTTTAGTCCTGCTGAAACTGTATCCATTCTAATCACAGCAGAAGAGTAGTTATCTGCAATTTTTCAGAGTGAAACATTTTCACCAGGAAGCACGTGTAGGAGCCATTTCAGGATGCAGAAACTGCTGATGTATGCCACTGCTATATTTTGCCATAGGATATGTGTTACATAAAGGATTGGGAATACCATTTCTGGGTTCAGGTGCTCAAGGCTGGTGAGGGGCTTGGAACAGAAGCCCTATGAGGGACAGCTGAGGGAGCTGGAGTTGTTAAGCCTGGAGAAAAGGAGGCTTAGGAGTGACTTTATCACTCTCTACAACTCCCTGAAGGGTGGCTGTAGCCAGGTGGGGTTGGTCTCTCTCCAGGCAGCAACTGACAGAAGGAGAGGACACCATCTGAAGCTGCACCAAGGGCAATATAGGTTGGATATTAGGAATAGGTATTTTACATAAAGGGTGATAAAGTACTGGAATGGTTTGCCCACGGAGGTGCTGGTGTCACTGTCCCTGGATGTGTTCAAAGAAAGACTGGATGTGGCACTCGGTGCCATGGTTTAGTTGAGGTGTTAGGGCTGGACTCAATGATCTTGAAGGTCTCTTCCAAGCTAGTGATTCTGTGTTATTCTCTGTGTGTTTTCAACTCTCCATTGACCCAAAGACCACCATACCTTCCTGCCCTATTTTCAGACTAAACAAGTCAGCCAGGGAGATTATTATAGTGAATGCTGAGTGTTTTCCTGTCATCGAGTCCTGGAATGGTTTGAGTTGTAAGGGACTTTAAAGATCATCTAGTTTCAACCTCCCTGCCATGAGCAGGAATACCTTCCAGGAGATCAGAATACCTTCCAGGTTGCTCAGAGCCCCATCCAGCCTGGCCTTAAACAATCCCAGGGATGGGGCATGCACAACTTCTCTAAGCAGCCTGTTCCAGTGTCTCACCACTCTGACAGTAAAAAATTTCTTCCTAATATCTAGTCTTGACCTGCCTTATTTCAGTTTAAAGCCACCCCCCCCTTGTCCTATTCCTACATGCCCTTCTAAAAAGTCCCCCTCAAGCTTTCTTGTAGGGTCCCTTCAGGCGCCTCCTTCCTTGAACCACTTTATTCAAACACCTTTAGTTCAAACACAAAGATTCTGCTAGTATATATACAGCTTAAATCTGTATGGTAATTATTTATTACCAAACATGGACAAAAGACAGCTGAGATTTCATGAGCTACTATGCTATTTCATACCTCTCCAATCTACTGTTGTGTTCTCTTGAAATCTTGAGCTACTTGCAATAACCTCCATACCAACCTTGCCTGTTTGAAGTTTAACCTTTCTTACGGCTCTGCAGAGAGTTTCACAACTTCCTTTTGTCTTGAAAATATCCTCAGATGTCCAAGCTGAGGTTAAACAGATGGGCTCCACTGGAGTGAGAGTCATGAGTCCTTAGATCATTAGGGTGAGTGTTGTGAAGGATCTTGCTCAAAGTAGGTTACAACATAGATACAATCAGGACTTTAGCTTAATTTTTAAAAGTGTCAGAATTTCACCTGTGGAACAGAAAATTGCATCACCAGATCTCTGTTCTCACTCCTGACCAATGGACCTTAACAGCAATAATAAGTATTGGCAAAGAAAGAAAAAACACTTAAACATGTCAGCCTCTGAAATAACAGTGTACATCTTCTAATCTTGAATGGTAATACATTCTGAGAAATTTTGACTTCAAGTAATTTTTTAATATCCAAATTCAATTTTAATATCTAATATCTTCACTTCAGCATGCTTTGTTCAGTTGCACATTTAAATAACCTCTTTCTTTCATATATTCTGCTGTAGCTAGTGAAAGCTGTTTTCTGAAAAGATTAGAAAACAGTTTTTGTAATCTCTATGCCTCAGTGCACAGAACAAAAGAACATGCAAATTTGGAATGAGGGAATGGCTCAAAAGAAATTATGACATTAGTCTCTTCTGTGGTATTTAGTAGTAATGCACTATTCATCAGTTCTCAGGCTAGATCTGTTCATGCACTTTTAAAATATGGAGTAGTTTCCTGAATAGACTGTGTATGAAGACATCTGGAAAACTGAGATCTTTCTGATGGTTTAGGAAAAATGCACCCTCTGTTTCCATAGGTTCTTCCACAGAAAATTTAATCAGAAATGCAAGTCACTGCATTTCTTGGAAAAATATGTGGCATATTTCTATACATGTAAATGAAGAGTGAAAGCAACATGATGGTGATCTAGTACAGGTTAGGTCTACTGTGCAGGTAGAACTAATACAAGCAGAAATTCTTTAAGATTCTTCTCCCTGATACCTCATAGCCTGTTCCTCTGTATTCCCTTCTTTGCCCACCTACAGCTCTGAATTTGTGAGAGTTATCCAAGCACAAAAGCCACTGCAAGATTTATAATTTTTATTCCTATCTTTCAATTCTTGTGTTTATATGCAAGTAAATACCATCTACATTTTGTGACAGAATGTGAACCTGCAATATACTTGGCTGTAGAAGGGAGGAATAGGGGCTCTTATCATTTTTGTTAACCTTCTAAAAATCAAAATATCAGAACTTTTCTTATGACACAAAGTATGAAAGAGGAACAGCTTATGCTGTACAGCACACAGTTCAAACATTTCATCAGTATGTCCTTCTCTTTCAGTGTTAGGTCATGAAACATATTTCAACATGTTTTTTTTTATTTGTGAGTTTTTCTTGCAAACTATGCAACAAGGACCAAAGTAGGGTGAAACCTTTTCCTCTTTCTTTCTCAACATTCATTGCAGAGGAATGTTAGTGGTTCTGTAAAAATCTGCTGGAGACACTGAATTTCTCTGTGCTCCCTAAACTAGATTACTTTTTTTTTTCACAAACCCATTCTCAAGGAAATACTCTCTTCCAGTGTTCAATAAAAAGATGAATTTTTTTTTCTTTCATTGTGAATTGTTTTTGCCTAACCTTCTTCCTGCCCAGAATCCTGCCTACCCTGCTCTATCATCCTGAAAACACAACACAATGACACACATCTCCCCTCAAAGATCTGAGGATGAACCTTGCCACATGTATTTGTCAGGTATATAAAACTTACAGAAAGTTCTCTCTAATTCTGTGTAACAGCAACAAAGCTATTTTCATTAGCCTTACCAAGAATTAGGTTATATCCTATGTCTTTTTCAGAACTGAAAAAGGAAACACTTCCTGAGTGTTTTATCACAAATGATGACTTTCAACATCCCAAACAGACAAAGAAATAGCTGAGGTAAGAGCAACTGAAGCCTTGAAAAAAAATGTAGATAAACAACCCCAGAAACTCCCTCACACATTTGATAATACTTCAGATTTGATAATGTTTCTGTCTCCTGTCAAGTGCTTAAGTCCCTGTACTCTAAGGGGAAAAAACTGAAACATTTTACTTAATTGTGATGTGATGCATAGCATTGCTGAGCTAAGTAATATAAGATGCATGAGTTAATGAAGATACATCTTTGTAAAACTTCTGGGGAGTTTTCGCAATTATTTTAAATAGAGGAGAGCTATGTCCCTGCCAGAAACAACTGCATAGTTTCTTTCCATCCAGAAAAAAAGGACAGAACTGTACAGGGATCTACAGTCATGAAAAGATCGTGAAAAGATCACCTGGAGTTTGTATCTAATGGTGGATCCAAGAAGGTTGTTCAAAAATTAGAGAGTGCCCAGCAGAGTGACAGGAGGCCTTGAGGGAGCAGGGTTCTTCTCGTTTGGAGACAATGTAGAAGAGTGTCCCTAGTTGCTTGGAGCAGCCTTATACAGAAAATTGATGTAAACTCTCCTGAAAATAGATTCTAAGATTAGCGCATGCCAGAACAATTGACACTGCCCATAAATTGCAATTTGAGAGGAGCAGATTGGATGTTAGGAGCACCTTCATTGCAGGACTGGAACAGGCAGTCAATGTGGATTTAAAAATCTGTCCCTAGAAATTGTCAGACAAGGCTAGAAGAAACCACACCTGACCTTATCTAGACTGTGACTAGTCCTGATTCAGATTGGAGGCTGGACTCAATGACTTGATGCCAGAAGTCCCTTGTAACAACATTTCTATGAGAACCAATATATATAAGAAATGGAATATATGCCTGGTATGCTCCCAAGTTCTGTAAATAGTATTTGGTATAATTCATGATGTCTTTCATAAGCCTTTGTAGAAATTCTGCTTCAGGCACAGCACAGTGTCCACTCCGGTCAAGGTGAGGAAGTACACCAAGATCAGAAGACTGAAATACTTCCAGATTTTTCTCTAGGTATCCTGCTTTAAAAGACCATTCTATTTAAATCGCTATCCCTCCCAGATGGTATTATATATTATAACTAAACAGCTTGGCTTTTTAGTGGAGAAAAGAAGGGAGCTTTGAAAGGTTTCTGCTCTGTGAGTGTGAGGAGTGACCTCTAAGGAACAGAGCTCAATATAACTTGATCTTTCCCTTTCTGATTTATGGTTTTTATATAGTGAGAGAAATCTACAGTCATTAGCAAGACCGTCATCACTGCTTGCAAAGATCATTGCTCTATTCGCTGAACTGTGGTTTTTTAATTCACCGAGGTTATTTTCATTATTAAGAAGAAATTGGCAACTAATGAGTTATCTGTAACACTACTCTTTCTAACTTTTAAGAAGTTGTGTTTTAAATTAGGTTCCCTAAGCTGTTAAGTATTTTATGTCTTACTGAAAGCCCCACCTTCAACACAGTCAAAACCTAAGCAGAAAGCATCAAAGAACATGATTATGATTTATTTCCAGCATATCAAGGCTTGACAAGTACTAAAAACTTACTAAAATAAGATGACTGTGGTAAGAACCACCTAACAATAGCATATGATCCATTTACAAGTAGAATCTTAAAAGCAGAGGAAAAAACGAGAAAATTGCAAATGAGAATATTGGACAGATGGATGTGTATGGACGTCTCATTTCAGACATTCTTAGTCATAACAAAACCATGAAATTATGTGCTTGGGTAGAAAAGAGTTGTCAGAAAAGTCTCTTCCCATTTAGAGCAGCAAAATTAGTTTTGAGGAGAGAAGCAATTTATTCATAGCACTAACACCACTATAAAATAAAAAAAGACTAAAACATATTTTCATAGTGACGTAGATAATTTCAGAAGTATACCCAAAAAGTAGAAGACTATGACAATTTCTGACAAGTGAATTTTCCTCCTCTGCCCAGCTAGTAATGACATCTGTCTTTGTCATCTTCAGTTCACTCTTCCAGCTTGGTCACAGATTAAAAAACCTGCTTTCTCACACTTTCTATCCCTAGTGACACACTTCACCTCCTGACTGATTTTTTTGTTGTTTTCAGCACCTATCCACCTTCTTTTATTTAGCAATTATCACTCTATATGTAGCATACCACAGCTTCTCCTCTTCAAAACTCCTGGACCACTGCTTCTTTTCAAGTACCTTTGCTACTTTTTTCTACTTGCTGCCTTACTAGCTTTTTTCTCACTCCAGAGCTCATGATGTTTCCAGCTGCCTCCCCCTCTGCTGAACCTGGCCTGGCACATTCTCTGGCACCTCCTACAGCTCCTGGTCAAACTTCACAGCTGATTATCTTCCCTTACCCTCTTTCTGACTCTCAGTGCCTCAGACATCTCAGCTTCTCTGTCCACTCCTTATTGCTCCTTGCTGCTCTTTTAGTGCATATTCCAAATGGTTCTTTTCCACCAGCCAACAGGAATTTCTGTTACAAGCAGCCACTTGGCTTTTCACATTCTTTTAAACAATGACTTTTATTTAGTTCCTAATTTCTCTTCTTTTTTGGTCATATTTTGGAGTTGTTTTTAATTGGTTTGTCTAGATTGGAAAAGCTAGTCATGGTAACAACAGGGGTGATTTTGCAATACAAGATATATTTTGCCTCAACCACCAACTTTATCTCTTGTAATTTACCTTCTGCCTCAGATAAATGCTCAGTCTGTAGCTTTTATCTCATTTTCATTGTTTGCTCTTTAATATTCTCTACATCATGAGTAGCATCTCTCAGGTTATTCACTTCTCTAGAAGCATCCTGGTCATAATCAGAAGCTATGTTCTTATCTGAACTTGATGCAGATAAGGACAGAAAATCATTCCTCTTCTTAGGAACTCTTTTGTTTTCTGTTCTCCAGGGTGTAGATGGGAGCAGCAACATGTACAGACATCCCCACTCATACAGTGGAAGACTGGTGACAAGGAAATCTTGCTGCAGACGTTATTTGCAGAGTCACATATCCTTCTGTCAACAAGCTGATGATTTTTGGAATGTACCAGTTGCCATAAAACCAGGTATCTGTCTAATGTCCCTCAGCAAGGCATGCAGGACCATACGGTCCACATGGAAGATACCAGGCTGAATCTTGGCTGCAAACTAGTTCTGGTGGCAGCAACTTTATAGAAAAGATGGCAGATGTGCTGCACCAGGGATACCCTTGATGGCAGTAGCATTGTCATTTTTTGGTCTGCAGCCATATGGACAGTCTTTTGAAAAAACCTTGTTTCTCCAGCTGAAGCAGAATGTTAAAAGAGTAGCCTTCTGTAGCTGTAAACTAGGATATAGAAAATCTTTATAAGGTTTCTTGAAGCCAGGATCAGATTTAAACTTGCCCAGATCTTGCTAAAGATAAAAATAGCCCCCAGGATGGTCCAGGTAATTTAGCACTTGTTCTTCATCCTGCCACTTCCATGGAGAATGGGATAGGGAGAGAAATTTTTTTGCCCTAGAGAGAGAAGGGGCTATTGTGCCTATAAAACAGAATTTGCAGCCTCAGTTCAAGGCATGTGGTGCACTTGGAGCCACATCCATTTATTGTCCCACTTGATGTCTTCAGCCACTGATACAAAGCTCTTGCCATGGCAGACAGGAGGAGGCTCTCCAGGCTCCCATTGAAATAATAGTTCAATGGAGAGTAATAAAGACAAACATTATTCCATTTTCTTCTCAATTTTTGTAGTGTTGTTTTTTGGGGGGCTTTTTTGTTTTGTTTTGTTTTTTTTTGTTTGTTTGTTTTGTTTGTTTGTTTGTTTGTTTGTTTGTTTGTTTTATGGTGTGCTTGCTGTTTAGTGGTTTTATGAGCAGTCCTCAAAGATTTGTAATACTCTTTTTTTCCTGTGTGGGTGGATCTATTTCCACATTGTTTTGAATGTCGCTTTTTAGTCACATGCTGTTCAGCTGTGCATGGAGTTTAAGCTCCGTGCAAATCCTTCAGATATACCAGAACTTGTTTGTTTAAAGTGAAATCCCTGAGAATGCTGCAAGGCAGAAATCTCTCTGGAATGAGGTATTTGTTTTGGATTTCTTCTAGTGCTGGGGAAAACACCCCCAGCTCTTCTTAGCAAACAGAAAATATGGAATGAATGTCCTGGGACTTTTATCTTTCAAACCCCAGCACCTCAAGCTGAATGAAAAGACACCTTGGACTGCAGACAAAGGGTAGAGTTGAGAAACAAAGGTGAACTGAAGACAGAAGAGGAAAATTAACGGTACAAATTCCTCGTCACTCAATGTCAGCTAACTTTGTATTTCTTCCAAACAGAGAGTACCCTAGGGATACACAGAAGATATTTCCAGCATCTTGCACCTGGGCTGGTTCCAAACTGGCCTTGTTCTTGTGGGGCAGTTTGAGAGCAGATTCTGGTAATGTGACTGGGAAATTGCAGTTGCAGAAGCCAGAAGATGCTGGGCACAGAGAGCACATATACAAAATCTTAAGTCATTTGTACTTCCTGAAATGAAAAGAGAAGGTACTGAGATAAAATTTAATGCAGAAGAACCCTTGTTGTGGCCTTTAGTACAGTCAGGATTTCATTTTGTCTGACATGGTCATCTGTGCATTAGAGGAATAGTACTAAAATATCTGCACACAGAAACTGATATAGATCTTAAAGTATAGAAGGCAAATATCCATCTATTTCAAAAATACCCCCTGTAGTTGTTCTTCTCCCTCTCCTTGTCTTGTAACACTCATTTACATGCATGCCATGGCAATCCTAAGCAGGGACTGCTGTTTACAAAGGGTTAGAGCAGGCTGGAACAATAACACTGATGATGATTGCCAGGTTGTCTGTCAATAACCAACTGCACCTTTCTCTTGGTGGGCATCCTGAAGTATCCTGGGCCCTCCCTGGCACACATCTCCCAAGTTTCTCATGGTTAGCCTGTGACTATTTGGCTTTTCCTTTCCAATGTTTCCAAAGGTAAGAATGCATGTATAGCNAAAAAAAAAAAAAAAAAAAAAAAAAAAAAAAAAAAAAAAAAAAAAAAAAAAAAAAAGTACATTTTTAGCTTTATAATACTTTCTATAAGAGTAGTCCGAATAACTTTATCTTCCCTCACAATTTCTTGTCAGTCAAGCTGCTTTTCAACTCTTCTAGTCTCAGAGATTAAAACTTCCATAGACTATGTTTAATCAGTGTAATATCCTTGAATCTTACTGATTTTTTCTGTGTGAACATCCATGTGTCTTACATGTGTTTTTTAGAAAAATTAACTATAATATTTTTCCAAGTAGTCAAAAGTATCAAAGCCTTAAATATTCTCATTCTAAAGTCACAGAAGTAGAGCAGCTGATCTATAAAGCAATGCTTGCCTTTTTCCCTCTTGGTTCTTGCTATTTGCTGTTACTGGCAGGTTTTCCAAATCAATTTTGAAAAGAAGATAAGACAGGACCTATTAAAAGATAATATTAAATATCCCTCACTTTAGTTTTCATCGTCTTTCAGGGAGAAGAAAAAAGGATAAGTAGATTCCCTTGCTTGCAGCCAGACATGTTTTTCTTTTCCTAGGACTTCTGAAGAAGAGACAACAAAGCCTTATTTTTTCACCTCTCTCAATAGACATGAAAGTTTATAGTGGCATTAACTGCAAAGAGAGAAAGTGAGAAAGCAAAAATTGTTATACTTCAGGAGACGTCTCATTTCTGGGTCTTCTCCTTGAGGAACTTAGTCTGTGTTGGCAAGAGGTTATGAGACCGGAATATTGGTGCCTCGAAGATAACATGAGCTGTGAAAGGTTAAATTAGGTAGGATAAAATCATCTAGGATCATATCAATAGAACAATAGATCAATAGGGTAGATTAAATTTTATAAACAAGGAGACATTACATTAGGAGTACTGGACTAGGTGGAGTAGATATCTCTGAGAGAGCTACTTCTGAGTAATTTGAGGGATATTCAACAGTTCTTATAAAGTTAACAAAAAGAAATCCTTCCCTCTGAGTTGCTAAGGTTCTTCAGCCATGACAAAGACTAATGAAATTCTGGAATATGCAAGGGGGTGTGTTTTCAGTAAGGAGAGCTTGTTAATGAAATTGCAGAAAGCTCCAATGAAGCCTCATTGAAAATATGGATATAAGTAATTTTAAAAAATAACTTGGTCTGGCAAAACTGCAGAGAAAAATAAGCATGGAGAGGCAGGAAATGCTAAGTCTTTTTTGTTAGAAGATAGAATTGCCTTTTGGTCACCATAGTAGGGGAAATAAATATAAACCCACAGAATAATACATCAGGATCTTTTAAGGAAAAAAAAAAATATGACAGCAATACAGAGATTGTCTTAGGTCACCTGGGAGACACCTGGAGCCTAAGATTCTCAATCCACATGATTAAAAAAAAAAAAAAAACCAATATTTTTCCATAGTCTCATAGTTTTTAATCACCAAATGCTGAAATATAATAAAAAGCTTCTGAAAGAGAGAATCAGGATTTGTCCCAGGTTAAACAGAAGACAATCAACACCTTGCGTAGTTAGACACCTTGTCATGATCTAGCATGGATCATAGCTATGGTATTTTCTAACATTTTGTCTGAATTTCATAGGTTTATTTGGTGGACATTTTCATCAATCATACTCTTAAACAAAATAATGTCATTTTTTAAATCAATGTACTATATCTGAACTTTTCCCTGCACTTGTGTTCCTTGGTTCAGTGATTTTAATGAATTTTTCTAATGAAGAAAAATTACAGAACAAAGCTGGCAGAAATAAGGTCAATAAATACATTATACCAGCCATGCACGAGTGCCTGCATTTTTGTATCAACCTTGTTACTAACAAGGGTTAACACAGTTCAGTACAGCATCAGTTCACTGAAATCTAAACAAATCCTTGGAAGCCGACACTTCCATGGCAGCTAATGTTAGCAATAATGTACTTTACATTAGTTCGCTACCACTAGAGATCTTGATTCATAGATATAAAGAGAAACAAATTGACCTTCCTTCCTTCCTTCCTTCCTTCCTTCCTTCCTTCCTTCCTTCCTTCCTTCCTTCCTT
>VWZU01016443.1:128969-148305 GCA_013397095.1 Sterrhoptilus dennistouni | reverse complement strand
CCTTCCTTCCTTCCTTCCTTCCATCCTTCCTTCCTTCCTTCCTTCCTTCCTTTCCTATAAGCCCACTTACTTCACAGTGTAAAACTGTGGACCAGCAGAAAAATGTTGGCTGGGAAATAGGAGGCATATGGACCACTGCACAGAAAATTAGACCATCGATTTTTAATCCACTCTTAATACAGAAGCCAGAATGAACTGTATATATACACAGAGGACTGAGAGACCATGCATCCAATATTTAGAGTGTCTGGGGTGATACTGAAAAGGCTGAATTCTCAGCATCTGAATGCCAGATCTCAACAAAGTGCTTAAGCTTTAATTTTTTTTTTCCTAAAATAATTTAGGCACCTAAATAAAATTTAGGAGTACAGTTAGGATGTTGTATTGAATCTGGGACATGGTGTACTTCTTTCCTTTATCCTCAGTATTGCTGAGGGTGACATGGTACAAGGCTCTCACTGAGATCTTTTCCAGTTCTATCCAATGCTGGAAGAAACATTGAAAACGACTATAGAAATATTTCCCATTAGTCTCTGTTTGAGGATAAAACTGGGGAAGGACAGACAGGGAAGGATGAAAGACAAAAATAACAATCACAGAGCTGGTGCCTTTGCAAGCTGAATGTGAGGGATGTATGAAAGGATGCCTGCAATGCCTGTAATCAAACTAAATACAAAATGTCAGAGGAAAAGCCATCTGCTATTCTACAGATAAAAAGAGTTTCTTCTTTTATTCAGGTGTGGATAATGGCAGTAATAATAATAATAATAATTTGACACACATTATGTCAAAGACAGTTTCCGTACTGTGTCCCCATTATTTTCCCATCATATCTGTTGCTGAAGAAAGAATTTAGAATCCTTATCCTACAGTTGCAGCTCCTGCTGACACTAGACAGAAGACAAGAAATCTGTGCTCCCCTAGCTTCCTCCTTTCTGGCTGGGGTCCCTTCACCTTGCTGTGAGCACCTCCTTGAAAACCTTTCTGATGGAGAGAGAGAGGAACCGCACTTCTGGGATCCAGGACCAAGATTCTTTTATTGTCTCTTCGGCAGGCCCTGGGTAATCACAAGTCATCCATGAAACTGCCAATTTTTTTCATTTTAAGGAATATTCAATCCTTGCAAGGACCTAGTGCCAAGTTTGTAACTTTTGCTTTAAGGATCTCACAGTTTGCAGAGATTATAACTTCTGTTCTGTTAATCATACGGGTATTTGTCGTACTGATGTGGCAGACAAGTGTGTGTTCTTTATGCCCCAATCAGATAAAGTTTTATCTTAGATTTATGAGAAAGACACAAAGTAAAGATACATCCTAAATCTATTCCTCAGCTTTATCTTGGCCCAGCACACGGCAACATTCTTTTAGATTGGTTAATCAAAATACCTCAGGCTTTTTAACTGTCTAATATCAAAATTGTTAATCTCGTGTCTGTAAGATGCTCTGCAGACCTGTTATCACCAGGCACACATTACCTATATCACTGCCTGAACTTAGTAAGCAAGTCCATGAATTTTGTTCACAAGATTTTTTCCAGACATGTATTCATCTCATCTGATCTATGTTTCTTGCTGAGATTTCCCAGAGCTAGTATTTCATTGAAAATAACTGTAACATATCTACTTTTTCAGCAGGAAAATTCTAAGTATTAATATTAAAACGTTAAACTATGCTAAAGACTGGGATCAAAGTAATACTTTGAAAAGCAAAATAAAATTTTATCTTTCTGTCAAGAAAACACGTTTCTATAACCTGCTTAATTGGAAATAAGTTACTAGACTCTTAAGTTATGGATTAATTTGCAGATATCTTCCCTATGACAAATGGGTATATGCATAGCTACATACATTTTCATATATATGTACAAAGAATGCATGCACATGAGGGTGCATGAGGTGTATAAGGGTGGTAGACTCTGGATGTATTATCTAACATTTCAAGCTGAACAGAAGCAACCCTTCTACCTTAAAATTTTCTTAAAATTTGCATTCTTTAAGCATTGCATCCATCTGACAACCAGTTTGCAAATATTTCACTTTCCCACAGAACCCTTGAACACCCTCCAAGAGTGTCAGGTTTGGAACTGGCATTTGTGTCTCACTGCTGAGCTGTGAAGTGTGCTCTTTTGCTGACACAGGGCATCCTGATCACAGAGGAAAGGAGGGGGGTAACAGCTCATACGTGCTCATATTAAGTTGCTGTTCCCCTCTATTGATTTTAGGTTGACTTCTAAGCCAAGGAGCTGAAAGAACTAATTTTCTAACACTGCCTTAGCTAAAATCCAGCCAGACACGGGATTAAAAAAAAAAAAAATCAAAAGTTTCTGAGATCAGCTTAATGTGCTAAGCTGTGTCATTTATCTTCCTGCTGGCAGAAAGCCTATTACAATGCTGATGGGCAGGCACAGGTCATCAGTGTTATCATTCCTCACACATCAGGTAGAGATGAGGCTGAGGAATTGTGTCTCCTGTACAGAGGGCTGGCAGGACACTTGATTGAATACAACTACCAAATAAAAGAGTAGGTGGCCTTTACACCCCCCCTGACCCGAGACATGCTGTAAGTGCACATCTCAAGCCACTTTATAAGATATTGTGCCCCTTTATCACAAATAGGTTATAAATACACTTCTAGGGAATTTCAGTCATCATGAATTCTCTAGAAAGCAATAGACTCAGTCCCTCTGGAGGTCTTCAGTTTTCAATGGTATTATGTATAAAGGGAAGGTTGGAAAACCAATATAATTTTGTATAATTGGGCACACAAAACCACACTTACACATTCAAATATATTCATTTATATATTCAAACATTCTCAATGCATTTCCTTAAGGACTGTCATTCGGTGCTACAGCCAGCTTGCTAAATTAAACCCAGGTTACAAAGGGAAAAGCAATTATCTCTATCAAAGGGAATTAAATTTTAAAAGGACTGGATGAGACATTCTTGGATTAATGTGGAAATGCAATGACTGTTTACAATCTTTGTTCAAGCAAGAACAAAATAAAAAGAGCAGTGTTGCTATCCATTCTTCAAAATACATCTGTAAAAATTGAAAAGTGAAGCTCTTGGGTCAATGTGATCTAAAACAGTTTGTATCACATAGCTGCCATCTATCAGTTGCCAAACACTTTTGCAATTTAACCATTATATATTGATCTCGATGAAAGAGTTACCTGGAAAAAAGGATGTCCTTTCACAAAACTCTGTAATGAATTTCAGTGAAATGATTGTATAGTGCGTTGCTGAGATGAATCTTGCAAGCACCAATTCAAGCATATGTTTTTTAAAATGCCAAGTAACCAATTACAATAGTTCCTTTTCAGAAAGATCTGTTTTGCTAAATGCAATTTCGTTATTAAATTAAAAAATCAGGAGGGAAATCCTCATGGTAAATCAACTATGCATATAAAATACAGTACATATATCAATGTATGATTAATTACATGCCAATATAATATAACAAATGTATGGTTAACTGCATTACCTACTGCAATTCCTACAATAAATCAAAGATTCTAATTCCTTTTATTGAGTAAATCATTTTCAGAAACCCTGACAGAAAAAGGCAAATTTTTGTTTTGATTATATTCTAATTATATTCTAATCAACCTAATGATACTTAATGATTAAGCAATAATTTATGGTACAGTGCAAACTAACCAGATTAATCCTAAGAATATCAAAAGCATTTACCTATTTTGAACATAATGCATATTCCTTTGGCCTGAAGGCAGAGAAGTGGATTTCTAGCTAATATCTAAAACATCATTTTTAATCTGATTTTGGTTTTTACCTCCCTTTGTGTCCCCCATACACCTCCTGTTCAATGCAGAACGGCAGAATGGTTGGATTTAGAAGGGACCTCCAGAAATCACCTGGTCCCAATTCCCTTTTTTCTGTGCCCTTTTAACAGTCACCATACAGTTTTAATCATATCTGTAGCACGCTTCTAGCACCTATCAATAATTTAGCCATTTCTTATAAACTATTTAGAAATCAAGTCCTAGAACAAAGTGTAGCCAAAAGTACAGCCTTTTCCTGCCTGAAAACACAGCTCTGAGAACATGGGCCCAGAGGTAGGTACAGGGCAGCTGGGTCTTGGGCTCAAGCCAAGGACAGGTGTAAGACCTTTCAAATATCCCAACATGCAGAAACACTTGGCATCTGGATCTCAGAAGGATGAGAGCCTGGCAGTGGAGCACAATCACTGCATGATCTAACTAGCCTGCGGTGTAACATTTAATAATGTTTTATTATAATAATAAAATAATAATATTTTACTAGGGAACTTAACTGCATATTATGCTTAATTTACAGAAACATGCTAGAGTGGTGCTTCATTGTGCACAGTTAAAATAAGAGTACTTCCTAGATTCCTAGTTTGCCTAGTTTGTGTATCTGATACATTAGTTTGGCTAAAATTTGGCTGATTTTTCCAGAACGACCTGTAGAAATAACAGAAATGTATTAACTCATTTAATCTCATTTTTCATCACTAGAGTCCATCTGTTACACAAGCTAATTTTAAATGTCCTGCACCTGGTAAGGGAGCACAGCTATTTGATTGTGAATGTCTCTCAGTTACACATTTCATGCTTTCTGTGTCCCGTGGCATCCCCCAGGGACAGTGCAATGGAACACAGCTTCCCTAAAGGAAGCTCTGCAGCTGGATACTCATACCTTATTCTGATAGAATAATAGTTCCTATTTTCTCCAAATGTTTTGTTTATTATGATTATTATGGAAGTGTACTTCATTGGTTTACTCACCCTTTTAACAGGCAAGAATTAAATTTTTTAGCAAAAAAGGAAGTCTGGCATTTGTTCAAAATTGAGCATACATTAGTACGTGCAATAAAAGAATGCTCCACCACCCTCAACTTCTATTCCTGTTTAATCATTCTTTCACAGAAAGAATGCTGGAGTAGGATTAACTTCCAATACTTATCAGCCAATGAGAAAATTCACAGACAGGCTGTGCCTCAGAGCGTAAACTCAGCATATAAAATACATCCAGCAAGAATATTATTGGGTGAAGTGGTGGAGAAAGCTGAGGGTTGGAACAAGCCTATTTCTTCAGGATACCAAAAAATGTAAAATCTCCCTTTCTTTTAAAAAGATAACTGCTTTTAGGATAGGAACTCTTCAGAAAGAGCTGAAGGATTTAATAAACATGGAATAATTGTGTAATTTCTTTTTCTTTAATGTATGTCAGTGTTGAGTCTGTGATTCTTTTATTTAGTTGAGCAAGAGCCTTGCATGTGACACAGTAACAGAAGAATCAATTTAAGTCATAGTCTTGACAGAAACAGCTGTTTGAAATGATGTATTTTTGCTGTTTCTCAGGTTTTAAATGTTAAGTAAAATAATTTGTCCATTGCAGCCATACCAAAGGGATTATTTAGACTAATGTAGCAATCAGTTGTTAATTCCCATTGCACCTTCACTTCCTCTTGCTTTAATTTCACCCAACACTGACTGGGGATAGAAGTGGTTTCTCAGTAAAATAACTGTGAATTTTTTCTTGATCTACTAAGAAAACACTACCGAAGCATCTCTGCTTTGCACAAAATATTTAAATATTCCCAAAATAAGAATTTAGACCCAAGCCTTCACGGTCAGTATGTTAACCTCTGGACCAAAGTGTCTTTCTGATGCTCTCCTGACTAACAACGATTTCTAAACTTAAAAGAATTGGCACACGTTTGGCAAAAGAAAGTGAAGCCCACCTTTGAACAGCCATAGTTCAATGGTTAGGCACTGACCTGAGAGGCAAGAAACTGCACTTACTCTTTGCTTTGCAGACAGCTCTGGGCCCTGGTAATCAGGCACGTAATTGACTCAGCACTACAAGCCCATGGCACAAGGTCTCCAAGGTCAAAATTTTAGATGTCACTGATTTAGTGAGCAGAGTGTTTAATTTTTTTCTTTAAAACCTAGCATTAGTGTCATCTCTTAGAAATGTAAGCCTTTTTTGTGTCTTTTTACGCATGGTATATTTTTCAGTGTATTTACTGTTCAAAACAGGGGTCACTTGCCATCGAGTTCCTGTGTCTGCTACTGTTACTTTTTGAGCTTGAGTTAGTACTTCATTTTTTCAGCCAGCAGAATAGATACTATGCTATTTCTCACATTCATCTATTTCTGAAAGCTAAGGTACACCTAGATCCTAAAGATGTTGTTCATAAACTACAAACACTTAGGATTTTCATGAAGCTTCTGAAAAACATATTGAGTAAATTAAGTACAACATCAGCTTCACTAAACAAAAAATTGCTACCAAAAAAATCTTTAGAGAGTAAATTTTTTGTACCCGTTCTCTAATCTGCATTATTTTAATCACAAAAAAATATAATAGACCATGCACTATGCCATACAAATTTGTCTTGAACAAAATAGAAACACATTGCTTTGGGGCAAATGTTCATTTAAATTGTTTCCATTGTACCTGCTTCCTCAGGTGCCTCCTACATAATCCAGCTTGGTATTTTTGCAATTAAGTTGAGTTCTTTAACACAGTAGCTTTCTTTCTTCTCTCCTCCTGTCAGTCAAACAGTATTAAAAAATCTTCTACCCTAAGCCAGGTAGCTTGCTGTAAAGTGCTCACTTTTCTATTAAAAAACAGACATGATGTGCAACCCACTGCTTGGTACACTCTGTCATCAAGTCACCTGTGTGGCATAATCTCCACCCTGCCATGAGAGAAAGGCATCGTGTATTCAGCTGTCTATCACTTCTTTATGGTCGTTAAACCTTTGATGGAGTCAGTGAGCCAAAATAGAACGTGAAAAATAGATGATTCTTTGAAAGCTTTATGAAAGGGTACCAAGACATGCAGTCATTTAAAGAAAAGTAGAGTATGTATGAAAGGAAGAACAGGTACCAGAGAAGGGGCAGGTTATTTTAGCTTTCCATAAGAATAACAGTCTGCATTTTTGGTTATATGTTAATGAAAATAGGTTCTCTGCAGCTTAATGGCAAATTTCTTGTAAATTTTACGCAAATAGGTTAACTTGAAACAACTAAATATCTTTATTCTATTAATTCATTTAAGCATTATAGTGTTAGATGGATAACTCTCCCCTTCTTATCAGCAGGAGAAAGAGAAGAAAATTCTATCTTGGCTTCCATCATTAAATTATGCACATTTTCTATTGATGCTATAGACACTCTTGACACATTGCACTACTGTCTATTGATTACGCACATAATTTTATACATCTGTATAATTGCAGCCCTTAGATCTATGTCTACAGTTATTGCATACATTAAAAAAATAGAAAAATACAAACTAAATGTCATAACTAAGAATGTCTTTCACTATTTCAGAGGCACAGCATGACCTTTTCATGAAAGTTATTATTAATGAGACTGAGAGAACTTTGATTTCCCAAGTACTGAAGAAAAATCCCAGAACATGTAATTTCTTAAACATTCAGTTAACTTTTGCCTTTGTTAAGAAAACAGGTATTGTGTGCTCCTGAATTTGAGTTTCCAGATTCGTGTTTTACATGGATTCCACCATCTTTCCCTGCAGCCTCAAGGACCAGAACATTTCTTTCCTTATAATGAATTCTGAGACTCATTAATTCCATACCTACAGAATTTGTCAAAAATGTAGATGGATCGTGAGGTTGCCAACAAAATCTTGAGAACTGGCCATAGTGGCAGAGCCCAGTGTACTCAGAGTAGACTAATGAGGCAGCTCTGGGTCTCCCAGATCTTCACAGGCAGACCCAGCAAAATCCTCCCTCCAGCCAATTATCTCACTTGGGTTTTATTTTGGTCTCACCCCACAGTCAACTCATTAATCGGTGTTTGCTAACTAGAGAGGGAGTAGGAAGTGGGGCATTGAGATGCAGCAGCAAGAACTATAAAAATGCTTGGCATGGATGTGTCAATCTGGAAATTCTTGAAATAAGAAGTGAGCAGGACATGTTCTCCTAATACTTGCCAAAGGTCAGTATTTTGAAAAGTTGTAAATGTAAGACATTAGAAAATGGAGATATTACACTTCAACTATTTGCAATTATCTTTGGAGTTCAGAGAAGATGATATAATGAAAATAAGCATCCTTTTTCCTTCCTCCATATAGAGTTACTTGAAAGGAGATATCAGATCCATATATCCTTTTACCACAAAAAAAAAATTAATTAGGGTCCTCCAAAATACAGATACCACTTGTGATACAATTATAATAAAGAGATTTTAAAGATGACAGCTACTTTCATCTTGATAGTAGAGTTGAAGCTGACATGGAGAACCCATAAGCACGACAAGCATGGTTAAACCTAGGAATGGCCTTTGACTATATGCTTTGAAATTCAAGCCCAAACTTCTGCATTTTAGAACAATAAATAGGGATGATTGGAGATTTGCTTCAAAAACACACTTCTGATCTAATCCTAAGGGGCCAGAGAAACTCTGTTTATCTGCTTTGCATAAGGTACTCAGCAGTTTTTATCCATAATGATTAAAGGGGGTGTGCACAGTATTACAGAAGGAAATCAAGAGAATGCATTTATTGCTTGCACTAGTGGCTACACTCAAGCAAGTAATAAGCAACAAGAGAAAAACAGTTCTTAAGGCGGATGACAGATTCTCTAATATTTATTTTCATCCAGTCAGCATCATTACAGCATATGTTTTATTTTTTGGCATACAGGTTTTATGAGGAGATGTGAAAATTTTTCTTCCAAAAAGGTGTGAAAACATGCACGGACAAATTCATAATACAACTGGAGTGTCCTTTCACACCACTGTATTTTGTTTGTTTGGTCATGCATGTAATGACTTTGCTGGAAACTGTGTACAATTTGGTGGTTAAACTGACACATCTAAAGCAGGCAGAAAAAAGGAAATAAAGATGTTGAGCTAGAAGAGAAAGGCCCCAGTGTTATATTTTGCAGATGAGAGGAAGCAGACCATGTAACACAGGAAATGAGAATGTGGAGGGTGTGGCTATTAGGCAACTGCGTGCATGACATGTAGTCTAGGTACAGCAATCCCTGTTCAAACAAGTAGATCTGCTGCCATTTAAAGTATATAATAGAAACATTTTGTGTTAGCTTCCTTTTCTGTTTCTCCTACCACAGTGCAGTAGATAACTGGTGGAAACACAGGCAGCTAAACTTTCTCAAAACCTTCTCTGTTCAGTGGCAATTAGTTAATTTCTTTAATTGAAGGAATCATCCTTGATTTGCCTAAAACTAAATGAAATATTCAGCCATTAAGAACATTTCCTTCCTCCAGCAATGGCTTTCTTCTTATGGAGAGCTCTTTGTCACTGGGTTTCTCCCACATCAGTCATGGATTGTTGCTCAGCAGAAATCCTATTCTGTATATACTACAGCATTCAAAATATCTGATTATTGTGTCTGTACTATAGTTTTTAAGATACAGAAAAAGACCTCAAAAGTACCTCTTTTCATGCTGCTCATTATATACATATATGCAGACAGGAATAGGCAGTGGAGTATGAGGAACACATAGCAAATCAAAAAAAAGGAATGGGTCTTTTATTCCTGTCCCTTTGTCATGAGTTTGGTATGAAAGCAAGAATTACGCAGTCTGATATGCTCTTTGTGAATACTATCACTATTGTACAATTCCTAAAAATACAATTCTTGCTTTAGGCTGCCACTAGTTTTAACTCTGCGTTTCTTCCATCTCATAAAATTAGAGATGGTTACAGGCTCACAAATATAGAAGGTCCACCCACTGCCTCGAAACCAGGATCTGCTATCCTTAGGCCGTTTGTTGCACATTTATCTGCTGAGTACTTCTCATAGTGGGGATTCTTCACCTTCCCAAGCTACATACTCCAGTGCTTTGCTATCCTTGCTAGCAAAAGGCCTAATTTGTAAGCCAAGTCTTCTCTGTTGCAATTAAAGACCGACATGTCTTGTCCTACCCTTAGCAGAGACAGGACTAAGATTGTTAGTAAAATCTAGTTATTCTCTTCTTATTTACTGCAGCCCCTCATATACCGAAGGATTGTTTTCATGTCCTCTCCTCTCTTTTCCCTTCCATTCAGTCCCTCCTTACAAAAATACACCCTCTAAGACACTGACCCTCACCCCTCAGAGACCTTGCTTCTTCTTTGTACAACTAACTCACCTGTTTTGGACACCTGACATTTGGACATTCAGCAATGAGTACTCTTTTTCACTGAAAGCCCAGTGTGTGCTGAACAGAGTAGGATTCTTTCACATGCTTCATAGATTACACCCTCAGCTACCCAATTACCTTGTAATGGTGTTTGCCTCGCTCACTGCAACATGACTTTGGTGACCCATAGTTGATGTCAGAGTCAGAGTAAGTTTCAGACCTTTTCTCTAGAAAAAAGCCATTCCATTAAGAGCGGTGAATGAAACTGCCCTTTCACAGCAAAACTTAAAGTAATGATAAACCTAAAATGACCTCTTCTTAGACCTAAAAATTTGCTCATGGAATTTTGTACACAAAACCAGAAGAAACAGAGTAGAAACACTTGCATGTTTTTATTGGCTTTTGAACGGTAATGTTTCTGAAAAACACTTGTGCTTGAAGTTCTGCTTTTACAGGACTAGAATCTATGTTAAGGCAAAAAGCCTTAACATTTGAAAGCCCAAATTACAACACTAAATATCTTGCTTAGCAGGTACTAAGTCACAAACTTTGGCACTTCAAAACAGATCCAAAAGGAAGGAAGCTGACACACAAAGAAATATATGAAGGCAAAGAGAAAAAGGCAGGGAGTTAGAAATTAATAAATGGGTCTCAGTTTGAATGAAGTTCTTACTAAAAGGAAACAAAAAATAAATATGCTGAAGGCTTGGAAAAAGATCGTGTGGAACTCTTCAGCTCATCTCTCTTGTGTCAGCAGTTTTCTCTTTTGGAGAGGCCTGCTCATCCTGCTGCCAGAAGGTGCCTTGTAGATACTGCCAAGATGTGCAAATCACATCAAGCCACTTGAGTCGAAGCGTTCTGACAGCCCCAGTGCTCCGGCAAGGGAGCTGAGCAGGGCGATGAATGAGGGCTCTGCTCTCAATTGCAAACACGCTTTGCTTGCAAGCTATGTGTTGTTTACTGATCTGGGCCGAAATAAATTCCCCATTGGCTCTCTGATGGAAATTATAACCAGCTTGCAAAGTTTTTCTGTTGATTTTCACTTCTTTGCATTTATTACTTTAGTGTAATCCTAGGGTCATCTCAGCAAGAAGTTTGTAGGTCTATTCCTAGAATCTATACCTATTTTTTCATTCACTTCAGGTGCCTCTAGGAATAAAAAGCTGAAAACAGTCTTCAAAGAAATTAAATAAGAAACTTAGTAGTAGTTTATGGAAGAATTTCAGTGGCTGATAGAAAAAATTATAGAGAAATCAATTAATTAATCATATTTCAGAAAGGGGGTGCGTTGTTTTGTTTTGTTTTGGTGGGGTTTGTTTTGTTTTTTGTTTGTAGAAATGATAAATAAGTAATTCAAGGACTAAAGTCAGAAGATGAAGAGTTGTTTATCTGAGCAGTGACAGCAGCACTGGGAATAAAGTAAATTATTATAATAAGACCTCTGACTGCAGGGCTACTGTCATAGTGTTCCATAAATATACCATAGCTGTAAAAATACTGAATTTATGCTCTGTAAAAATTCCTTATGAATGGTCGCGTCTGCTAAAACTTTTCCCCAGCATTGGGATTACACTCTCTTGTGGGCCTTACCAAGAGGCATATAGCAATCCAATTCAGTCCGCGCATTACCAAAATTTTGGCACACTATTGGGACACTATTGCCACACTATACAATTTGACATGTGTTCGATTGTCACATTTTTCAAGCCAGAGCCGCACAGAGTCTGAGACAACAGGTGAAAATCCTGATAGCTTTAGGAAATACAGGAGAATTGAATTTGAATTTCCAGAAGAGATCCAGCTCAGGACAGGCTTTCTGGACTCATTGGGGCAGTCAGATTGCAGGAGCAAGCTGGCGGTGTGTCATCTATAAGCCTTGGCTGCCAGGCATCCATCTGCCCCAGCTCTGCTCTGTGCCAGCTCTCTATGTCTGTTTGTGCCAGTGGGTGAGTGCTGCAAGCTGCAGCCCACAGACAGGCCCAGACACCCAAAGGCACATGGCCATGTGTGCAAAAACACGTAGCTTGTGATTAAATCTGTCTGTAGTTAAAATAAAGGCTATGGCCAGACCACCAAGGATAAGCAAGTTTCTGTGAGTCTCAGCAAATTCACTGCAACAGGCCACAGGGTGAAGCTGTAATGTCACAGTTGCTGAGACTTGATGGTCTTAAGGAGAAGACAAGTTAGCAGCTTAATGGATCTGCCTTCTTCCCAGTGACATCAGTAAGGGTCTTTAATGCTCTTTATTAATCGAGGCTTCCTCTCTATGTAATCACAGAAGGTGCATTTGAAGAATAACTTCAATCTAGCACTGCTCTAAAAATCAAGGACAGATGCTAAAGCTTTAAAGTGTCTTCTTAATCCACTAAAGAAAGAAGAAAAACTCCTAAGTATTTTCTAGACAAGGAAGAAATATTAAATTATTAAAGTCTGTGTTACAAGGTTTTACATATTGTTATGTTGTAGCAGCTCTGGGCATGTGAAACCGTATCATGGACAGCAGTGTCATTTCAATATATATTTTCTTTCTTGTGTTCATCTGATTCTTCTTCTAGCACCATAATAATAGTAATAATAACAGTAAAAGTAATTCTTACATCATTATTAGAAAGAGGATGAGCAGCCAATCCATCTGGGATCAAGACATGAATAGTGATGGGAGAGTTTATAAAACATTTCCTAGTGTTATTACACCCACCCAAGCTCCAAGGAAAATTATCTTCAATATTTTGTACTGAACACTTATCAGTTGCCTTGAGGACATTGCTGCTAATTTTTTTAACTACAAAATTGCAAATAATTGGAGATGAAAATAATTATATTAGCATTTAAATTTTGTCTTTCTGATAAAATTAATAATAGCAAAGATAATTGACCTGCTTATGAAAGAAACATAATTGACCTGCTTAGTAAAGATAATTGCCTCTGAAGAACAGCTAATGCTATATTTATTAAATAGGGAGACTAAGTACACACAAGGATTTGTAGTGTAATCAACCACATATGAACTGGTATTGTGAAAAAGTCATGTAAACATGCTATTTCCATTTGTAAGGTTTTATTTTTAAGATTTCCAGATTTCTGTAATTGAAGACATTAGAATGCATATTTTTATAATAATTTGAGCATATTTTATTGGATCTTTCATATTTGTACAATATATTCATTTATTAATAATAATCTTTGACAATTTGTTTTAAAAATCTGAGTTGTGTCTTCATCAAGGAAGTTCAATTATCTTCCACTTGATCATCTATTGCCTTGCTGAAAGGAAGGAAAACCGGTTCTTTTGGAAAAAAAAAAGAACTTAGTAAGTCAGGAAATTCATCCCACAGCCTAAAACCACAGTAATAAAAAAGAAAAAGCAACCTCCAGTGTGCACCTGGAAAAAAAAGCCTATTATTCTAATGAAAAGGAAGAAAAAAATTAGCAAGTGTCTGTTCTTCTAAATCTGATTTCCAACCTTGCCATCCATACGGTAACCCTCTGACCGCAGGCAGAGCTGCCGGGGAGAGTGGCAGCGTAAAATGAGGATAAATGGCTTACATGCAGCTATTTGTGCAATACTGGGAAGTGTTTCCTTCCAGCCACCGTTCCAGAAAGTACAGGGCTGGAAATGGGTAGAAAGCATCTGCTTTTGGGAGAAGAGGAGTTTTGTAAAGTGCTGCCACGCAACTAAGGGCAAGGAGAGCACCTGGTACTAGACCTAACAAGGGTGTTAATAGGACCATTCTGATCAGGCCCAAGCGACATCCTTCTGAGAGCAGTGGGCAGAGCTCCTGGCATGCAGCCATCTGTCTGTGCAGGTGTACAACTGCACACACTTGGGGAATCTTCCAGCAGGAAGCACATTAATGGAGCAAGTGGCTCCTGGAGGAGAGCCCTGTCTGTAGTGAAGCTCATGCATGGCTCCTTGCACGTGAAGCTGGACATGTCTTGCCTCCCCAGTCTGTTTAGAGGTTTTCTAAAATGGATTCTCCAGACGTGGCATAATCTGCCTCATAAGGTGCAGTCAACAGAAAGGAACTGCTAAGCACACTGCTTTTCCTGGCTTCCAAGGGTCTTGTGACAGTCACCCTTTCAGTCCAACACAGCACAGCTCACCAGGAGAGGAAAGCACAAGACCTTAGGTGCAGTTTCCTGGTGTCTCATTCCAGCCCTTTAAACCTGTGTCTGAACATCTCCCTGTATTACTTCAAATATAATCTCTTGCCCTCACAAAACCTTTCCAATTTTGTTCTCATTCAACCTCACATTCCTCCTTTGGCATTGTGCAGCCCCTGGCATGATCTCTGAGCAATCCCTGGCACAATCCCATCTCCAACATCTCCTGTTAAACTTCAACAAACTTTTTCATGCCTTTCCCCGTGTTGCTTCTCACTTCAGGAAGGCCACAGACACAGCTATGATGTTCTTCCCCTGTAACTCCCTATTTAAAATTTTTCGTTGTCTAGAAGCTAACAAAGCAATTAGCCACAGTTATGCTACAAAGCTGGTGGCTGTCAGGATGGCTGATCTGATAACATTTTTTATTTATATAATTTCCCCCTTTTTTCCATCCTCTACGTCCCTCAAGCACAGCATGCATTGTCAGCTGTTGTAGATTTCAAGCGTAAGTCACTTTTTAAAGTCCTATTTTCTTTAAGCTTTGTTCTGTGCCTAGCACAGTCAGTCCTCTAGTGGTAGCCCACTCTCCTTTACTACTGAAATATAAACTATTCTATTTGGAGACATGTTAAAAAAACGCCTAATATTGAAATAATCCATTCCTTCTCAGTAGCAATGTAATTAGCAGATCTTCTTCTCCTTTCAGATTAGTTATATTATTTCTCAGGAGCCTCATAAGAGATGTTGATGAGGTACAAAAGAAGGTAAAATCATCAATATTTAACTCACACAACAACACTGTAAGGGAGACTTGTCAGAGTACCAAATATTTCTGTGTTGTGGGAATTTAATTATGTCTTGCCTGCTTCATGGGAACAGTAACCTAGATACAGACCACGACTGATAAACATAACTCAATATTAGCTATGTTCTGAACTACTGTATTTCAGAGGAAATTATTCAAATTCATTTTTATAGATCATAAGCCTGAAACTAATTACAGCCACAGATTTTGGCTCAGTGGAGTTCTCTGAACTGTTCCAGCAAAGTCTGAGATAAGGTCCATGATTTTTAGCTTTCCAGAAAACAGAATGAAACTTCCCTTTCTTCTTGTAACATCAACCCAACCACTGTATGTTTCACCCTATAGCAACATTTTAAATTATAAATGTTATTTTTCTATGAAGTTGGACTAAGTGAAAAAGTGCTCCAGGTTTGAAAGAATTGCTACAGGTAATAAGCAAATGATAAACAGTTTTGTTCAGTTATTTTATTTGTGCACAGGAAAAAGAAGAGATTTTTAAAAAGGCTGATTTAATGGAAATACGTTCAGTTCATGAAGAATAAATGTGACTGCTTCTTACTTTGTTTCCAACCACTTCAGATTTTCTGATTAACATTAAACTCCAATTTTCATGAGTAAATACAACTGGTAATCTAACTGTAGAAAGTAGACTTCCTTTTTTTTCAGCATCCTTGCAAGGAAAGTGTCTTCAACCTTCTCTCTGATTGATAAATGAATGATGAATTTAGCTCACTGTGACTCGGCGAAGGAAAGCGCACTATCGTGGTTTCTGAGCTGGGCTAGCTTGCTCTTTGACCATAATATGATGAGGGCTTTGGAAGGTCTGGACCCCAGGCTGGAATGTGATTGGTGATGTGGAAGAAAGAGCAGACACTTGCTTGGGTTTGACCAGGCTTTACTCCCATCCCAGCAGCTGCCTGTCAGGGTCCGCAAACATATGCGGGGAACCTGATGGTTCGTTTTGGAGATCTCAAAGTGCAAAAGACACAGCAGGGGACAACTCAGTTTGCTTAAACAAAAAATGCACTTTTATTTAGTGCCCACAATGCGATAGTAGGGAAAGAAAATAGAGAATAGTGAGAAAGATAGAGAAAGAGGGGAAGGGGGTTATAGCTACCAACGTGGAGAGTCGAGTCCTCAAGGCGTAGAGATGCCCATAGACGTGTCTTCTCCAGTGGGGTGATCACAAAGGTGTGCGGGGTCTACAGGGTCTTTATAGGTTGGTTGGGGCGAGGAACAAGGCGAGTGACACGGAGCCAAAGAGAACCAAGCGAGTGGCACAGGGCCAAGGCAGAAAACACCTGTGTTAAGTTTGGGTGCTCAGGAACAAGCTGCAAGCTGTACCCTTCTAGCACAGTCAGTATAGTCAGCTCAGTCCACCGTAACCCGCTATTGTTCTTGCATTCCGTTCTTGCGGAGCAACTTTCCACCTCAGCCAGGCCAGGGGCCCCTCCAAAGTCCAGGGTCTTGGTCTCCAACCATTGGAGACAGTGGTGAGGCATAACACATCCACAGAGAGACTCTGACACTGCCCACGTGCAAGTGCGAGCCCCAGGCTTCGGTCTTCCCCTTAAAAACCCAAGGGAGTACCCCAGGAGGGGAGAACCCAAAACCAATAGCAGGGGAGGCAGGGTGTGACCCAGAACAGGGGAACTTAACAGAACAAAGGAGAAAGGTGTTGCCCCCTCACCTAGCCAAATCCCAGGGCTTTTTCCCCGGAATCTTGCAGACCTTACAAGGTGATCAACAGGGTCTCAGAGGGAGATACCGTTGGGGGGGTTGGGGATGGAAGGTGTTAGGGATAAACCATTACAAACAAATAATAAAACATAACAAAAGCATACAGAACTTCAGAAAACCCAAACACACGCCGCAACAGCACACAATGTGAAAATCTCAAAAGTAGTACTAAATTGTCAAATCAACATAACCAAGACAGTTTCCCACCTACAGATGCTGTAAATTAGCACTTGGGTCACATACTTCTTTGAGTATTTACAACTTCACAAGCAAAATAGTAAAAAAACAACCTGGATTTGAAACTGTTGCTTTTTATCAATTGTTTTTTATGCATAATTACAGCACCACAGGAAAAAGGGACTACACCACAGAGACACAAACTAATGCAGAAAATCTGTGCTGCTTTGCTTAAAGTTTTGATAGAATCACAAAGGAACTTCCCACATATTTCAGTCTGACATGATCTTATTTTTATTTCTAAATGATTGTGGATTTCTGTGTACCCCTGTATATATAAAACCCACCTTATTCTTAAATGATAATTCAATTATTTTAAAATTTAACACACCTCCTTTATCAAATTCCTAAATTCAGATGAGCAGCACTCAACACTGGCCTTGCTAGGAATCAGAAGAAAAAAATTATTTTTGTTGTCTTCATCTTCACTTTGTCTCTGACAGTTACAAAAGTGTCTTACAAAGCCCACTCATTTCAAGGTGCTTCAGATTTTATCTGTAACACTTTTTTTATCCCCAGCAATTATATACTTATCAGGCTGACTAAAAAAAAATTCAAAGAAAAACTTTGTTCCACCCTATTAATAGAGTTTTTGGCATATCTGATACAAGATATGCAGTGATAAAAGCCATATAATCATGAAATTAAATAGCTTATTTTCTTCCATAAATTATGCAAAAAGTTTTATTACCAAGAGAAAGCGATAGTACTCTAGTCACTGAGACACTAAAACTATTTGGCATTTAGGTAGAAAATGCATACTTAATTAGGATTACCACTTGAACTTACAAAATACAACATATTCAAATAGTTTGTATTCACTAAAACCCCCCTGGAGTTGTTTTTTTTTCTTTTCTGATCAAGCCCAAAATAATGCTATTATTAACTTTTTATTTCTGATCTTTATTGCTTTTTATATGAAAAAGTAGTGTGGCCTGTTTAGCTTTAAAATGAAACTTTACCGAGTCACTTGTCATCTTTCTCCACATTTTTGCTGGTTTTTTCACATTTGTTAAGTTCTTATGTATCCTTGGTCCAGTGTCTTGCCTAAGGAATCTAAAACAAAACATCTGGAAAGAAAAGTAACTGCCAAGAGTCCTTCAATGAGCACAGAAGTACACTTTATTTTCTACTTCACAACACACTGCATTGCTTTTGCATGTAGCAGAACCTCATTATTTTGTACCTCATTATTTATATATTGGGTAAGCCACACAAAAGTTTTGTTCTTCCCACGTCCAGTAAAACAGCTCAAGAGCAGATGCTAAAGGTTTAATCATTGGTTTTGCAGAAAGTAAATAATTTGTTTTGCAGAAAGAAAAACCATGGATTTCACTTGTCTGCTAATAGTTAAAATTAAAACTGAATTGCCACAATTAATTAAAGCTAAGTCACAGATTCCACTGTATTTCAAGAGAACTATACTGTTACATTCCTCAAGACTCACTCTCTTTTCAGAGAAGCAAGAGTTATAATGCTGCCAAATAAATTTCTTCACCTTCCATGGAGAAGTATGCAAACAGTGAAATGGAAAATGTTTTATAAAAGAAATTAATCAGCCAGATTTTTTTTTTAATTCATCAGCATGAAATTATACTAATTTGGAATCTAATCAAGTCTGTGCTAGAAGCAGAATTAAGGGTCAACACAGTATCTCCTTCAAGTTGGATACATTTTGAATATCTTCTGTTTAAATAATTCATTCCATTCATAGGCTCCAAGGTCAGCATAAAACCACTTTTCTGAGTAATAAGTAAGCAGAAACAAATCATATATTGCAGAAACAACATTTAATCAAAGATATAAACATTTATCCACATATTTAACTCAGGTTCAGAAGAACTGTTTTGTATTGTCTTCTGTTAATTCATTTGAAATTCAGAGCAGCCTTAGCCTAGACTATAAAATGCCAAATTGAAAATTAAACCAACATTATAGAAAGTAGCAGATGGGAAAAGGAGAGGTTTAAACACAAGGCTAAATGCCACTGCTGAAAATCAAGCACCACCAGAAAGAACAAAAAGCAATTTATTCAAAGGATTAAGTCCAGCAAGTGAATGGCAAGAAACTCATAAATCCTTCAGTACAACATCAAAAATTAAAACATCTGCTGTACTATAATTATTACAAACAACCAGGTTTAATGCCACTTAATTCTTTTTATGTATAAGGCCATCTCTCTAATCAACACAGAAGAAGCCCTGCAGATGCAGTATCTACTCCAAAGGTTTTGTGCAGATTGAAATCATGCAGAATTTTCACATACTTGAGTTTAGTTGTTAATGGATATTCTGGCTGTTGCTTTTCATCTAACTTCTCTCTCTCTCTTTTTTTTT
>VWZU01016443.1:93350-128930 GCA_013397095.1 Sterrhoptilus dennistouni | reverse complement strand
TTTTCCGCAGTGAATGGCTAAGCTGAGCTGTTGTTATTCACTCAGGACTAAAACAGGTCTTCCTGGAGAGAGAAACTTCCTGCTGCATGCAAACCACCCACCCTGGGAAATGGAACAGAAGGCTTCAGCTCAGTGATCTGTTCCAGTGGTCTCTTGCCTGTCCTAGCAAACAGCAGAAACAAACACCTTGCACAGCTGTTAGCTCCAAGCACTGACCTCTCCTCCAGTGTAGACCAGACCCCCCTTCAGTGCAAGAATCAAGTTTAAGAAAGTGTAGCAGTATTAAAGAGGACTCACACAAAAGCCATTAGTCCTGTGTTGTTTCTGTGTGCTTTACATTTTTCTGTCCTTATTTTGATACCCATCAGATGGACATTTTGACTTATACAAATAGATTACAACATCATAAATTAAAATTAAAAATAAAATACAAAACATTAATTATAATCTTGCCTACAACTGGCTAAATAGGGAAACATGAACTGGAAAAGCTGCATGGAGGAAATAAAAAGAAAACTGGTGATTCCGAGTGATCCTAATTTATCACAGGCATGTGTGCAATTGTTGGCAGTTCTAGCATTTAATTAGGACTCTTGTCCACAGGAAAATAAATTGAAAAATATTCTTAAGCCTATCCTTTAGTAGACAGGAAAATAAGTGTAAAAATATCTTTAAAATTTTTAACATTCAACTTTTATGTATACTTCAGTAGGGCAAACAAGGCAATTTACATTGAATTTTTTATACAAAATAATTAAAAGAATTATGGTATTAACATTGTTGTTAATTAACATTGTCAAATAAATTTATTATGTAGTTAGCTACCACCAGCCAGCTTCCTATCTTATTGGAATTTCTATGAACATACCAAAATCAAAATATATAGCACAACTGGGATGATAAACTTTCAAGGGCTTTCATTAGTCTGAAATATATCAGGAAAAGTACCAGGAGAATTTCTCATCACCAAAGGTCATTCAATACCTTTTTCTCCAACCAAAGGACAATAAGACTATTTGGAAAAAAAGAGGGGTTTTGAGGGTTTTTTATTTCAAAGAAGGATATATTTAAAATTGTCCTTGTTTAAACCTATTAGCCTAAACCAAACTAAATACTTTTTCAGCTGTCTTAAAAAACTCAAGCCCCTCTTCAAACCGTTTCACTGTCTTTCTTTCATCCACTGCATTAGATTTTATCTCTATGGATGAAATCCTGTTCCATACACACACACATTCAAGTACTCTCTTCAATGTCAAGAATCCAGCTTTAACTCAGTCTGGGTGGTTTCATCCTTTCCACAGAACATTTACTACCAACATATAAATCCTGCTTATGTCCTCTTACCCTGAATGTGCTGACCATGCTCATCCCTTTCTTTCCAGTTTATTATTTCTCTAAAAAAAGCTTTCCTTCACTTCTCTCCAAAGAGATGCTAATCTAATAAAACAGTGAAGGTCTATAATAATCACTTTTATTAGAACCACCATTGTTAATACGGTTACACATACTCTTTACAGCTGTCGTGGTTTGAAAGCAAAATGAGTGAAAGGCTCCAAGTCAGAAATACAATTTAATAAGAAGAAAGGTAAAAAGGTAAAATAAAATAAATGCAATAATACAAAAGACCACTGACGGAGTCAGAATACAACCTGAGCAGGGTGGTGGAAGCAGTCTAGATGAGGTGCTCTTCCTGAAGCAGTGATCCTGTAGAAAGGTCTGGGAGCTCTGGTCCTCTGGGAATCCAGTGGGTCAGGGCTGCTTGTCCTGTCTCAAATCCCAGCTTATATCCAGGTGAGAATGCTTGGCTCCTCCCCCTGGGCAGAGCATCGCACAATGGGGTGATGAGTGTGAAGTGGGGCCTTGATGGCCCATTAAACAGAGATAACCCCTGGAGGGAGTTACCTGTGAGTCATGGGCAAGGCATTGATGGGCCATTAGCAGAAGTCAGCCCAAAGGAAGGGGGCCTGGGAAAACACTGCCCCACCTGGTTTCAACAGTTCATGGAGATGGTGATAGAATAAATACTTTGTGTACATCCTACACTACAACCCAGGACAACAGCTCTTTAATTCACAAAGCCCCTAAGAGCCACAACTCAGACAGGAACAATTGGTTGCATTTCTCATGCTATGAGATAGCCTTGGGTACTGCTGATCCAGTCATCTGTCAAAGGTCCCAATTCCTGTTGGCATCAGCCACAACTTCTTGACCTTGCACAGTGGATTTACATCGAAAGATCATCTCTAAATTAATACTTCATACTTTCCATGGCAGAAACTTCCTGAATCTTTTGACATGGAAAACAGATGCTGGACCTCATTGAAAACAGTCATTGGCTTTAGCAAAAATGCATTCATATATTCCCACACTCCAAATAATTGGTACCTCTCTCAGAGGTCTTTACGCGTCAGTCTGAAGGCATATGCAACTCTGTCAATGTACATTGATTTTCCTTATTATTATGCTCCAGTTTACTCGTGTGGTACATAAGGTGCATGAACACTGGCTGCTCTCTACTTATCACAACATTAACAAGGCTCTTCCCAGACTTGGATCTAAAGATTGGAGGCTGAGCACCAATTCCATTGCAATTAACCATTTTCTGTCCTTGGACCTGCCACCACTGTTCCAGGTACATGAGAACATGAGAGCAAATGTGCCAGCATCATGTCTTGCCTGATGCCAATACTGGTTCCTGGAGGGAAAGGACCATATCAATTATCTATTTATTTTAGCAGATGGAATATTGAAAGAAATTTTATTTTGCCTGCTTCACACTTAACTCAGAAAATATGTGCTGGTGGGTGATTTATTCTTGCATGTGACTGAACAACCTAATCCTGCATTTGAAAGAGGTTTTAGGCTGTGAATAGGGAAATATATTTTTTATATCATCAGAAATAACACTTTTTTTCTCTTTCATACTTACACTTCAGCTTACAGTGCATTGTGTTTCTTGATTCCATCTTTTGTATGTTGGTCTTTGTGAGACTTCACAGATGAAACCTCTTGCTGTGAGGTGAGTCACTATTCAATTACCAAAGAACAGTTTTGCTACATAATATAAGCATTTCTTGTTGCATAGGTTTTTTTCTTTTCAATAGTTGAAGTCTACATCAAAACATCACAATCCTCTGTGTTATATTTGTTCTTCTCAAATTCAGTGCACATTAGTAACCCTTTCAATGATGAATATTTTCCACAGCCACAGTCTCTGTGCTCACATTGGCTGAGATTCTGCTGTCCTTCCTTGTGAGAGCACTGTAGGCAGTGTAGAAGTATCTTGGGATACTTCTACAGTATCTTGGGGTACTTCTACAAGTAGTAGATATCAAGTGGAATATCCCTTGGGAAGCTGCTTCAGGGACTCCCAGAAGTTTTTCCCTAGGTGGAGTCCTTGCTGTCCACTTGATTTCATAATGTGATTTCTGAAAGTTATTCATGGCACTTATCCATGACATTGAACGTGTGTCAGTTTAAAACAATTTTTTGTAACAACCAAATTGACATGTATTCAGAAATTAAAGGAAAGGGAAAGAACCCCGAGCAACCCAATCTCATTCCCCTTCATTCCTTCACACCATCCCCCAAAACCAAAAACCCCTAATAACCAAAACAAAAACCAGATGTATAAGAAGATGTGGAGGTACATGATCCATCTATAGCAGGGCTGGGTGGCAGGTGGAGATGGTGGGAAAATGAAAAGTGGTAGATGGCTTGGATGAGGGAGTCCATTTTTATATATTGAATTAAAGTCCTTGCAGCTGAACAAGGTCTGTCCTTGAAAGTATTTTTGTGTCCAGTAAAATATAAGGGAAGTGTATCTGTCTGTGCTATTCTGGTTCCCACACTGACCTTCTAAAATGAGATTTTCAAAATATCACACTTCTAAATGAGAATAAGATGTAGCAGCATAAAAAGGCTTCCTCTATGACAGAGGGAGTAATGTGATGCGTAAGTATTTATGAATTAAAAAAAATATAGCACAGATATTTGAATTTCTAGCACAGGAAAGGTTAAAACCCAAAATACCACCAACTTTTTCTAACAAATATTTTTATTTGCTACTCAGAGTGTATTTTAGGGATTCTTCAGAACTGTCAGAGATAAACAGTTATCTCCATTGGCAAGTACCTTGTAAACATACATTCACTAGAAACTGTGAAAATAAGTAATCCAAGTGACATCTACTTCCCATTTTTGTCAAGTACTCAGATTGGCAATTTTCATAAAGACCAAGGAGGCAGACAATGTTTAAGATTGTTGTTTCTGTGTGTGCACATATTTTGCTATTTGGTCCCAACACATTTCCTACAAACCTCAACCTTAAACCATTTCTGTTAATGAACCATAGGGTAAAACTCCCCTAACAATCTTACAGCTATGAAGCAACAAACCCAATCTGGCACAGTAAATCATAATACTTGGCTTCTGAAGAGGTGATGCTAAAAAGAGAGATGTAAAAGTCAGAATCACATTTATAGACATTTCCGCCTCCTGCTTTTCCAATTGCACTGAGTGTGAAAGGATTTAAGGTCAAATCCTCACCAGTAAAAGCAGTGTATGCTCAGTGCAGCATGAAATCACCAGCCTTATTATCACAGAACTCACTTACAGTGGAAAAAATGAAAAATTTCAGCAAGCACAGCTTTATCAGAAAAAGAACTAATTCTAAGAACATTCACAGATGAGTGGTGCTGCTATAAAGATGGTAACAATGCCTCAACAAAAGCAATGCCTCCTTTGATCAGTTCATTGTCTCCCTTATCTGTTAATTTGAATATCTTGTTATTTGCTGTCAAATATTACCATTTCTTTTCAGCCAACTAAAAATTAACTGAAGAGTCATTCATGTAACCAGTAAGTACACATACAAATGAAAACTTTAGCAATAAAGCTCTCAAAAATGTGGAAGGCATCATTATTCTGAGGGTTTACAAAGGAACCACTTCTGTTAATTGATTTTTACTGTACTCTTAGCCATAATGAATTCACTATTTTGTCTTTTTTTCCTTCTGTGAACTCTTTGCTCTCAATTCTTCTGTGTTTTGTGGGATCTGTGTAGATGTGAAGAGCATGCACAGCCCCTGGCTGAGTGCTTTCATACACTAGCAGTATGCATGAAGGAAGTAATCAACTGCCCACCAGCTTCCCCAGACTCTGTTGCTGAAGTCATAATTTTTTTATGTCAGCAGAAAATGGTGTTTTGGGCAGAATAATAAATTCTTCAACTTTGTGACTTAGGACTGAAACATGCTTTATGAAGAGCTTGGTCCATGTTTGAGATTTATACTCAATTTTTTTCCACTCTAATTTTCTGAAGCTTTGATGTTTGAGAATAAAATTCAGGTCCCCTCCTGATCTGATATTAATTATTCATAATTGGTTGGAGTGCTCTAGACGGAGCCTGGGCATTGTTGCAGCTCTATCTATGCCAAGAGCTGAGAAGAGGGGTTCTGGCTCTGATATTTCCTGGCAAAAGACGACAAACATCTGCCAGCTCCACCAGCAGTTGGAAATGTGCTGGAACATCTTGTCTGTATCCTTCCCCAAGCTGTTGGCTTGCCACCTCACACACATTAACATTGGGATACCCAGCTGCTGTGTCAGCTTGGGCCCCTGAGAGGACTGACACACACCTCCAAGTTACGACCTTCACTTACACTCTCCAAGAACCATGCGCTGTTTTCAGACCTGTGGATCAGCATCTCTGACTTGTACAAGGACATAATGGAAGGCTGAAGCTCAGACACTGCAAACTCAAGGTAGCCAGTGGAGGTACCAGGATGTTTCAAAGGATCTGCTTCTTCAAATCCTCTCCTGTCTTGCTATGATCCACACCTTATGGTAAGAATGAGCAGCAGTAACATCCTCATTTCAATTCCAGCTCATTCAGGGGAATGGCCTTGTTAACAATTTATTTTTGCAACAATATGTAAAATAATTGGAATAAAGAAGCAGTGAATTGAAACAAATAAAGTGGTGTGATGCTCCCATGACTGAACAAGGCCATATCATTTGGAGTTAACACATTCACTCTGGAACACCTTTTCAAAGCTAATAGATTAATTTCCATGTCCAGAAGTTTATATTTCTTTATATGATCACTGGATTCAGGTGGTTTTATTTGATTGTCAGCTTTATAAGTGAGAATTCAGCATATTTAAATAAAACATGACACTTTATCTAAGGGAGGAATGATCTTACTTTAAAGATTAACCTGAAACACTTTTCTACTCTTTCATTTTCGTGGAGGGGTCATAGAGTCAGGTTCATTTGAAAAATAAGCCTGGACAAAAGAGGAATCCCAGAGGTTTAATTCAGTCTTTCCTTAACTTCATTGGTAGCTGGACCAAGCCCTGTCCTATTTAGCCATGGAAGCAGATTCTTCTTATATTCTTGTGCCTCCAACAAAAGCCTTAATACAAGAGATCAGCATCAGAGTACCACAGCAGTGACTTCAGCATAGAGAAATCCTGGATGCAGCTGGAGATATGCATAAAAGATATATTATAAATTGGGGACTGTTGTGCAAAGTACCTACAGGGACTTGTCTTTTGTGAATGCTGTTTATCTGGTTCATGCAGATATTCATTGAACCTTCTGAAGGCTGTGAAAGGCCCAATTTTTTTCCTCTTTTTTATCTTACTTTCTACATGATTAATTGCTGCCTACCTGTTAGAGTGTTGAAGTGGCAGCAGGTCCCGAGGGAAGCCAGCTTTGAATGGTTGAGTAAGCACTTTCCCAGACTGTAGCAAAGTGGAAGCAAATTGCCTCTACAGCAAAAGTGCCTTCTGACGTACCAGCCATCTTCTGACTGCAGAATTTTGCCTGCTTCCTTCTCCCCAGAAGTGTCAGGCTGCCCCTTCAGAAAATGTGGGTAATACTTAGGGCAAAACCTAAGCAGAAATGGTCTTGTGCTGAGTCAATACCACTCCACTCTGAAAACCTTGCAGCCATCAGTGCACCTCACCTCAAAGGCTTTTCATAAGGCTAGCAGGAGAGGCTGCCCAGACTCTGATTTCTCCTTATGGGCTCAGCTTCTTGATCTAACATGGGAGAGGAATGCAGCAAGGGCAGTAAAATGACTTACACTGACACGCTAGTATTGTTAATAATATCTTAACATGTGAGAATGGCTTTCAAGAGAAAAAAGAAGGAGAGCCTTTGGAGGCCAGAAATACTTCACAGGTACTGCTAATTTCCTCCAGAATGACACAGTAATTGCAGTACCTTTTTATTGCTTTGAAGATATTTATCTTAATACTACTAATTCTTACATAATGATTTTTTAATTGAAAAAGTGTTTGTCTAAGTAAGAATCAACACCTTGTATTAGTAAACATTAAGACTACTCAACTTTTAATTACAATACTGCATTGATTAAATTAACTCATTGATTTTTTTTTTCTCAGTGTTTTTATCTAGGATCTTGGCTCTCTATGTTGTTATATTTTTAAACAATTACTAAACCACATATGTGTATATGTACGGATGTGTTTTTACATGTAGCAATTAATTGATTAGAATTGCTGCAATTAACAGCCTACAGGGATGGCCCACACAAATGAAATAAACATCAATTTCACATCATAAAAACACTTTAATATATCACTTAAAATAACACAGTAAACAAAGGACAGGTCAACTGCTGACCAAATTAAGCACCTCAGAATGATCAATGCAGACAAACCAGTAATATAAGCCATCCTCAATGCAGTCTTGGAAGAAGTCAGACAAGCCAGAGCAAAAGCCACTCCTTTGAAACATTTCATAAATATCAACACTCCCCTAAGAAAAAGAAACCATCAAGAAGACAGCAACAACTGGCTGCATGCTGTGTTTTCTAGAAGCAGCTTAATTATATCAACTTTGGATTAATGTCAGGAATAACCACACTCAGTATCAATCATTGCTAGAGCTTCTTTTGTGCATTTTACATCAAGAATAAGCTTTCTAACATTAACCTTAGTGAGAGCTTGCTGCTGAAATCCATCTTCCTAGTTAAAAAAATATCAGGTGTGAGAAGAGGAAAATAAAATGCTTACATTACCCTCGTGTTTCTCCTGGTGGAGAAATGCATTACAGACCCCAGTGGCAGGCAATTTCTCCCTGAGGATTTTTACTGACAGCCAGTGCACTTATTGATTATCACCACATGAAGCTCAATGAAAGATCCAATAACAGACTACTCAGCACATAGCCTGGGGACCTATCTGGATGCTTAAAAATCTAGTACAGGTGTTTGGAAAAGATTTTCCAGGGCTCTTGGCTGCTTCTGGTGCCATGGGACCAAGTTCTGCCATGGTGGCAATGCCTGGCCCTGTCTGCCCTGGCTTCACCATATTGCTGCCCTCACCTCCCACCTTGCCTTCTCCAGGGGAGGAGCCCAGCTTTTGCTGCATCCCTACAGAGTTGTAGAGATGATTTTAAAGCATCACTTTTAAATGTCAAAGCACTTTCCCCAGCTGGACATGTTACATGGTAATGAGTTATTTCTTGGCTCTTGGTTCAAGGCCAGGCAGTACATTTTATGCTCAGTGTGGGAAAAGGAGCAAAATTTTTTTCCTGCCTTTTTTTCCATTCTGTTTTGTTCTGTAAGCAGACCAATTACAGTCATACACCAAAAAAAGACTTTCCAGCTGTGGGAAGTCCCACAGGAGAAATTTTGAAGAAAAAAATCGCCTCAAGAGTATTTTGCTAGAGGGTTGATCTCTGCTTAGTGGACTGTCAGTGCAGATAACTGACCCTCCTGGAAAGCACTACTGCACTGAGCTCCAGATGTGACAGCTCGGAGGACATAACAACATTTGTGACATTTGCATACCATCAAACACCTGACCCTCAGGAATATCACCTGTCCCTGTATCTTCCAGTGGAAACATGATACCAGGCCTGGCTACTCCCCAAGGTATATCTCAAGGAGGTCTAAACATAAGAGGAAAAAACATATGGTGCTAAAATGGTAAAAATGTCCTAAAGATATTGAAGGCTTTTTATCATGGGACCAGACCAACCCTTAATTAAGAAGTTTCCAGTAGGATTTGCCCAAAGCCTCTGTCAAAATATTTCAGCACTGCTCTCAATAATGATTAGGGATATTGAGAGGGTTTTCATGCATATATGGATACATGAACAAATGCAGATACATCATCCAAATTTCTGGTGCTTTTATCTTTGTATAGATTGCAACACCCTGTGATAGTACTAGATAGGAGTAATTTGATAATCAACACTTCACTTTATACCTGCACTCATGTCCCTAATCCATAGGACCAGCCATGGACAGCACTACAAGTTTCAAACCACTCAAAACATTCTGGCAGCTCCCATCCCTTTCTAAAAAGACAATTTAGCAGAATCATGTTTTCTTCCTCTCCAGCTGTTCACACACATTCCTGGACTTCCCTTCCCTTAAAACCTCCTGATGTGAAGGCTGGATTCAGTCCAGAAGCAACAGGACAAGGAAGAGTTTTGATCAAAGTGGAATTTTACTCCAAGTTTTCTATATGCCTTAAGTCCACACTGAAACTGTCTGTCCTCTTATTCAGTAAAGGACAGTGCTGGAGGCAGTGGGATACCAGCAAGAGGAGAGGAAAGGTGGGGTGGGCAATGGTGCAACCAGGACTGATAAAATGAAATGTCCTAACTCCCACCTTTCCCTTCTGGCTCCAGACACAACTTCAAAACATCTGAGGCAGAAGGAAAAATTCAGCCCAGCAGTAATTTGCAAGGGTAATACAATTAGTGCATTAAGATTATTTTACGAAATTATTTCTTTTGCTCCATTGCAATAGTGCCTTCCCTTACTGCTGCTGAAAAGGACTGTAAACTCCACAGTGGACAGGCTGAAAAACACCACCAAGAGTTACTTGGCTTTTTGCACAGAAGCTCTGCTTGAGTTCTGTGTCTTTGAATAAAATGTGTGCACCACTACTACACACTTAACCTTTTCAAAGGGCTATGGAGAAAGAAGGGCTGCCACTAGAATGTTGGATATGCAAGCACTTTTCTGCATCCCAGGGATATGGAAGACATTTTTCATTGGGTTTTTTTTCCTCCTTTTTGTTTTTCCCCAACCAAATTGCAGATTATTTTAAAATCTTTTATTTTGAGCTGGCAGTATGAACACTTTTTATTTTATCTAACTCTGACATCTAGTGCCTAAGTCCACATCCTTATTAACAATAACAAAAGCCTAAGGCAACCCTAGAGACTAAGACATTTAACAAAGAGAATATTACATCAAATCTGTGTTTTCTTAGGGTAAATATGTTCCTTAGTTCACACCAGTTACAGCCAGTTACACCACTGGCTTTCTAGAAGCGGTGTTGATTTAAAAGAAACATTTCTAGTGAAAAGTTTCAAACTTTGTATGGGAGTTCTATATGTTTTAAAGAAAGGTTTCAAGAAGTGACTATGTTTTTACAAAGGACATTACTGCTGGCTGAGAAAAAGATGTCCTTGGCTATGGCCAGGGGCTTGGAACTAGAGGATCTCTGAGGTCTGTTCTGACCCAAACCATTCTATGATTCTATGATAATGGCTGTTTTTGCACTAGAGGTACCAAAAACATGATTATTTTTGTGTTGATAATTCCTTTTCACAGAAATGTTGGAAGAATCATGGAAGAAACTGTTTGAAGAAGTTAATTTGCAAGTAATGTCATTATAAATACCATTTCAGCTGTCCTTTATGGGATGCTGCACACCAGCATTTCCTGGGACTGGCATCTAAATCTGAGTTTCTTCAGCAGCACTCCAAGCTTTTGACATGGCTTTTTGTGTGATCAGTTTATCTTAATTTTCAAAGTAAGATCTATTAAATCAGCTACTCAGAATTATTATAGCTACCTACCACCTCTTCTTCTGATGAAGCACTGAAACAGATGCACTTTGGAGGAGAAAGGAATTTCAGCAGAAAGAACATGAAAGCAGAATAAAAGCTGTCCTCAGATACAGCCATCTGTGATGGCATAAAATGTTAGTATTTAGTATATTTAATATGGTTGTATTTTTACTTAAGCAAATATTTATATTTATATTTATATTTATATTTATATTTATATTTATATTTATATTTATATTCATATCTTTATTTAATCATTATTTGGTATAAGACACAAAACCTTAGTATTTCTGAGCTGCGCTGAAAACGATACCCCTTTGTTGCATATTTCCCATTACAACTAAAGTAAAACATGAGTTACTATCAAGTCCCTTCCTGCAATCCAGTGCTAAAGAATCCATCCATCCATCCATCCATCCATCCATCCATCCATCCATCCATCCATCCATCCATCCATCCATCCCTGCAAGAGTGAGTTAGCCTTTTCACTGGTCCTATGTCACAAATCCACTGATGGGAAGGACTCAGATAAACTCAATGACAGAGAGTGATATAACCTGGAGGGCAAAGAACATGAACTCCCTACACAACTGTTAATGACCAGCAACAGTGACTGTAGGATTTCATCCATTCTTACTTTGCTGAAGTTTGAAATTCAGACGAGGGAGAGGAAAACAGAGTGAAGAGCAGGTTGCATGCCTTGCACACACTACAGGGTCAAGAGCATACTCAAGCAGTTACCAGGGAACCATTACAGCACTGTAGATCCATATTTTAGTTTGGATTTTTATTAGTCTTCACATAAGACCTGTTGCTAAAACAAAGAAAATTATTTGCAGTTGTAGGAGGCAAACAAAGGGGCTTGGGCTTTGCCTGTACCTTAGACTAAGATTCTAAAACCCTTTGGTCACTTATAGAATATCATATCAAAAGTGCTGAAAAGACAAGACAGGACATTTGTAAGAGTTAAATTCTGTCAAATTAAAAAAATGCTAGAAATAAAATCCTTTTACCAAAGATGGAAACGACTTTTCAACACAACTGTTGATTAATGACCTGTTTCAATCAAATATTTAAGTTATTCTTGTCTAAACTATACAAAGATAGAAAAAGACTTATTAAAAGAGCTCTCTGTGTTTCTTGGCAAGAGATTGTTTGGTTTGTCAGAGTGAAATGCATTTTCATAGGACCTCTGGTGGAGCTTAGTAGGAAGGTAACACACTAAAATAATTTGACTTGGCAGTCTGAACTAAATGGTTGCAGAGTAATAAATGGTAACACTACGTTTTCATACTTATATAGTATTTATAATATTTGTATAGTACCTTTTTAAAATAGTAGCACTTCTAGATTTTCTGTAACAGAACCCAAAGAACTTACAGTACCCCTGGAAAGGCAATCCTGTGCTGTGCCAAAATGGTCAACAGGGTCTTGGACCTGAAAGGAGTCAACCTTCCCACATTCTGCAAGATACTCTTGGCTTTTTAATTACATGAAAATCTGGGAGACTACAGGAAATAGATGTGTGTTTCCTCTGTATTTCCTCCTCCCAGTTCTTGAATGAATAAATTGTAAACAATCTTCCAAATGCTACAAACACAAGAGTTCACTGCCATTCCCATACTAATGCTATGGTAAGTGCATGGTGTAGTATGGCAAGGAACACAGCAGTGATCATGGCTATCAACACTGTGTGAGCACAGACACAACTCTACACATGGCCATAGCAGCAAATCCTTGAAAATGAATCATTCATTATGTAATATATACTCAAAATAAGCCACTTCTAAATATTTGAACACAAATATTCTTGGCATTACAAGGCTTTATGATCTCCCACATTTATCAGTAGCTCGTTCCAAGAGCGCAGGACCTTGAAAAAAATCAAACCTTTCATTGTAGAGAGGAACTCAGCCTTAGGTGCTCCTTAGGTCTCCCCAAACAATGGACCTTAACAAACAGACATGGCACATTAGCAGACAGACAACAGACAAAACTATATGTTACATCAGTCCTTTAGATTTTCTAACTTGTGGCTGAAGATGTTCACCAAATGCAACCTCTGTTGAAGGCTTCATCTCATCTGACTTTAGGGCCTTGCTTTTTAGTTCAGCTAAGCAGTTCTAGCAAAAATCCAAAACCTACAAGCAACTTCTCTGGTCACTGAAATTTTGGGGTCAGGTCTGTTGGTGAGGTGAATTTGCATCAGCTCGAGTCACTCACAGGAGGAATTGTCTCCTTGCACACCAGCAAGTCTCTTCCACAACACAGATACAGAAACTTTACATCTGAAACATTTTCACCAAACTTTTATAAACTACTCTAACTTGTACATTAATGCTGATTTTTCTATGAACACATTTAAAATTTAAATTTTTGATGTTTAGGGTTTTTCCGCTATGTCAGAGAAGATGGTGACGCTTTGTCCCTCAGAGAAACCAAAATATAGTTTGTGTATTATTTAAATGAATAACAAATTATATAACTAGTAGAAGTAGTTTTATGTTACAGTTTAGGAAGGAAGCAATAAATACTGATACCTCAGGGGAAATGCAAATAGCAAAAGGTAATTAGTCATATTCATTTCTGGCCAAAATATTCAATTTTGTATCTACATATTCATTAAAAGTTTTACTAAGTGACAACAACTGGAAAAGTCTTTCTAATTGTAACCAAGAGACAGCAATAAGAATGCTTGGCTGCTGCACATCTTATGTCAGGCAGTGCATTTTCTGAAGTGCTGAGGAGTCTTTGTGATGGGTGTCAAGTCAGGTGTCAGGAGAAAAAGCATCTTTTGAAAATCCAGGATGATTCTTCAACCACTCTGTTCTCCAGCATTAGTCTGACTGATTTGTGATATCTGATGTGGATGCGTGATCAAGTCACAGTGACGGAACAGAAGCTCTCTCATTAAAAAAAAAAAAAAAAAGGAATATTGTTCAAAACTGGCTTTTTTCACTGAAGATTCACAGCACTCTATGACTGACTTCTGTTTATACTAAGTGCCATATATGGCTTCTCCAAAAATTTGACTTCATCTGAATGTAAGAAACAATTGCAGAAGTAAACCTTGCTGGCCCCTCACAGACAGTTTCAGCTATCTCCCGCTAGCGATGGTATCAAAGTGCAGCTTGGCTCTGCTGTAGAGCTGTCACACCTCCTGTACACCATTCAGCACTTCTGAGACTGCAGAAACCAATACATGCCCATGGTCTGGCTGCAGGGACTTTCTTCTCCTGCTGGAAGGTCTTTTTGACACGGTACAGAGCATGAGCTACCAAAACCTCTGCAGCCACCAGCAGAGGTGTGACAGTCCTGGACAGATCTTGGAGGTGTTTCTCAGTCTGAGGAAAGAGCTGGGAATATTTGTTGGCAGAGCTGGCAAACAGCTTAGACTAACAGAACACTTTCAGAGTTAATTTCTTTCTGAATTTTGCACTGATAGATTTCTCAATTTTCATGTATTTTCATGTAGATTAAGACACAGTCCTAAGCAACAATTTTCCTCTGTAACAAATGCCGTGGAGATAAACTCCCTGTATCAACACTGGTAGGCATGATCTGCACAGCAAAAAATCTTTAGTTTTTCCTTATTCAAGGATTACAGGTCCATTTACCTGCTGAGTCTTCATCAGACCTGGATGGTATCATTTTACAGACTTTTTTTTTTTTTTTTTTTTTTTTTTTTGGAAACCCATGTTGATAGATCTTACCAGCTTCATTTTTCTTCCCATACTTCTTTTAGAGACTTTTTTTCAGACTGAAGCAAATTCACTGAATGCAAAGGCAACCTGTGTAATTGTAATTACTAATTTTAGTTGTACTGTGAGCAAATATACACTTTCAGTGTTGTCATCAATATCAAAAACATACACATGAATCTCTACTGGAAAAAAATCAAATATGAGTATGTTGATGGTGTAGTTCAGGGCTAAACATCAAAATGTGTAAGACTAGTTTAGGCATTCAGAAATGGATGCATTGTTTCATCTTTATTTTTCAGAAATAAAACTTTAAAACTCAGCTTTAATAAATGAAAAAATAATGAGTATCCTTCCAGAATTTCTTGAAAAGTTCTTGTCCAGAACAATCAGATTGTAAAAGAAAGTAAAATTCCCCTCATGTGAGCAGAAGCTTGGGAGGAGAGGCGGGGGGCGTTAGTCAGTATTACAGAATTTCCAAACAAACTACCAAGAACAGCTACTCTTACTAAATAACTCTCCAGTTTTTCATGAACTTGGACCAAAATCTACAGTTAATAGTCACCCTTCCCCTAACCCATTACTCTGGGCAGCAGTACTAAAATGTACTAATTTGAGCTAACTCTTCTACAGGGTTTCAAGAAGAAGGGTTATTTTTTTCCCTTCCTTTGGCAGGTTATTTTAAGGTGTCAATTCGAATTTTTGGCATTACATCAAATCTTTCTGCTGAAAAGCTGTTTCTGTTCTCCACAGGACTCTTAAATGTAGAAGAAATCCACCTCATTCTCCACAAATTTATTTTTTCCATTATCCTATTACTACAATTTTCCACAATGCTCTTGACAGCCCCCTTGGCTCTGCCTTACCACAAGAAAGGGGTTTATTCATTTGATTTGTCTTGATAACTTTTTTACCATGAAGGAGGTGGCAGCCTTTGGTACACACAGCTTGCTTTGCAGCAGAAAAGAGAAGAGCAGTAGCTGTGAAACCATATAGTTTACAGCCCTGTATTTCATGGGAAAAATAAATCTAATAACTGCAGCAATCATAATAATGACAATGAGGTGTGCAGTGAGATTTTACAATGCAGGAAGATTTTTCAGAGCAACATTGACTCCAAGCATCCCTGTGTGACAAAAAATGCCCCTGAATAGTCCCTGTCTGAAATGTCCTGTGAAGATGAATAAAGACCCATATTTTTTTTTCACAAAGGCTGCCATCTAACTGCAATAAATCCCTCTATCAGCATGTCTCTCTGGACAACTCAGTGCTGCTAAATGGCAGTCACACTTCATAAGCTCAGAAAACTGAGAGTATTAAGTAATGCAGCAATATGAAGCAATTCACTAGGAAGATCCACAAGGCAACAAATCTGTTCTCCCAGTTTTAGATGCTTCATTTCTCCTTAGTGCCTCACCCCAAGGTCTGAACTGCAGTGGCACTTCAGGTAATCCCAGTTGGAGCAAGGCATTCAGGGAAAGCGAAGACTTCTGACCTGAGCTGCACAGGATTCAGGCTGTGTCCAGCAATATTTCCTCTGCGGTGGAAATATTGTTATTCTTATTGTGTCAGCTCAGGACATTGGGAAAGCAAAACATTTAGAAATAGGATATCATGTCCAAACTTACCATCATAATTGTTTGGGAGAAGAGAGATGACTGCTGTGCTTTTTCTACTTAGCCAGGAATGAACCTGCCATTTTGGATTTTAAGACCAATTATTCATGGCTCCAATCAGTTTTGATCAGTAAGCAAATGTTTCATTCCATTCCTTGTATAACTTTATTGAAAGCAGGAGTCAGATTTTTAAGATTTTTTGGTGGGATGTTTGGTTTTGAGAGCTATTACCTTCCAGAAACAGCTGTTTAAGAGGTCAATGTGCTCTGACAGAGGCGAGCGCAGCAAAACTCCCAGGCAGTGAACTGCAAACATCCACCCTGGGGAGATGGCAGCTCTCCTCATGGAGTACAATATCATCCTACCATTGTTTCCTTCAGCTTTCCAGTCTCAGAGAAAGCTTTAAACTGCTGTCCTAAAAGAGGGGATCCCTCACCACAAGGCATTGAGAGATATTACAGGAGAGACAGGACTCTCAGCAAGGCAGCCTGAAGGACATTTGTTGAACTTCCTACAATCAAGAGCTCACAGCTAGTCTTGTGAAAGGAAAAGGTTTCAATGTGTTTTCTTGCCCCTGCACAGAATTCAGAGCAGCTGGTAGGATTAAACACTTACCATTCCTTTCCTGCTGCACCAACAGTTTTTGCCATCTGTATGTTAACAGCCTTAGCTTTATAACATTCAGTGTTATAATTGTCTCTGGAGCTGAAAGATGACTGAAATACTATAAAATGAGCATTTTCCAAATCACTGTGCCATGAAACAGTCACTTAAGCTAACTGGAAAAAAAAGATACCAGTTCAGAAGTTCATGTGAACTTGAAAACAAAAGAGAAAAGAGGATCACACAATTAGGTTGCAAACACCTAATTCTATTCTGTTGAATCAGTACTCCAATGGGACAAATGGCTCAAAACTGTGCTAGAAAGCCTTAGAAAAGACCACAAATCCATTTGAGACTCAGTTTATACCCATACTAAGCCTGACAAGAGCTTGCCTGAACAATTAGTGCAGGTCTTTATTAAGCAGTCGTCTGCTTTGTTGGTCCTGCAGCAGTGAGAGCCTGTTAGTCCACGTTGAACATCAGGTGTCAGTGGAAGCAGCTGCACGGAGGGGCCAACAGCTCCACACAGACTTGCAGGGTGAATGGAAATAACCAATTTCACTTGCATGTGCAGCACAGCACCACTGAATTTAAGTCAGTCCCCAACTCTTAAGGCCTTGAAATAACCACGCAAAATTATAGGGTAGTTATTAACACTGCTGGGGAAAGTAATGCTGTAAGAACCTCTCAACAGGTTCATCTGTTCTTTTATTGATCTTCTTTCAGCTTTAAAAAAGGCTGATGACAAACAGAGGATGATACTCTTTTGCCTACTGTGAGATCCTGTGTATTGAAGCTGCAACTCAATCATCTGTGAAGCTTTTCAGAAATGTTCAGCACTGCAGCAAAATTTAGCATGGATTAGCTTCCAGCTGGGAAAATAATAGGTAGTGGGTTTGCACCTTTATTCGTTAGAGAACAAATACATGGATATTTCTACATAAAATCATAGCAATTTTATTCTCTGTGTATAAATAATTGATGATAACTTGATGTAGGGGAAGGTAATAATGATTTTGAAATTCAGCCCTGTACCTGCAACATAGTATTCTTAAATCTTCTGGCCTCATACATATATTTAGCCTCACTCCTTCAACCCAGAAGAGCAGAGAAATGACCACAGTAAACATTTTTATCTGGAAATTTATTTCTAGGTTGCTGCAGCATTTGCAGCACCTAAAGTTAGATAGAAAGAGAAACAAAAGCTTTGGGCTTAAATCTCACAGCCTGATATAATCTGTTTAAATTACTGCAGATCAAAACCCTATGTAGCCACTGTGAATTACACTGGAACTGAGCAAAACCTGTGATTGCCTTGCCCAAAAATTTAAGGTGATGCCTGTAACAGTTTCACAGAGTTTTGGCTCAGGCTAAGCATGCTTAAAACAAAATTATGCACCTGGTGCTCCCACAGCTCAGGCCTAGCAAGCCCCTTGCACAGAGCCCTTTTGGGAACTTTGTGATAATCTCAGGAGTGTGCTCCTTCTTTTTCCAGGGAAAAAGAGCACTATGCCAGGACCTTAGCACCAAAACAAAATTAAGTTCCCTGAAGGTCCTACAGGACAAGCTACCCATTGCTGCCAGCTGGGGCTTGAGCAGGTCAGGACCCAGGCAGGGGTCTGACAGAACTAACAGTTTACAGCTGAATGAGGACAGTAGGCAGGACTCTGCATCGAGCTGTTGTGCTCCCGAAGGAAAAAAAGCCACAGAAGCACATTTTCTTATTGCACTTGGGGATTTATGAGGGATGTGCAGTTTTGAAAGCTCCGTCAGGTAAGGAAATGCCATTTTTACGTGACTTTTTTCCTGAGGTAGCTTTGACATTCCTTGTAGAATGCTAGTACACTTTAAACATCCTTGGATCTTGTAATGACTGGGTTTTACTGATGCTCTACTTCCTACTTGTGCTGTGTCCTACCAAGTCAGTTCTCAAAGCCATTTCCAGTGAAGAGCATTTTAATAATGCTCTGGTCCATGATGTGGTTAAACTGGGGTTTAAATTCTGGCTGCAGAAATCCTGTTGGAGAAGGTGAAAAAAAAAACCCTTATTTGTAGCTGAATGGTTTGAGCACAAAGTACGGGTTGTTTACTTGCTATGTAAACTGATAAATACGAATGCCCAAGTTCTGGGTTTTTTTCTTCTATGGTTGTACTTTTTTAGCTGTTTTGCCAAGCTATTATGCTTGCACCTGACTTCTTGTACTCCAGTGTGGGAGGAATAAGTCTGAAATGCTGTCCCAGAATATCCCTCTCTGTCAATATCTAGGATTTTTTCAGAAGGTGCAGAAAACTTCACTGTTGGGAAGGAGAAAAGATGGTCCAACCTAATTTTTTTTCTGACTGAGGAAAACACTGAGGGAAAAGAAAGTACCTGTGCAAAGGGTGTATGGGGGCAGGGTGAAAGTAGGGAGTGAAACAATTCATATATTTATATTTTGGAATGAGGAAATGAATAATATCCCCCAACACTCCAGTTGATAGTACCACAGTGGTAGCTGATTAGAAGAGGAAGCATTTATGTTAATGATCTTATTTTGTGATTCAATTTCTTTCAAATTCTACCATCTGTTTTAAAATTCATGTTTCTCTCAGGACGCTAATAAGTACACGTAGTTTTATGCTGCATGCTAGTCACCAGTAGCTCTTGCTGATTTAAATGAAAATTGTATTTTGCCTCAATCTCATCTGCTAGATCTGGTCCCTGTATGAATTACAGTTTCTGGAAACTGCTGGAGAGAGAAAGATTTAGCAAGATATGTTTGCATGTGTCTTCTGCTTTATTTGGAAATGGTCTGTCGAAAATGAGGCTGAACTTTGTAATGTTTGGAATTGTGTTTTGAGCCGGGAGACTCATTTATGGTAGGCCAGTGTCTGGCTTTCTTCATTAGCTGCTGCATGGCAGTTTTCACGATTAAAAGTGGCACTGTTTGGGCATTTGTTTAAGTTTATAAGTGGCAACTTATCTGGCTATTACTAAACATGTGTTGTTTCCAAAATGGGAAGACATGTGTTTAGTAATAGCCAGATAATTAATTTGTTGGTGAATGTGAAATTTCTTCCCAAGCAAGGAAGGATGACAGTGGTTTTGAACAGTTTCATGAAACTCTTATCAAAGAGGTGATGGTTAATGCTTTACATTCAGTTTTTGTACAAAACTTTTAATACCTAAGACCTTTGATGGCTATGACACAAAACTAAGCCTGAAGGTGGAAGTTTTCAGCAACATCACACCCCCTCCCTCAAACCTGAGTTTAAGTTTTCATTTATGACTTTTCTGCAATAAAAGAGCTTGTGTGAATGTGTGTGTGAAGTAGTTATTTATGCAGGTGTTAAACTGATGGCACAGAATTGGCAGAGAACAGGAGCAAAAGTGGGGTCCTCAGCTCAGTCACACAACAGAAACATGTGAATGGCCATCACTTTCCTCTAAAGCCTGCAAAAAGCAAAGAATACATTCAAATGCTGAATTTGGCTGGTTCCTGCAGATCTCTATGACGCACCTCTGCTAAAATTAGCTCATCTTCATTTGTAACTCATTGCTCAGTAAACATAGTTAAAAACCCTAGAAGACCAATCAACATCAAGGGTAGGTGGTGATTTTTTTTTTTCCTTGAAGGCAAACTTGAAAATTAATGCCATTTACTGATGTTTCTGATAATGTCACAAGATGGACTGTGGATGAACAAGCTGCATCATTTCATATCTCTCCCTGGTGTCACTTCAGACTCACTGCTGCTGGGTGATGTGTGAGAAGATATAAACTCTAAACAGGGATTTTTGCTGCAGGTTTGGATCCCAGCAGATTTGAATCCTTTTGTTCTATAGTAGATGCTGACTAGCATAAAAAGGAAAAAGTTAAACTTGCCATTTAAACTCTTACTGACAGACATGATCATTATTTGTTTAAACAAACTACAATAAATCTGCATTTTTAAATTTAAGGTCTTTCTTTTAGTTGTTTTCATGTGAAGCCTTTCTCTCTTTGAAGATGATTGTTGAGATAATAGTTTTTGCATCTGAAATAACTCACTTGGCTAGTGCAGCTGTTATAACAAGTTTTGTGCTACACAAAAATAGACACATCTTCCCAATACTGGATTCTTTTTCCTGAAAGAGTGACCCTTAACTCATTTTTAGCTCAGTTCAATTCAGAGTTGGACATTAATCCTAAGAAGCTGAAGAAGATCCCTGGATTTGCATTTTATGTCTTTTTTAGTACCAAAAAAATTCATCATGAGTAAGTTCATTTTGAATATAGTAATAAAACTTAATCAGAAATAACTGTCTTTGATTCTGAAAGTGAGAAATCATATACAAGTCTTATATCTTTAAAAAAGACCTCATTTGCAAAGAAGATTAGATGGGATCTTCTAATGCTGATCCCCATGCTGAGTGTATGAGCCCATGTGGACCACCATTGATGTCCTGCTCCAGCATCACTCCTGCTTTCTGAGCCTCCTGCTTTAGAGCTCTTCTGCCCTCTCTTATCCTGGATTTGGTTATATGCAGTCAGTGTTTCTTCCAAGCTGGCCTCCAGCACATTGCAGCTCTTTTGATGTTCGTGCTGGAAAAGGATGCTGTAGCTGCAGCAGATTTCACAGGGCATCATGCCTGTACTCAGGTTTCTACTGCATGTATTCACTTGGGCCTTACATGTGTGCAACTAATTCTGTGTCTCTGGAGGCACTGTATAACATGAGGTGAGATAAAAATTGCAGGTGTAATTGTGTCCTGCTGGCAGTCATGGATGGGGATGAGAGAACAATCACATGCACAGAAAATCTGGATTCCAACACCAGTACTGAGTGAGTCAGGCAATGTAACTGCAGCAAAAATTTGTCCACTCAAGGTGTCACCAGCCCCCACCATTTGATAATATAGAATGTTTGTGAAAATGTGAGAACTCTGCTTTGGCATGTGTCATAGTCAGGAGGTTGCAAATTATTACTAAAAATGCCACTATGAGGTGAGGCTTAAAATTGGTGCGGGTGGGGAAACAGAGGAAGGGGACAACATATATGGGGCACCCAGTGCAAATGGGACAGTGATGGCATGAAATTGCTACTGCTTCCTCTGTGATACTTTCATTCAGTGAACAGGAGTACAGAAACAAGCTGAAAAGCGTATTTCAGGTAACTCCATCCAAGCAGTTTTCCTTTTAGTGATTTTTACAACACTACAGTGTAGCACTGGGCCAATAAATGAGATTGATAGCCAGTCTCCTGGAACAAAGTGCCTCAGCAGTTATCCAGGATAGCTCACCAGTTTTCCTGGGCCTGCCACAAATAGACTCTGAGCCACATGTGGCACCTTTGGAGCAGCAAGATACCCTGGAGACTTCTGGCTGTATAAACACAGGGGCACATCCAGTGGTGGAGTGGGGAAACTGAGGAAGTCAGGAAGGAAGAAAAGAGCTGGAAGTTGCTTGCACTGAAGAACAGCTCACCTGATGCACCATTACCACCAGTCTCCCCTCGAGATTTTCCTTAAGGAAGTGGGAGCCATTGCTTGAGATGAGATGGACAGCGTTGCTGGAGAAGGTCTGGTGGTGGCCAATTGCTCTGTCTTGGGACAGACTGAAGGGAGTCATAGGTTTGGCAAGTTAGAAGCAGTGCCCTTGCTGACTGGGGCAGGTTGAGCCTGGGAACTTCCCTGTGTTTGTGTGTCTCTGCTCTGCTACATTTGACAGATGGCTCTGCTCAGACAACTTGTAAAGACAAATAGAAACAGTCTTGGAAAGGTGGGAGGAAAACTGAGTGGATGAAAAATACCCAGAGAGTCCTGTGTTCATCAAACCATGCACTTACTGCAATATTACAAACTTCCGAGACACCTCAAATTGCACTAAAATAATATACAGCATGCTTGATGAAATTTTATTTCTCTTCTTCAGAGTTCCCCTGAGGCATATTTACAAGTTTCCTTTGTAACTAGTTCAGTATGAAAACATTTCTTAATTGGTTAGAGAGGGGATTCTTTTTAGCTGCAGCAGCAAAAGCTCAAAGCAAACCCCATGACAAACCATTTCAACATATTGATAAAAGCTAGTGGTGTTGGGGTTTGAATCAATTATGTATGCACTAGGGAGAAAAAAAAAAAAAGGTTAGCCCTTTCTTTTAGTAAAATGGGGTGAGGGCAAGATTACTGCCTGTGAACTTCAGTGCATAGACGGCTATATAAACTGTCTCAGGAAGAGCACAGAGAAGTAAAACTGGCCATAATTAAACCTTGATTGGAAAATGTGCAAAAGTCTTAACTGGGACAAACCCTTGTCATAGTAACTGAGCAGTGATGGTCAGCAAGAGGAAGGGGACTTGGCTTATGGAGGGAACAGAATTGGGTGCTCCACTCCTTTCAGTAGCATCCTCAGAGATTTTGTGGTCTTCCTAAAAAGAGAAACCCTACTGTGGCTGCTCCCAGGTGCTGCTTGTTTGAAAAGTGCAAAGAGCTGCTAAATCAAGTCCAAAATATTTCAGCTGTCTCATTTTATCTCCATAGTAAGAGAATGAAAATTTCTTTGGGATACAAACCAATAATGATCTATACAGTACTTAACTATGTATCTAATAAAAGACATAATTATGTTTGTTAGCATGTCCCAGATCACACCGGGATTCTGATCAGGCATGATTTCCGGAGATGTAAAAAAGACAGAAGAAAAATAATTTTAACTTGTTTAATTCTAGCTTGTGGCTCTGCTGTTCTGTATTTAAATCATTAAATACTTCACTGGTTTCTTTTTTCTGGTCATATCAAACAAATATTCTTTGCTACAGCTTGTGAAAGAAGAAAGTAGATTTCAGCTATGCTCTCTAAATGAAGACTTGTACAATTACTTGCCACAAATTATAATGTAGTAAATGCAATTAATATTGTGATGTGACTCGCAAGTGACCTTTCCCAGTCTCCAGCACACAGGCTTGCTCTCACAAATGTACTGCTCTGAAAAGTTAATGTGTTTGTTGGACATACTAAAATGAAAAATATAAGCTGATTTCTCCTCACCCCAAGCTGTTACCAAGCTATAACAGGTTATTACAAAAAATGGTGCAGGTCTTTGAGCCTTCAGAGCTGAGGTGTACTGCTTGCTGGCATGCCAGCTTCCTGCAGGGACATCCTTGCAGCTCTTTACAGTATGTCCTCCCCCAGAAAATTCTACACAAACAGCAGCACTACCATGTTGCCAACTGTGCAACCCCCAGAGCACTTAGTCAGGAATGCAATTTATACATTTCTGGATACACTGCGGGGGTACACAAATGCAATTTTACATGGTGTCTTGATTTTAAACATAGTGAGACTCATTTTAATTCAAGCCAGATTAAGGTTAAAGCAAATAAATATATTAGTCATGAAACTCATACAGTTTACTGAGGGTTTTGAAGATGCAGGACAGAAAGGAAAGGAAAATGCACACAGTCAAGGTGTCACATGAGAAACTTTAAAGGTTTCTCTTCCCACAGCCACAGCTGACTTACTCCACATGCATTGCCAGGACTCCTGCTGTACTGGACATCTTTTTGTCCTTGAGAAGCAACCTTGGGAGGTATCTAGAATGGGGGGCAAAGGGCTGCCTGATAGTTTCCCCTGCCTGTAATTCATGGCTTGAACTGAAGACAGGGATGTGAGAATATCCTTCAATCTCACACCTTTCACAAACATTTTATTTCCAAACTTTGCTACCTTCTGGAAATGCTGGTGATGCCAGTCATGGCCAGGCTTTGCCATCTTCCATCCAGATAACCAATGGATTTTATTTGGTTTTTCTTCTGTGTTTGGTTTTTCTTCTGTGTGTCCTCATTCAATTTAGATGGGACCTCTGGAGCTCTGTAGTCCAACCCTTCCTCCAACATGACCAACATCTAAGTCGAATCAGGCACTCAGGATCTTGTCCAGGAGAGGTTTGAGTATCTGCAAGGATGGATTTGACATGCTCCTCAGGCATCCTTTTGCATCCTTAACTAGCTTCCCTGGAGGGGAAAGAAAGATTAGTTGGAATTTCCCTTACTTCTACAAATGACCATTGCTTCTTGTGTTTTCACTGTGCACCTCTGAGAAGGACGTGCCTGTCTTCCATCCAGCCCTCTCCATCTGGCTGGTGGCAGCCACCCCTCTGGTCCTGCCTCAGGCTGAGCATGCCCAGCTCTCCCTGTGGCTCCTCATGCCTGGAGTGCTCCAGCACTGGACCATCACAGCAGCTCCCCACTGAGCTCCCTCTCTCCTCTGCATGCACAGACAGAGTGCTGCAGCTACTCAGCAGGACAGCTGGTCTCCTGTGTGCAATCCTTTCCCCCACATGCTGAATCCCTTTTTGCATGACCCACATTTTCCTTAGTCACGCTCTACATTGCCGTATGGCCAAGATCACCTTGCTGAGGATGACACTTGACAGCAGAGAAGTACTTCAAAGTGATACCAGGGTAATCTGGGATGAGTGACCTCCTCCATCTTCTTGTTGGCATTCTGTGTGTAAACAACATGCATTTGACCTACCATTCTTCTATACTCTGGCTTGATGATGTTCCCTGAGTAGATTAAAAGGCTATGACTTAATGCCTCTCCTAACATAGCCAACATTTGACAAGTTATTGCTGAAGATGCATACTATTTATAGTTTTATTTATTGTTTTACTATTTAGTTCTGAACTCCAAATACTACTTCTAAATACTCTCCAGTAGGCTTCTCCTATTATTTTTTTTCTATGGGAAGTTTAAAACAATTTCTTCTTTTCTTTTTGGTGGGGGAAAAAAAAACCCCAGCATATTTCTAACCCAATACCTCTTTAAAAATATTACAATTCAAATTTCAACATTGAAATGTCAGCTCACTGAAGTCAATGGCAGCAATTTTCTTGCTGAGCTTTTTTTACACTCCTTTTTCACTAAAGAAAGAAGGTTGAATCAGTCAGAAATGTGAGTATGATGCCTGTGGGGAATTCAGTTTAATTCAGTGAAATCCTTCCCTGAGACACAATAATGTCTTCCTCCATCTTTTAGCCTATTTCAATTGCTATATGATCTGAGATCATGCAAATGTAGTATCAGAGAAACACCTCCACAGTGGCAATATTACTGAGACTATAGGGCTCTTGCATTAGTAAACATGGCTGTCACCACTGGGATGGTTCCATCAGGTTGGCAGGAGTTTTCCAATTCCCTTAATGAGTTAGAGGGGAGTGTCTGGAGGTAGAGAAGTACTGCAGGATGGATCCTGCCACAGGAAGAAATCTTACTCCTCTTTCCTTGTCGCTTGCACCTCCTGAGTAAACTCCTCCATGCTGTAGTAGTGGCTGTCTTCTTCCACAACTGGATGGACTTCAAGCCTGAGGGGAGTGGACTGAGAATTAGGGAAAAGAGGCGGAGGTAGGCTTTGTCCCTCAGAGTGCAACAGCTTGGGTAAGTCTTTGGTAACCTATTTACAGCAGACTACACATTCAGTAGGTAAATTATTAAGGGCACAGAGCTACAACTAGCCAAGATTATTTACATCTAAAGGCTGAATTTGCAGTATCTGTGCTAAAACCTATCAATCAAACCCTTTTGACTTGGGTAAATATTCCTGACGAAATCTGAGGGGCAAGAGACACAGGAGATGGTGGTGATGCTGTAGGGCTCTCCCTTGGGAGTTGCTTCCTGCCCCTGACTAGAATAAGCTGGCAATCTGAGCACAATGGTTCCTTGTTTTTCACATCCCAGGCTACTGCAAAATTATAATTCATCTGCCTGGCTCAATTAAGTCTGATATTTAGAATGGCTTTTTTTTGTTGTTGTTGTTTTATTGGTCAGATGAATCTCTTAGCCAAAGAGTTAGAATTACTACTTTTCATATTAATCTTTTAAAAGTTCATGTTCTATGCCTTTGTGTTGAGACCTTGGTTCAAAGCAACTGCAGTGTAATAAGTTGTTCCTGCTGGAAAGCAGCCAGGGGAGTTATTCAAAACGTACTAAGAACTGATAGAATCTGTCTGCCTTAGTGCCTTGAAAGGCAGTCTTAATTTCTTTTAAAACTGGAAGTTAACCAAATCCCTACTAAGACATAAATTTTAAAAATTCCAGCTAATTTTTTATAGTAGATTTAAGAACATATACTGTATGTTAGAAAGTATTCTAAGTAGTACTTTAGAATATATAAGATTGCATTTTAGAAGACATTTAATAAACACTGAATACTGTCTGTTACCCTTTCACATATATCTGAGCACCCCAAGTATAAGAAACCTTCAGCATACTCAGAAAAAGAACTTTAAAAACTAGCCTAAACAGCAAAAAAACAAAACCAGAATAAACACAAACTCTAAAATACTATGTTCCCTTGAAAACATGCCAAGAAAACCAAAGCACATATGGGAGAGATAAAGGTTAAAAAGTGAACATCAAAAAACCACTACCACTACCTGAAAACCACCACCACTAAAAACTAACCATGCCTAGAAAAGCATAGAGTAATTACCATACCAAGCGCAGATGAGTTGAGTCAAAAAATTAATATGCATTAAAAAAAAACCCACAAAATGTCATGCATATGTAAAACCTCAAAAAAATAATAAAGAGAACAAGTTCCCTAGTGAGTGTTTGTGTCTTTAATAAAATTATTCCCCACGCATCTCAACGTCAATAAATACATACAGCTCTAACAACTACTATTAGTTGTGGAGTTCTTTCTGCAGCATTTCACCTACCTTTTGGGCATTCATTGTGCAGTTGTGAGGTTTTGCATATTTATTATCCCCTGGGGTTCCTACTAAGGCAGGTATTTCCATGGAGCTGTCTTGGAGACCTGGCAATGGCAGCATCCTCAGACCCCCTTCTCTGTGCCCTAGGTTTCACCTGTGTAGGTCAGGATATTGTTGGCACAGTTCTGCCCCTTTGGTATATGCCACTAAACTTGTCTTCAACAGAAAAAAAATAATAATAAATAACTAAAAAATTATTCAAAGCCTTGCTTCTTTGCCCTTTGCCTGGATATTTCAGGGTATGGAAATATAAGCATATATCTGAGGTTTATTAGGTGTGCACATTTTTCAGCACATTTTATCCTAATTGAAACTAGAAGATGGGCTTTTCCCCTTTGAGGCTTGCACTCACGTTTTTCCCAGATGTTATTTAAACATTTGACATTGAATTTTGGCTCTGCAAATGTTCTACTGCATGCAGGCTCTGGTCCATCACAGACAAACAAAGCCATGGCAGACTCGAGACTGATTTTGTCATCCTGTAGGTTTAGTGAATGATAGGCATTCACTTGCTAAAATGGATGAATTAGTTGCAGAACAGGGGCTTTGTTCAGTGAAAATCTATTCTGAAATGTTATCACAGTGAGTGTCTTTGATTATGATAGTATAAGTACTTTGTGGAAAAAAAAAAAAGATCATATTCACATGAGAGTCTGTTTCTTGAAAGCCTCTAAAATTCTTCACTTTGTATCAGGTACTGCAAAGTTGGAGATAAAAGTAGCCAACATTAAAAAAAAATAGATATCTTTCATTTCATAAAGCTATATGTTAATTCAATAATAAGAGCTTTCATCGTCTCCCTAATTTAAATTACCATTTGTCATCCTGTCTTTGTTGGTTGATATGAGCAATGACTGTTGCATATTGCTCTCAGTCTGGTACCTTGCACATACAAGGATTCATTAGGATACCATGTTTTATCTCTCGTATATCTGCTGCTTTTAGTCCTGTCACTGAGCTCAGCTACCTTCAAAGCCCAGCTTGAGCTACTGACTTTTTTCCCATTGTTTCCATCAGGATTTTTTGATAGGAATAGTGTGGTCATATCAGAAATTCAGTTTAATGGTAACAAGGTTTTGAAAGCTAGGCTGATTGAAACTAGAAGATGGGCTTTTCCCCTCTCAGGCTTGCACTCACATTCTTCCCAGCTGAGGTCTAATGTGCTTTTTCGGCACAAGTCAGCACATGGTGTGAAACCTCTAGTTCCAAAAAACAATCCAGTAGAAATTTCTGGAAGAACCTAAAACAGAAGCAAGCAACCCCGTTTTCTTAAGGTGGGTTGTTCTTCTTTTTTTTTCCATGTCATGAGATAATTGCTCAAGATTTTAAGATCTGATTCAGATAGGACTTAAGAACTGGCTTTCATGTTTTGATGGGATATGTAAGAAATCAGTGTCTTCATTTTGGCTCTCCAAAATTTTGATGTGTATCTACTGAGAAAAAATAGTTGTAGAATTATCTCTTTATTTCTTACTAAATTAGTGCTTAGGCAAATATTCATACTTAGTTTTCATAATCTTTTCTCTAGTCCCTCTAGAACTACCATTCCTTTGACACTTTTCTCCAAGCTATATATAAATGTCTTTGTTTTGGATTATTTTTCCTCAGAGGTAACGTTTTTCATATTTTCAAGGCATCATGTTACTGTCTGTCCTGCAACCCCAAATTTTTTCTCATTGATGACTGGAACATTTCCAGGTTGAGGAAACTTTGTAGCCCTAAAAATGCATTTATTTTCTCATTTAAGTCAGGATTTTAGATATATGTTACAAATAGATGTACCAAATATTTCTAGTTTGGGTTGGTGCTTGCTTTAAATCTTGCTTGTTTACAACCCCTTGGTTCTCCACTGCTCAGCAGGACAATTACAGAAGCTGATCTACCTTGAGTGTTGGCAAAGGCTTTGCAGGCCCTCTGTTATCTCTTTCAGCAGAGGTTCTGGAATTATCCCAACTCCTTGACACCCTGTCTTTCCTGCAGTCAGATATTTGAAACCTCTCTCCCCCTTTCTCTGAACTCTGTGCTGCATCCAGGACTGTGCTTAGCCAGGTCTGGGTAGGCTAATGCCTCTGGGCATCAGGAAGAATCAGGCATGTCCAAGAAGACTAAAAAGAAGCTAAAAAAGAATGAAAATGCAGAGGCAAGAAGAAGCATGTTTTAATGCGTATTGAATTCTCAATTGTACATTAGAAATAAAATCCGACTCGGACTAATTGGACATAATGCAGGAATGGATGTGAAACAGCATGGAGATAGAGAGTGCTGCTGCTCTCTCCAGGGCTAAGCAAGGGACCAGCAGAGGCATTTGCACTGTGTTGGGGACAGCTCAGGCAGGTGAAGCCCTGCAGGATTAGAAGGGAAGTTTGCAAAGAAGGAAAGGAAATCGCCACTAAGCTTCCCCTCTTCCATAACCAGAAAAGATCTTGCCCTACTGTTCTAGCTCTGCATTTCTTTTTGAAAAACTTCAATTGACTACTGCTTATACAGGCTGATTATACAGGAGCAAAGTTCAGAATATAAAACTAAATGGTCAGTTCTTCCTGTTACAAATTCTTTAAAGTTTGACAGTCCTTCATCAAACTGGTTCTCTGGAGAAGGGATTTCTGTTGTGCAGCAAGAGCTTTTTAGTGAGAGCAGCTAACCTGAACATTGTGGAAAACTGTGCATCCTGGGTTAGGGAATGCAGCCAGGGACTGTTAGCAGTGAACTGGACTTGCATGATCTGTGTCTTTCTGCTTAAAATCTCATTTCAGAAAGCTGTTCTTCACTTTGAGGATTTTTACCCAATATACCTCTGTCGCCTGGAGACCAGTTTAACAACTTTCATATACTTCCTCTATAATTTGATTCTAACTCCTTGCAATCCCCTACTTAATTTTCAGTAAAGACTTTGGCTGCCTTTGACCTGAGTTTGTTTTATACATTCCTCCATCCACTCCTTGTATCTTCCAGAACTGGCCAGATAATGAACACTAAAAGTTCATCAGGTGCTTAATCAATTGTGTTTGCACATTTAAAATAGTCCTACAAACACTGTATTGCCACAGTACCTCTTTATAACACACACTAATACAAAATATCTGCAAAGGACGTGTGGGACAATTTTTCCACTTGCCAAACACTTAGAGAATTGGTAGATGCATTAAACTCTCCATTTGTAAACCAACATCTGTAAAAGATAACTCACCATAAAAAGAACTAGATTACATCTGATATTTTGCAGAAATTTGTAATGTAAGCTTCCAACATCACTCTGTTGCAGGCTCTCAAGAATATGAGAAAACAAGCAACAGGCACAGCAGAACTGGCAGGGGGGCTATGTGCTGGTAATGCTGAATTCATATTCAAAGTGATATTCTGGTACCTTATCTCAAAAGCACTCTTAGAGATGGACATAGTCTGTTTGAATTAGTCTGGAAACACATGAGAGAATATTTTGATATGAAACAGTGTAATTAAGAGAAGTTGGCACTGATTTAAGTTAAAGAATCAGAATAAATACGCTTGAGGACTGTGCTGGGGTTTGGTTTTCTTTTTAAAGAAAACAAAAATGTCACTTGACAAGGAAAAACTATCAAAGAGTTTTCATTTAAATACAGTAGTAGACAAGCCTATTGTGAAAGAATAATTAAGTATCAAGGTTAGGCTGGATGGGGTGCTGAGCAACCTGATCTAAGTGATGTTCCCACTCATTACAGGGCAGGGTGGACTAGATGACCTTTAAAAGGTCCCTTCTGACCCCAAGTATTCAATGAATTGATGACACAGAAAAATATCTGAGGGGGGGAAAATGCTGAGAAAGAGACACAACATTATTAATAGCAATGAGGAGAGGAGAATTTAGAGAAAGCTGATGAGAAAGGCTGGTTGAGATTTCAGCTTGGTGAACTGTCTTGGAAATCAGGCCAGAAAGAGAAAATGTGCAATATAGTGAAAAAGCTGATCATGGTTCAATTTCGGAAGATGTAATATATCCAAGTCTTATCTACACTGACTTGGATTGTTTGGGTAGGATATTCTCATTTATAGTCAAACATCTGCTTATCCTAGCGTTACGAATCCTAATAATCCAACAGGTTTTCAAATGTTACAAAATAGTTATCCATGTAATGCAATTAAAAATGCCTACTGGTACTCAAGATCTTTATCCCTACTCTTTTCACAATCTCTGCAACTCTCTCCCATGCAACAGTAATTAAACTGCGGGTTTTTTTTAATTATTAACTGTTAATCTATCAAGAATATGAGTAAACTTTAATTAAAGTGTAATTTTAAAAACTTTTCCCAAAAATCATTCATAAAATTTTTAACACCATACTGACATGAAGTTTTCTTTAGTTATGTTGATTGTCCCCTTTAGGCTGCTAGTACATATATTTTTCCTTCACTAGATGCCTCTCCTATCTCTTCTGACTCCTGTTTGACAAACAGTACACTAGGATATGCAGACATAAAAAAGAAATCTTTTCACTCTGGTTGGCAAAAAAAAAAAAAAGGTTTTAAATTACTGCTGGTTAGCTTGTAATAATGAAATAATGAGGCTGTTAAAACCTCGTGGGGTGTTTGATTGGGTTGTCCCTCTGAAGACTTTCCCTATCCATAATTGTCTGACATCTCTCTATCTCAGTGGATTCCTGAAAACTTAGAGAATAGCTTAGAAAAAATGAAATTATACCTTATACGGGAGAGTAACCTTATTTCATTACAAAATACTGGTATATAATGCAGTTGAAATGTATTTAACAAGCACAAATTCAGCATGAAATGGAACAACATATTTTTCTGGCAGAGAATTCTAGGATAGGACAGCAAAATTCAGCAGGTCTCTACTGCAGCAGGACTCTTTTGCTCGCCTTACACCAGCCATAAAAGCAGCCATGCCTGTTTGATTTTATCAGGGTTTGTAATATGGGTGAATAAAACTGGAAGCTGAGCTTCCCAAAAACTGTAGCATTAACCTGTTGAGCAGCTGTGTACAGATGCATTTGAGGGTTCACTAAAACGCCTGCCCTAAGTGGTAGAGCATGCACTACACCTTCCTTACTCCCTAGCATTAGAAGAGCTTAAATAAGAATTCTTTACACAAATGACAATATTTGAGCTCTTAAAGAATTCCTCTTCTGCATTAGGATGAAAATACTTCATATTCTTAGACCTTTTAATACAAGTATTTGTCCAGGTGACTTTCTCAGACAGACAGACATATTGTCCTGTGAATGCTTATATCCACATTTATCCTAGGAAATATTCTCTGAATGCTGGAGAAATCAAGTATTTTTGCAGTAAAGTACTGTGCCTGTTTAAAGTTAGGACACCCTGATCCAATTTATATTGCAAGATTCAACTCCTTGTGGACTGATGCTTTTCTGGAAGATAGGCTTTCATTGGCTGTTAATGGGCTTGCTCCTGGGCCATATGTGAAATGGGATGATGTATTTGGATTGCTGGACAAAACTGATGATGTAAATGCTTCCTCTGGCATTAATCTACTGTTTCCATACCTTAGATTCTTGACTAGGATGAATAATAGATATTATAGATAATATCTATTATTAGATAAATAATAATAAAATAGATATGATTTCATGGTAGCTGAAAACTGTATGATTTTTTTAAGGAAAAATACGTTGTGAAAGTTTCATCAAAATATGCACCTTAAAGAATATTCAGGTAGTTTTCTCTCATGAATGTTGCTTTAGATAGCAGAGGTAAGCTTTTGGAGGATGGGGGGTTGCCTTTTTTACATTTTTGTCTAGTTTAAAGAAAAAAACCTAACCCTTTCATCAGTTCCTATGATCATTGTTTTCACCCTAAGACATTGAAAGCTGCTCACCACCCCTCCTTAAAAAGCTAGTGCTACAAACCAGCTGTTAACCATTTTCTGACTTACCTTTATCTCTGGCATAAAACCAGCACATTAAAAATCGATCATTTTGGATTCCATGAACAATATGACCTTCAGTTTTCAAGAAGAGATAACAGGAATTTGGCACTTAGACCTTTTTTGTGTGGTCCTCCAAATCTGTTGTCATCCTGTAGGGATCCTGAGTTGCTGTTTTCTGCTTGTACACAAGCTCTTCTTCACTACTTCTGAAGCATCTCCTCCTCAGTCAGAACTACTTAATTCATGAAAGATTGATTGTGACAGCTTCCTGCTCCCAGGCCAGATACACTTTCACAACAGATGCTATTCTTCCTTAATTATGCTGAAGTTGCCAATGCTAAATTAGGTACCTACAAACAACATAGTGCTCTTCATCACATAAGAAAACAAAAAAATAAAGGGCAAGCAGGGAAGAGTCAAAGGTCTCTTCCTTCATGTGTCTGCGTCCAACCTCTTACTCTTGTCTTCCCTAGGAATGTGTTGCTAATACTAAATTCTGCCTGTGAAAAGGTATTGGGAAATAGGAAGAACTGTTCTTCCCCTCCCTTGCTGTCAAATCTGTAGAACAGACAGAAAGGCCAGGCTGCTGCAGGGAGCGGTATTTGCATGAATTTTGTTTTCATATACTAGCAAATAAATACTTCCCTCTGCAGGAAGCTTCCCATAGCAGCCACAGCCTCTGACAGTGTAGAAAAAAATAGTCAAAGCCTGAAGTGGGATCTTATGGAAGATATTTTTGTTCTTATAATTCTTGAAATTTCACCCACCTTCAAGCAATACAAAAGATTTTCTTTCCATTCCCATGAACAGCTATTTGCATTCTAGAATTCTAAAAACTTGACCTTGTTTGACAGTGGTTGCATTGTTAAATGATGCTCCATGGTAGTTGTGCAGCAGCTCTGATTTTGGAAAAGACCTGTCCCATTCCTGATAGCAGGTGCAATCCTGGTGGCTTGAGCACTGCTTTGACGGCAACATGGGCCTGCCTCCTGAGGAGGTTAAGGGTTACTCATGCAGTCTGTGATTAAGCCATTTTACTCTTTCTCTTAAAGCTTAGCCCCAGACAACTTGGAACAATTTCTAGCCATGGGGGCTCCTTGTTAGTATGGAGAAGAACTGGGTGGTAGAGAAAGGAGCTTTCAACGTCTGCTTCAAGCCTTCCCTTTCTTCTGGCTCTCTGGGGCCTGCCCAGGCTCTAACTGGAGGAAAACTCTATTTAAGACTGCTGGATCATTACCTGTTTTCTTTCCTCTGGTTGTCCACTAAACAGTGTGAAGAGATGATAAACTGATCATCCTTTGTTATACACAGCAATTGCTGTAAAGAAATTTGCTTAAAGAGAGGACTTAGAACTCTGGCTTCTTGGGGATTGCTTTTACTTCAAGAGTGTGCATTAAACCCAGTATCTTCCAGGTGACTTGATCTTTAATGCTGTTTCATATTTAATAGAAATTTCCATTAATTTACTAACTCTTGTTCATTGTTATATAGGATGCTAACTTTGAGTGACAAATAGTCTTCATTCCCCAATCCAATTTACTGTTTCTTTCCCATGAAAAAATGTGGTAGTAATAATATTAGAGGGATAAAGGAAAAAAAAAAGGCAAATAGATGAAAATGGTAACTGTAAGAATAACGATTTCTTTTTCTTACTTAGGGCAAGTTTGTGATGCAGTGGGTGTAGTTCAAACTAACAGAACTTTGCTTCGCTAAAGTCAGTGACCTCTACTTTCAAAGGGAGATTTAGTTTCTACACCAGTTACAGAACAGGGTCATAGACCAATTTACTTTTTACATTATACAAAAGTAATTTAAAAAAAAAAAAAAAAAAAAAGCAACACTGGGTTCTGTCACAATCTTTTTTGAAGAAATATATGGTGGTTTATTTTCCAAAGGTTAATTTTTATAAGATTTTTATAAGCATGAAAATGTTTGCAATTTGGCACACTGATTAGAGATTTCTAATGATGTATCCTGAATAAACTGCAAAAAGCCTGAATTACAGCAACAGCATGCTACTGCTGCTTCAGCTGCTTATTCCTTACACCACTGTCTTTAGCTGTAGAACAAAGACAAATTCTGCCTGTATTTGGCTGGCATCAGCCTAGTACTCACTACACTCAAATATTTAATAATGGTTTAGCAGTCACACATGTTGAGAATACTGAAAATAATTGCCAAGATACATGCTCATG